>CM065710.1:5852716-5900216 GCA_017654935.2 Phymorhynchus buccinoides
CCTGATCACCATAAAGAGCTCTGTACCCATTGAGACCACCATGAAAAACAGTTTGAGACCACCATTAAACAGTTTCCCTGATCCCTGATCACCATGAGACCAAGGTTTCCCTGATCACCTCTCTGTACCCATTGAGACCACCATTAAACAGTTTCCCTGATCACCATGAAGGACTCTGTACCCATTGAGACCACATTAAACAGTTTCCCTGATCACCATGAAGGACTCTGTACCCATTGAGACCATCATTAAACAGTTTCCCTGATCACCATGAAGGACTCTGTACCCATTGAGACCACCATTAAACAGTTTCCCTGATCACCATGAAGGACTCTGTACCCATTGAGACCACCATTAAACAGTTTCCCTGATCACCATGAAGGACTCTGTACCCATTGAGACCACCATGAAACAGTTTCCCTGATCACCATGAAGGACTCTTTACCCATTGAGACCACCATTAAACAGTTTCCCTGATCACCATGAAGGACTCTGTACCCATTGAGACCACCATGAAACAGTTTCCCTGATCACCATGAAGGACTCTGTACCCATTGAGACCATCATTAAACAGTTTCCCTGATCACCATGAAGGACTCTGTACCCATTGAGACCACCATGAAACAGTTTCCCTGATCACCATGAAGGACTCTGTACCCATTGAGACCACCATGAAACAGTTTCCCTGATCACCATGAAGGACTCTGTACCCATTGAGACCACCATTAAACAGTTTCCCTGATCACCATGAAGGACTCTGTACCCATTGAGACCTCATTAAACAGTTTCCCTGATCACCATGAAGGAGTACCCATTGAGACCACCATGAAACAGTTTCCCTGATGTCTACCCTGAAACCACCATGAAACATTTTCAGATCACCAACTCTGTACCCATTGCTTTTCTTCCATTACCATGAAACTGTTTTGTAAAGGCTTTAACCACCATCATGAAACATGTCTCCTGAAACCCCTAAATATTTTCAGAGAAAAATGCTTTTCCCCATTACCCCCCACCCCCCCACCCCCCCCCCCCCCCCCCCCACCCCACCCCCAAATTTGACTCAAAATTCAGATTTTGTTGCTCTATTTTCCTTACTATATTATCAGTCACATTATAAGGCACAGGGGTCTCAGTCTGGGCCGGGAAAAAAACTATCAGTCTTACAGTCCGTAAAATATGGTAGTCTGTTGTGGGAAAACTGTGACTCTCAAACGAGGGGATCGTTTGCACCAGCTCTGGTGTCTGGTGCTGCAGCCAAAGGAATGGGTTGGCCTTTGGAGACCTTCCCCCAACGCCAGCTGTGTCCTCAAATCCCTTTTTTGCCAGAGAGAGTGGGGATGTACCCTGGGCAAGGCATCACCACCATAAACAAATTCTAGCCCAGCGTGCCGGAATAGCATCTGCCCCCCTCTGCTATCTGGCAGTCATGGTCGGAAACTACTGAGTGGCATCCATACATTTTGGAAACTGACCCATTATATTGGTTTTGTTTTAGATCAGGAACCATTTGACCCATGGAATTTGAAAACAAAGCTCTGATAAATTTTCAAATAGACGATTTTCGGGGAAAAAAATAGGGGAGAGCACTTCGTGAAAGTTGTTTACCTCCATTACTCGGTCAAACACGATTGCAACAATGGCTTCGAAGCTTGAAACCGCAGGATGGGAGTCAGCGACTTGCAAACATTTTTTTTAGAAAAAATTAGGGGTGGCCAGTGGCCACAAACTGATAAAACTTGCGAAATGTGATGTAAAAATATGAATGACATCAAGTTTGTAGAATGACGCACGGTGTTCTAAGTGCTGTATTCGATGGGCTATGAGAGTCGATAGGCTACGAGAGCTGAAGGTAGAGTGACTTCCCCTGTTTGACCGATTGAATTAGCCAAGATCACTCCCACACACCATGAAATTACTCCCCTTAATTATTTCCGAACAATTCCTTTTCTAGCCCAGCCTGCCGGAATAGCATCTGCCCCCCTCTGCTATCTGGCAGTCATGGTCGGAAACTAATGAGTGGCATCCATACATTTTGGAAACTGACACATTATTTTGTTATTTGTTTAGATCAGGAATCATTTGAACCATAGAATTTGAAAACAAAGCTGTGAATTTTTTTTCCAATTTTAACGAATTGTTTTCTCTGTGTGTTGCAGGCATCGCGCGGAACTTCACCAAGGAGCCGATCCCCATGGACAGCTACGTAGGGGGCGTTGCGCGCTTCGCTTGCTCCATCAAGGCCACGCCCCCGGCAACCATCGTGTGGCAGCGCGACAACCAGCAGCTCACCGTGGACGACAGCAAGTAAGTCGCCCGACATGAGACGATAAACCGAGGTGCCGTGTGCTTCATGCATTTAGCACACGTTAAACCCAGTGGCAACGAAAAAGTTGTCATTTGGTCGAAATTTACCTCCCTTTCTCCCTCATCAGTCACACATTTTTTAAATTTTAATTGGGTGGCGCGCCTCTGGCTGCGACGCGCTCTCCAGGTGGGAGCAACCTGAATTTGACAGAGAGGCCTCTGTGACTATAATGTACCTAACCTAACCTAACCTAACCTAACCTAACCTAACCTAAATGAATAAGGTTAGGTTAGCATGGCTCCCAATTGTCCTGCAAGACAAGGGGTCCCAGGGACTCCTTCACTTACAGCATAGAGGGTCCTAGAGGCGGGATAGAGGGTCCTAGAGGCAGGATAGAGGGTCCCAGTGGTACATCTCTTAGCGTCCTGGCCTATAACGCATGAAACCGCTCCTGACCCGTAGTCCTGTACCACACGAAACTGCACCGATTCACCCACGTTGTTTAGTCATCTTCAGACCTGTTTACCCTCCCGGTTTTGCCGGAATTATCCCGGGAATTTGCAAATATTCTGGGTAAAATAATAAATTCCGGGTGAGCGCTGAAAATCCTGGGATTTCGAAAAAACGTCTATTATTTGTTTCCGTTTGTATGAAAAGACGCAAGGGTTGTAGTTTTGCGCCAAACATGTCGTCAGGCAAGTCAACCGCAGGCGGCAAGCGCCAGAAATCTTCGACAAACGACAGCAGTGATAGGGTGAAACGGCCAAAAGTGAAGCAGAAGTTTTCTCAAAAGTATTTGAAAGTGCCAGGAATAACAAGTTCGCGTTTGGGAGATGAGCATGCACACTGCAAGTACTGCAACGTGGACTTCAAAATTTCGTATGGCGGCATAAGGGACATTGCGATGTGAATTCTGCTTTTTTTTCTTCTTCTCAAATTCCGGGTTTTTCTGTGGCAAATTCCAGGTTGTCCATTATGAGGGTAAACAGGTCTGCATCTTGCTAAGGAAGTGGGAACTCTCCAATGCAGAGAGGAAGCTTTAACGACAGCCGGAAAGCATTCGACTTCCTGTTGCAATGGCCGTCATTAGCATGGAGGTCGATTGAAGGCTAATTTGATCGGTTTTGTTCGCAATTTTTTTGGACAATCTTTTTTCATCAAAATGGTGGTATTCCGAACAATGGACGACAATGTTATCGATGTTTTTACCGATGAATCGTATGCCAATCGTGCTTTGGGACTTAGTTAAATAGGGGCTAGAGTGAAGTGACTGTTGAAACTCATGCTAGTGCAGTGCCTACTATATGGTTAACTTCAACTGTCTATCGGCATAGTCACAGAGGCGTCTGTGAAATTCGGGTTGCTCCCACCTGGAGAGCGTGTCACAGCCAGAGGCGCGCCACTCAATTTTTGTTATAAAAAAAAATGTGCATGCAGTTTTTGAGTGACTGATCAGGAAGGAAAGGGGGTGGGTAACTTTTGACCAAATGACAACTTTTTCGTTTGCCACTGGGTTTAACGTGTGCTAAGTGCATGGGCACACGGGAACTTCGGTTTATCGCCTCGTCCCGGAAAGACTCCACGTTCAGACCGTTAAGGCCTTAGTGCAGAATGAGAGGAAAAATCCCCTGTACCCAGGTTCGAACTCGGGTTTACTTAACATGAAGCGAACGCGATACCACTGTGCCACTCTACACTCTAAACAACATGGGTGCAACCAGACCTGTTTTCCCTACGGATTTGTCCGTAATTATTACGTTTTGAGACCTCCGATTACGCTATTACGGTCAGCAACAACAATATCTGCATTTCCGCTGTACGAGTGCGGGGGAAAAAAAAAAAGAAGAAGAAATCAAAAGAAGGCATGGCGTTTGAGCCGTACTCGCTACTCTGTCGTCTGCTATCAAAGGTATCACTTCGAGTGATGTCCCTTGAATGAATACTTCCGGTTTATTTCTCCATGCCGCCATTTTTGTAGGTACGAAGTGCAAAATTTCGGCAGTTGTCGAAGTTGGGTTTGGATGGGAAGTTGCAGCATGGCCCGCCACCCCCCCACCCCCCCCCCCCCCCCCCCCCCCCACCCCCCCCCCCCCCCCCCACCCCCCCCCCCCCCCCCCCCCCCCCCCCCCCCCCCCCCCCCCCCCCCCCCCCCCCCCCCCCCCCCCCCCCCCCCCCCCCCCCTTCCGACACATTCCGATTTCGGAGGAGCTCAACTTTCTTATTTTGGAAGATTTTGGGGGGGGGGGGGGGGGGGGGAAGCAGGAGAATGGGCCAATAATACAATAGAAAAGGAAAAGGCAGAGTCAAAGAGTGATACTATCACTGATAGATTAAAGGAAGTAGCAAGCACAGAACGTCTCCAAGACGCTCTCTCTCTCTCTCTCTCTCTCTCTCTCTCTCTCTCTCTCTCTCTCTCTCTCTCTCTCTCTCTCTCTCTCTCTCTCTCTCTCTCTCCCCCCACATTACCCTCCTACTCAGATTGGCCCCATTTCCCCCTGTTCTTGTTTTCTTGCTTTCTCTGTCTATTTCTGTCTGTCTGTTTCTTTGTTTGTTTGTCTGTCTGTCTTCTGTTCTCTCTCTCTCATCTCTCTCTCTCTCCCCCCCCCCCCCCCCCTCTCTCTCTCTCTCTCCCTCCCCCCCCCCCTCTCTCTCTCTCTCTCTCTCTCTCTCTCTCTCTGTGACAGATTGTAAGAATAGGCCTGGCCTAAAATCTCAATCCTTGCGTAATAAAGTTGTCAAGTCTCTCTCTCTCATTCTCTCTCTCTCTCTCTCTCTCTCTCTCTCTCTCTCTCTCTCTCTCTCTCTCTCTCTCTCTCTCTCTCTCACACACACACACACACACACACACACACACACACAGATTGGAAGACTAGGCGTTGCCTAAAATCTTTATCCTTGAAAAATAAAGTTCAAGTTTTCAAGTTTTCCCTCCCTGCATATTACCCTCCTACTCAGATTAGCCCCATTTCCCCCTTTTCTTGTTTTCTCTCTCTCTCTCTCTCTCTCTCTCTCTCTCTCTCTCTCTCTCTCTCTCTCTCTCTCTCTATCTCTCTCTCTCTCTCTCTCTCTCTCTCTCTCTCTCTCTCTCTCTCTCTCTCTCTCTCTCTTCTCTCTCTCTCTCTCTCCTCTCTCTCTCCCTCCCTCTCTCTCTCTCTCTCCCCTCCCTCCTCCTCCTCCTCTCTCTCTCTCCCTCTCTCTCTCTCTCTCTCTCTCTCTCTCTCTCTCTGTGACAGATTCAAAGAATAGGCTTCACCAAATAATCTTCATCCTTGACAAATGTGTTCAGTGTTCTCTCTCTTTCTCTGTCCCCCCTCTCTCCTATCCTCTCCCCCCCCCATCCCCTCTCTCTCTCTCTCTCTCTCTCTCTCTCTCTCTCTCTCTCTCTCTCTCTCTCTCTCTCTTTCTCTCTCTCTCTCTCAAGGATGGATTGAGAGAGAGAGAGAGGATGGATTTTACTTTGGAGTTAAGGGAGTTAATTATGAGAAGTTCCTTCCCCTTATTCATTTCACTGTACCCTCTCTCTTAGTCTCACTATTTCATATTTGAAAGAATAGGCTTCGCCCAAAATATTTACTTTTGAGGCGTGGTTACCGCTACACCTATCTATATTGTTAAAAACTCGGGACTTTACTGGTGTTGCACTGCCTCCGGGCATTGCAGCCAGTATTGTTCCCATATCTTTGTATTTACAAATGTCCCATATGTGTCTATGACCGAGAGGACGTAAAACATCATTTTCACCATCACCAAAATATTTACCAACATCTTTAAAATCAATATTAAATATTTGTGGCGGTGCCATAGCCGATGAGGTTTAACCGAGGCGTGGTCACCGCTACAGCTATCTGTATTAATTTAAAAAATCAGGACTTTACTGGTTTCGTACTGCCTCCGGGCATTGCCTCCAGTATTGTTCCCACCATATTTGTATTTACAAATGTCCCATATGTGTCTGATTCAGACCAAGAGGACTTAAAACACCATTTTCGTCGTCCAAAATCTTTACCCTTAAAAAATAAAAAATGAAGTGTTCAGTGTTCTCTCTCTCCCTCCTCTCCCGTCTCCCCCCCTATCCACCCCCACCCCTCTCTCTCTCTCTCTTTCATGCAGGCACATACACTCTCTCTCTTGTGCCTTGTATGAGTGAGTGAGCTAGCGAGTGTTTGTGTGTTAGGCCTAGGCCCTATTCCTCCCACCAGGCTTGACCGAGTTTTCTCTTTTTTTGCTTTCTCTTATCTCATGATGGAATGGCTGCCACTGTGTGTGTGTGTGTGTGTATGTATGTATGTGTGTGTCACTGTGTGTGTGTCACTGTGTGTGTGTATATTTGTGTGCGCGTGCGCGTGCGCGCACCCATGTGTGTGTGTGTGTCTGTGAGAGAGTGTGTGTACGTGCGCGCGCGTGTGTGGGGGGGGGGGGGGGTGTGCATGTGGGTGTGTGAGTGCGTGTGTGTGTGTGTGTGCGCGCGTGCGTACATGTGTGTGTGTATGTGTGCGCGCGCACATGTGTGTGTGTTTGTGAGTGCTGTTTGTACGCATGTGTGTGAGTGCGTGCGTATGTGTGTGTGCGCACGTGTGTGAGAGTGTGTTTGGGTGTGGGTGTGTGTAATACTGTGTGTATGTGATCTCTTTTCTTGCTCTCTCTCTTATCTTTAGAGCTAATGGATGTCACATTTTTTGGCCTGATTACACCCACCTTTCCATTACTGCTGTGACGTTATTGGGAATTTTGTCATGAACAGAATGACGTAGTTCAGTTGTGACATTATTAGGAACATTGTCATGAACAGAATGACGTAGTTCAGTTGTGGCGTTATTAGGGACATTGTCATGAACAGAATGACGTAGTTCAGCTGTGGCGTTATTAGGAACATTGTCATGAACAGAATGACGTAGTTCAGTTGTGGCGTTATTAGGAACATTGTCATGAACAGTTGTGGCGTTATTAGGAACATTGTCATGAACAGAATGACGTAGTTCAGTTGTGGCGTTATTAGGAACATTGTCATGAACAGAATGACGTAGTTCAGCTGTGGCGTTATTAGGAACATTGTCATGAACAGAATGACGTAGTTCAGCTGTGGCGTTATTAGGAACATTGTCATGAACAGAATGACGTAGTTCAGCTGTGGCGTTATTAGGAACATTGTCATGAACAGAATGACCTAGTTCAGCTGTGGCGTTATTAGGAACATTGTCATGAACAGAATGACCTAGTTCAGTTGTGGCGTTATTAGGAACATTGTCATGAACAGAATGACCTAGTTCAGTTGTGGCGTTATTAGGAACATTGTCATGAACAGAATGACCTAGTTCAGCTGTGGCGTTATTAGGAACATTGTCATGAACAGAATGACCTAGTTCAGTTGTGGCGTTATTAGGAACATTGTCATGAACAGAATGACCTAGTTCAGCTGTGGCGTTATTAGGAACATTGTCATGAACAGAATGACCTAGTTCAGCTGTGGCGTTATTAGGAACATTGTCATGAACAGAATGACCTAGTTCAGCTGTGGCGTTATTAGGAACATTGTCATGAACAGAATGACCTAGTTCAGTTGTGGCGTTATTAGGAACATTGTCATGAACAGAATGACGTAGTTCAGCTGTGACGTTATTAGGAACATTGTCATGAACAGAATGACGTAGTTCAGCTGTGGCGTTATTAGGAACATTGTCGTTAAGAGAATGTTTACAGGAGCGCTACAAATTTATATTGTGTCGTTCTCACCTGGGGAGTGCGTCACTGTCGGTACAGCGCCACTGTAATAATAATAATAATAATACATAGTATTTATATAGCTAGCGCCTTTCTTTCAAATTAAACTGTAAATTGCCGTGTTTGTGGGTTGCAGGCTTCTCCAGCTGCCCTCAGGAGCGTTGCAGATTTACAATAATAATTATAATAATAATAATAATGGGAATTTATATAGCGCTCTTTCTCACATGAGCTCAGTGCGCTTTACATTGATAACAAGAACATTAAAGGCAAACAAATAATTAATCATTAGAAAGTAAAATAAGCACGATGCTTGCACGCAACGTTCTCTTACTTCCTTACACACACACACACACACACACACACACACACTCACACACAATTAATTATACAAGAGTAAAATAGTTACGATATGAACATTCTAAGAAGAAACATAGAGACCACATTCACATTCTCAATCAAGTTTGAATACAATACTGCAACTTGAAATAAAATCATACTGCCATCGACATGCCAATTACATGACTAATTATAATAGACAAATTTTGCAAAAACAAAAATACCCTTCTACCTCATTTACAAGCATTTATTGTACATACAAAATACGAATTATAAAATAATTGTAAATACATTTTTTACAAGATTTCTGCAATAAAACGGGACACCCCCCCCCACACACACACACACACACACACACCTCACACACAAACACCAATCAATCATAATATGTCCGAAACAAGTGAGTTTTAAGGGCAGAGCGAAAGGCGGAGACAGAGTCAGATGAGCGGACATGTTGTGAGAGGGAATTCCATAAGTGAGGTGCTAAATAGTAGAAGGATCGTTCACCAAACGACTTCGTGTGGACCCGAGGAACCTTGAGTGTGCAGCAGTCAGAGGAAGAACATAGGGAGTGAGCAGGTGTGTAGACAGTTACTAGTTCGGAGAGATAGACGGGACCAGAGGAGTGTACAGCACTGAAACACAAGACAATGTGTTGCTCCTGTCTGGAGAGCGCGTCACTGCCAGTACAGCGCCTCTGTAAATTGCCGTGTTTGTGGGTTTCAGGCTTCTCCAGCTGCCCTCAGGAGCATTGCAGATTTACAATGTGTCGCTCCCGTCTGTAGAGCGTGTCACTGCCAGTACAACGCCTCTGTAAATTGCCGTGTTTGTGGGTTGCAGGTTTCTCCAGCTGCCCTCAGGAGCGTTGCAGATTTACAATGTGTCACTCAGCGATGCCGGTTCTTACCGCTGCATGGCTGCCCAGAACTTCAACCACCTGCCAGACGAGGTCACCAACATCAAGTGGAAATGGTCCCAGCCCGCCAGGCTCCGCGTCCGCGATCGACCAGGTGAATATTATGATGATAATACAGTGGAACCTCCCTTATAAATCATCCAAATTGAGGTCTTATAAGGAAGGGGTCTTCTAAGGGAGGTTATTGTAGTCCCAGTTCTATAAGAACGGGACTACATTACGACGGGGATGAGGGCTGTGTGTTTCTCTGCTGTCCGTATGCATGTATGTATGTGTGTGTGTGTGTGCGTCTGTGTGTGACCAAAGTTGTTCCCCTTGATAGCGCCTAACCTACTGAACCAATCTGAACGAAACTTGGCAGAATTATTATTTTGGGTGCCTAGATGCTGCCCGTGGCATTTTGAAGGGGCCAATAGCACAGTGAGAGCTTAGGGACCCCCTTTTGTTTGCCCACCAAGCCATGTTAAAACTACTGCCTGTGTGCTGCTCGGAAGGCTTAGCCAGCGAAAGCCAACTCAACTGTCACGTGAGTGTGTGTGTGTGCCAGGATGGCGAACACGTTGGCTCCACACCTTGACCACTTTGCCTATGAATGACCAGGTTTGCTGTGCAATGGGAAGAGGGAGGGAGGGTTAGGCTTGGGTAGTGGGGAGAGGTTTTTTTGTTGTTTTTTATTCCATTTTTTCAGTATTTACTAAAGACAAACATTACAATATTTTCGTTATAAATTGGAACCGGAAGTGTCAACTAGTAGTGGGTGGGGAGAGGGTTTAGTTTGTGGGGTGGGGGGAGGGGAGGTGGAAGGAGGAGAGTTGGCTTGTGGGTGAGGGGGGGGGGGTATGGTTGTCATAGTGTAGTGATAGTCTCCCTTGGTGTGTGAGAGTGTGTGTGCGTGTCTATCTGTCTGTCTGAAGGAGAGTATGTGTGTGTGGGTGTTGCTGGTAACAGAGACTACGTTTATTTGGCGTTGCCATCTTGTTTTAATACTTACAAAAGCAGGGCAATGTTTCAGAGAAGTAGGTCTTGCGTGGGAGCTTAGATTGACCGTTTGTGCTGTTTGTGCCGCATTGACCGTTTGTGCTGTTTGTGCCGCATTGACCGTTTGTGCTGTTTGTGCCGCATTGACCGTTTGTGCTGTTTGTGTCGCAGGGTCCGGGATGGATCTCCAGCTGTTGGCAGCGCCCAACAACACCACAGCCATGGCCGGGGAGACTGTGGTCCTGGAATGTCTGGCTGACGGGCTGCCCCCTCCCCTCGTAGAGTGGCGCCGCAGAGGTAAGTAAGGCACAGGGGGTGGTGTGGTGTATTGTACTGTGCGCCCATCAACACCACAGTAGTTCAGTTTCTCATGGGAAAAATGAAATGTGTCTGTTTTTGGTTGCAGACAACAGTTTCTCATGGGAAAAATGAAATTTGTCTGTATTTGGTTGCAGACAACAGTTTGGATGGTTCAACAGGAAAATGAAATGTCTGTATTTGGTTGCAGACAACAGTTTGGATGGTTCAACAGGAAAATGAAATGTCTGTATTTGGTTGCAGACAACAGTTTGGATAGTTCGAAGCGTAAAAATGAATTTTGTCTGTATTTGGTTGCAGACAACAGTTTCTCATGGGAAAAATGAAATTTGTCTATTTGGTTGCAGACAACAGTTTCTCATGGGAAAAATGAAATTTGTCTGTATTTGGCACTGCATAAATTTTCCTCATTATTATTATTATTTGGTTGCAGACAACAAGGAGCTGTCAAATCGTCACCAGGCGTGGGGCAAAAACCTGATGATTGTCAACGTCATGTCGGAGGACGCCGGGGTGTACCAATGTGTGCTGACCAGGAGCCATCTGAAACAGCGCTTCGAGGCAACGCTCAACGTCTATAGTGAGTAGAGAGAGGGAGAGAAAATGAGAGAGAGAGAAATGAAACGAAATGACATTTTTATTCACAAAAAGGCCAAAGCCCCATATGAACAAAGGACGCTAGCATTTTACACATAATAAGCAGACCGCGAGGCAGAGCTTTTCTGGCGAAAAAGACCCGATCCCTAGGACCCGATCCCTAGGATCGGTTGTTTTCCCTTTAAAGGGTTCTCTCTTTAACTCTTAGTCTCATCAAACCAAATATCACAGACTGAAGATCCACTTCATAATGATCAAAGTTCAATTGAATCGCTGTTTAGCACACTAAATTTCTGCTTCAAACACCGGATCGCTGTTTATTTGATTTTTTTCCTGTCATGCCGTTATACAGCGAAGGTGAGTCACACAGGTAAGGCGACGATGTAAAAAAATCGGAAATATTCCGATCACTGATTCCAGACAAGTCATGTTTTAGCACTGTTGACACAGTCATTTCACTTCCAAAGTCCTATTAAGTTCCTTCTTTGTGTTCTGGAACCATTCGGTCGATAAATTTGCCAAAGAACGATTCATAAAATGATGCAGCTTCGGCCATTTTTGTCCAGAAGTAGAACCAAAAAAATATGTTGAAAATCAACGCAAAACTTTGTGGGATCGGCCATGAGGTGGTTATGAAGCAGACAGGAAGGAAGTTCGACACTTTAGGAAGCTATTCTGCGCATGCGCGAAAGTTAAAGCATCGTCTGCTTTTCCTGTGAAACCGGTTTCAGTTGTAGGTAACTAGGCGCGTTTTCAAGCGGTTTATGAACCAGCAGTAATGGCGGACAGGCGCGGTTTCAAGCGGTTTATGAGACTTGAGTTAAAATGTATTAACATTATATAAAAAAAATAGGAAAGGTTCCGCTGAACATATCGTCACCCGCATGCAAATGACGTCACTTCGCATGAGGAATGGAAAACTCAATAGTTTGGTCATTTTGGGCCACATAACGTCATTTTTTGTTCATTTAGCGTCACCATCAGTGTTTTATCTTTGCCTATACTTGAGACTGAACACATGTCTTGTCTTGTCCTCTTCCTCACAGCCTACCCAGTGAGACTGAACACATGTCTTGTCCTCTTCCTCACAGCCTACCCAGTGACACTGAACACATGTCTTGTCCTCTTCCTCGCAGCCTACCCAGTGAGACTGAACACATGTCTTGTCCTCTTCCTCACAGCCTACCCAGTGAGACTGAACACATGTCTTGTCCTCTTCCTCGCAGCCTACCCAGTGAGACTGAACACATGTCTTGTCCTCTTCCTCACAGCCTACCCAGTGAGACTGAACACATGTCTTGTCTTGTCCTCTTCCTCGCAGCCTACCCAGTGAGACTGAACACATGTCTTGTCCTCTTCCTCGCAGCCTACCCAGTGACACTGAACACATGTCTTGTCTTGTCCTCTTCCTCACAGCCTACCCAGTGAGACTGAACACATGTCTTGTCTTGTCCTCTTCCTCGCAGCCTACCCAGTGAGACTGAACACATGTCTTGTCTTGTCCTCTTCCTCGCAGCCTACCCAGTGAGACTGAACACATGTCTTGTCCTCTTCCTCGCAGCCTACCCAGTGAGACTGAACACATGTCTTGTCTTGTCCTCTTCCTCACAGCCTACCCAGTGAGACTGAACACATGTCTTGTCTTGTCCTCTTCCTCACAGCCTACCCAGTGAGACTGAACACATGTCTTGTCTTGTCCTCTTCCTCACAGCCTACCCAGTGAGACTGAACACATGTCTTGTCCTCTTCCTTGCAGCCTACCCAGTGAGACTGAACACATGTCTTGTCTTGTCCTCTTCCTCGCAGCCTACCCAGTGAGACTGAACACATGTCTTGTCCTCTTCCTCACAGCCTACCCAGTGAGACTGAACACATGTCTTGTCTTGTCCTCTTCCTCGCAGCCTACCCAGTGAGACTGAACACATGTCTTGTCTTGTCCTCTTCCTCGCAGCCTACCCAGTGAGACTGAACACATGTCTTGTCTTGTCCTCTTCCTCGCAGCCTACCCAGTGAGACTGAACACATGTCTTGTCCTCTTCCTCGCAGCCTACCCAGTGAGACTGAACACATGTCTTGTCTTGTCCTCTTCCTCGCAGCCTACCCGGTGAGACTGAACACATGTCTTGTCCTCTTCCTCGCAGCCTACCCAGTGACACTGAACACATGTCTTGTCTTGTCCTCTTCCTCGCAGCCTACCCGGTGATGATCCTGGAGCCGGAGTCTGGGGAGTGGCCCCTGTCCCGCACGGTCACCCAGTACTGCGAGGTGGAGGGTCACCCCAAGCCCAACATCCTGTGGTACATCAACGGCCTGCCCCTGCACATGGTGGACAAGGAGTCCATCAAATATGAGGTTAGATCCTAGATAGGTGACCCTAATCCCCAAGCCCAACATCCTGTGGTACATCAACGGCCTGCCCCTGCACATGGTGGACAAGGAGTCCATCAAATATGAGGTTAGATCCTAGATAAGTGACCCTTATCATAATCCAAGGAGTCCATCAAATATGAGGTTAGATCTTAGATAGGTGACCATTATTGTAATCCCCAAACCCAACATCCTGTGGTACATCAACGGCCTGCCTCTCAACATGGTGGACAAGGAATCCATCAAAAATTAGGTTAGATCCTGGATAGGTGACCGTTATTGTAGTCCTCAAACCCAACATCCTGTGGACGTCAATGGTGAACAAGGAGTCCATCAAATATACGGTTAGATCCTAGATAGTTGACAATTATTGTAATCCCCAAACCCAACATCCTGTGGACAAGGAATCCATCAAATATGAGGTCAGATCCTAGATAGGTGACCATTATTGTAGTCCCCAAATCCAACATCCTGTGGACGTCAAATATGAGGTTAGATCCTGGATAGGTGACCGTTATCCCCAAACCCAACATCCTGTGGTACTTCAATGGTGGACAAGGAGTCCATCAAATATGAGGTGGGTGTTTGATTCAGCGCATCAGGGATGCATATAGGAATTGGTGACATTAAGAATCTTCCCATTCCTGAGGTTGACAGGCCTCAACTCATTCAGGTCGTTCCGGTCGTATATGTCCGGAATTAATAGATAGCTGTCAATTTGATGCATTTGCTTCAATGGAAGTAAATCTGTGCACACCATACCTTGGTCACTTCTAAACTCGCTTCGCTCCCTTAGACCACAATTTTGCCTCTGACTTAGCTTTTGTTGTGGGGGGAAACCAATCGGTGTAGAATTTTTCTATATAAAGTCTATATATGAAAAAAGTGGTTTTTTTTAATGAATACTAGATTTTTCATCGTTATGATCGTTGTTATGAACCTTGCTGTTGTTGTTGTTGTGCAGTTGAGTGATAGCAACTCGCGACTCATCATCTACACCATTCGACTGGAGAACGCCGGCTACTACCAGTGCATCGCAGAAAACGACATCGGTCAGGTTTTCGCCGTGGCCCGAATCCAAGTCTTCGCTCACAGTGAGTCGACATAATAATAATGATAATAATGGGAATTTATATAGCGCTCTTTCTCACATGAGCTCAGTGCGCTTTACATTGGTAACAGTTAGTTAAGAACGTTAAAGGCAAACAAATAATGAATCATTAGAAAGTAAAATAAACATGATGATTGCACACAACGTTCTCTTCCTCACACACACACACACACATATACACACACACTCACACATGGACGCGCATATGCACACCTGCATGCATGCAGGCACACACACATATATACACAAACACACACACACACATGAACGCACGCACGCACACATACACGCACTCGCACACAATTATACGAGTAAAATAGTTACAATATGAAAATTCTATGAAGAAACATAGACCACATTCACATTCTCAATCAAGTTTGGATACAATACTGCAACATGCCAGGGCTGCTTATCTTATCTTATGACCTGTCTTATGAGGGAGGTTCTACTGTATTTTAACCCTTTACGCCGCCAATGTCGCATTTTTGCACCACAATAATTTAACACCCATATCACTAGAAAACGTCAAATCATGGCCTGTTGTACAAAGATTTCGTAATGTTGGGAGGTAGGATTAGGTCTTGCTTTATAACACAGTGGAACCCCCTTTATAAGACCTCCCATTATAAGACTCCCTCCCACATAAGACCTACTTCTCTGAGACATTGCCTTTCTTTGTAAGTATTAAAATTGCCTCCTTTACAAGACCCCTCCCTTATAAGACCTCATTTTGGATGATTTTTGAAGGTCTTATAAGGGAGGTTCCACTGTGCATGTAACGGAAGAATCCCAAATATTGTAGACTATTTTTATCTACCCAGGTAACTTTAATGGATTTTAGGGGGCTGAAAAATGGCTGGCGGCGAAAGGGTTAACTGATCAGAACGAAATTCCCAGAATTTAAAAAAAATAAAATCCTTTTTCTTTCCTTTTTTTTCTTCTTTTTTTCTTCATGGCTAATCCTCTTTTTTCTCCTTTTCCCCAGAGGACGCCCCTTCCCCTCCGAAGAGCGTGACGGTGACTGCGCTGAGCAGCTCGTCCCTGCGCATCGACTGGGTGCAGGAGAAGAAGGTCAACACCACCATCCTCGCCTTCGTCATCGCCTACAGGAGAGGTGAGTTGTGTTGTTGTTGTCATCGTACCCTGGCTAAAAGACTCCAGGGGACATCCCAACAGTCAAAGCGCTTGAACACTATGGTACCGTATTTTACGAACTGCAAGGCAATGGGTTTATTTTCCCCAGGCTGAGACCCCTGCGCCTTATATAATAATGTGCTTTCCCCTTTTATTTATTTCCGAAAATCGTCTATTAGAGGATTTCAGAGGATTAAGAATTTCTTGACAGAGGATTGGCTTAAGTTCTACTGTCAGAGGTTTTGCTCTTTTTTATTTTTTATTCAGGTTTATTTTTTGTTAAATATCAATTTTAAAATGCATGCTCACACACATACACAACACACACACACACACACACACACACACACACACACACACACACACACACACACACACACACACACACACACCACAAAACACAGCACAAACCTCTTCAATCTTCCATCACGTGCACACAACGATAGACAACTGATCAAATATTTAGGATGCAGCAGAAAAAAGATGGATAATTAAGAGAGGTAAAATAAAAGAGATGTGTTTTAAGAGAGGTAATCCATGGTGGAAGAAGGCCATAGATCAATGGTGCTGAAAGGCCTCCTGCCCTCTGCAATATACTGTGTTCAAATGTGACCCAGCACCCACGAAAGGGACATTAAGTGTCAAACTGACCATCATGAGAAAATTATGCATTTCTTCTTTGTTCGCTCAGACAGTTTCGTGTCATATGAGCATAGATGCGTCATGCTGCCGTTATGAGCCTAACTAAGAAATAGTTAGGCCCAGCACGTCCGACTTCGGCTGAAGAAATCTTTGTAAGAATTTATAGAAAAAAGGCAGGAGAATGGACCAGTCCAGTAAGATAGAATGATAGCAGATGACAGTAAGCAAAGGGAAAAGGCAGAGTCAAAGAGAGTGACAGATTAGAGGAAGTTACAAGCACAGAACTTCCAGAAGGTGGGAGAACTATTTGTATGAAAGACCCCCCGGTATCCCGACGGGGGAAATTATACATTTGAAAACGTCAAACAATTCTCTTTCTAATGATACGAGAACCATTCTTGCATCTTTTTCCGTTCCGCAGTTATGAGCATTTAAAACTAGTAGGGTGAATGTCGACCATTTTGAGAGAACGCAGTCTAAAGTCTAGCCTAGCTGAAGAAAATGAATTGACCCAATCGTTTTAAAACACTTATAAGACCATTTAGAGACCATATCAAAGATTGTCCTTTGGAAATATGAAAGATAAGATGTTAGAGAACACAGATATACCCATGACTCAAACGTGACACAAAAAAAGAGATCTTTGACTTTGCAAGCCTGTTGTGAGAAACTAGCCTAGCGACTTAATGTCCCTTTCGTGGTGCTGGGTCACATTAATCTTATATCTTCGTGTCACAGTCGACCAGAACAAGCCAGAAGAATAGCAAGCCATGGTGGAAGGAGGCCGTAGATTAACTACCATGCCTGGTTAACTCATTCAAGTCGTTCCAGCCATATATGTCCGGAATTAATAGATAGCTGTCAATTTGATGTATTCGCTTCAAGGGAAGTAAATCTCTGCGCACACCATACCTTGGTCACTTCTAAACTCGCTTCGCTCCCTTAGACCACAATTGTGCCTCTGACTTTGCTTTTGTAGTGGTTTGTTGTGGAGAGTAACCAATCGGTGTAGAGAGTTTTTCTATATAAAGTCTATATAAAAAAAAGTCTGATCTACCACTTCCCTATGTCTAAACCTGAAGTTAAAAACCCGTAATCTTCTTTCATTTCTCCTTTTGTTTATGTCTGTTTTGTTTGTGTGTATGGCTGGAGTGATTTGTGAGGTTTTTTAAATACCGTATTTTTCGGACTATAAGGCGCACCTTTGTATAAGGCGCACCTTTGTATAAGGCGCACCCCCCAAATTGTACCCACATTTCAGACTTTGTTACTACATTTTCTTACTATTTCATCAGGGGTCTGAGTCTTGGAGAGAAAAAAAGTATCGCCTTATAGTTCAAAAAATACGGTAATTCAAAATTGTTGCGATGCAAATGAGTTAACCATGGGGGGGGGGGGGGGGGGGGGGGGCTCCTGTCAACTTTGTTTCCATGGTATCTACTTGTGCCCTTGTTGTGTAAAATTGTCTTCTTCAATATGTATGTTGTGTAACTGACCAGTTCATGAAATGTTTTTATTATTTATTCTGTATTTTATGCGCAAGCTGGGCAACAAATTTCTTCTTGTGGAGACAATAAATTGATTTGATTGATTGATTGATATTTCTTGTGTTTCCCAGTCGACCAGAGCAAGCTGGAAGAGGAGCAGATCATGTTGGAAGGAAGCAGCAGATCAAACCTACTGCCGTGCACCCTCACCATTTGATATTATACTGATGTTATATTTCTTGTGTTTCCCAGTCGACCAGAGCAAGCTGGAAGAGGAGCAGATCATGTTGGAAGGAAGCAGCAGATCAAACCTACTGCCGTGCACCCTCACCATTTGATATTATACTGATGTTATATTTCTTGTGTTTCCCAGTCGACCAGAGCAAGCTGGAAGAGGAGCAGATCATGTTGGAAGGAAGCAGCAGATCAAACCTACTGCCGTGCACCCTCACCATTTGATATTATACTGATGTTATATTTCTTGTGTTTCCCAGTCGACCAGAGCAAGCTGGAAGAGGAGCAGATCATGTTGGAAGGAAGCAGCAGATCAAACCTACTGCCGTGCACCCTCACCATTTGATATTATACCATGGATGCTCCTGCTTTCAGGATGTCCTGAAGTTCAGGATTGTTTGGTCCAGGATGTCCTGAAGTTCAGGATTGTTTGGTCCAGGATGTCCTGAAGTTCAGGATTTTTTGGTCCAGGATGTCCTGAAGTTCAGGATTTTTTGGTCCAGGATGTCCTGAAGTTCAGGATTTTTTGGGTCCAGGATGTCCTGAAGTTCAGGATTTTTTTTTGGTCCAGGATGTCCTGAAGTTCAGGATTTTTTGGTCCAGGATGTCCTGAAGTTCAGGATTTTTTCGGTCCAGGATGTCCTGAAGTTCAGGATTTTTTGGTCCAGGATGTCCTGAAGTTCAGGATTGTTTGGTCCAGGATGTCCTGAAGTTCAGGATTTTTTGGTCCAGGATGTCCTGAAGTTCAGGATTTTTTGGTCCAGGATGTCCTGAAGTTCAAGAGAAAAAAAAATGTATTGCCTGGAGCCGGCATCGCCAGATGATGAGAATTTGAGAAGATGCATTTTGCTGGTTATAGAGGTCATCAAGTTTATAACCAGAAGTGAAAGTGCAACGAGAGCCTGTCAATCACATTAGAAACTGTTGTTTCCTTTCAGCTTCCAGGGGGCATTGACCCCTCCCGGAACCCCCAGGAGGGGCACTGTCCCTGCACTCCACCGGGGTCTGGGCAACCCCTGCCTTGCAGGATTTTTGAAATTTCCCAGGAGCACCCATGTTATACTGATGTTCAAATATCATTTCTTGTGTTTCCCAGTCGACCAGAGCAAGCTGGAAGAAGAGCAGATCATGTTGGAAGGAAGCAGCAGGTCAACGGTGCTGGGCAACCTACTGCCCTTCACCCTCTACAAGATCACCTTCTCCGCATTCACCAACAAAGGGTCCAGCAAGCTCGTGGTCATCGAGGGCCGAACCTTGGAAGGGGGTGGGTAAACACCTGGGGGTAAAGGTCAAGCTGTGCCACCCGCCCCCCTACATTTCTCGGCTCTCCCCGCAATTCTCACACTTGCCTTTCTTACAGGGTTCATAGCAGTTGGGAAAGTTTGGGAAGGTTTGGAGAAAATAGACTTCATTTTCAAGGCCCATGAAAGTTTGTGAAAAAACCCAACCAAGAGTAGTGTCTTTGAAAGTTTGTGAATTTTGAGCTACTTTCAAATCTTCACCAATCTGCCCCCCAAATCGCCCAGGACCATAATTTTGAATCATCATGCCAAAACAATTTTTGTATAATTATGAAATAAAATTAATATTTTGATGCATACAATGATCGATGCGACTTACTTTCGATTTTTAACCGGAATTGACGCAAGTTGCTTCCCTTTAAAGACATCCGGGTCTTTACGCGTAGCGCACAATTGCCGGGCAAATGTGTCTTCAGTGAGCTTTGGCTCGAACATTCTGCATATAAAGTATGGCTGCGAAATGATGCAGCCAACAAGCGCTCAGCATATTGTGCGGCTTGCCGAAAAACCTTCGATGTGGGATCAATGGGTGAAGGAGGAGTCATCAACCATAGTAAAGTGGGTTTTGAAAACCCTAAGGTTGGGCTTTGAAAGTTTGGGAAAATTAGGATCCTGTTTGGCTATGAACCCTGTCTTACCAAACAATGATTGATGAATGATTGGGTGTGGTGTGAGAGTTACATAGTCTATTTGTTAATGTACATTTTTGTTTCATACTTTTATTTAATATTTGTATTTTACATGGTGGAAGACAAGTTTCCATGTGCGTTGTACAATGCCAATGGACAATAAAGAAACTTATGACTTATGACTTCTGAAAACATTAACCCTTTCAATGCTAGCCATTCCTCAGCCAACATTTACCATTAAACTTACCTGGGTAGAGAAAAGATTCCGTCTGCAATACTGAGGATTCCTCTGTGACATGAATGAAATAGGGCCTAGCCTTACCTCCCCCAAATTAACAAACATAAGGTCACTGGATGCCAGACCCTCATTTGATGCCTTTTAGTGACATTATGGGTGTTAAATCATTGTGGTGCCAAGAGGCGACAGTGGCGATGAAAGGGTTGAGCTGTATTTTATGAACCTTTTCAGCTAATTATCTTTGTTGAATAATTAATCGCAGTCATGATAAAGGCCATTAAAGGCCTTACTGTGTAGCATGCAATTCTCCAATTTCCATTCGCCATGTCCTTTTGGACTTCTGGGATTTATTCGACATTAGAAGGAAACACTACACTGCGGAGTCAATGAAGGGTTTATTCCGTGACGTTCCGCCTGACACGATCTTTAATTTCTTAAAAGCGATTAATATATTTCACTCGATGTAAGCTACTGTGATGTTTTTAACTCTAGACGTGTCATGGTTTTACTTCCTAAGTTTGTGATTGATTAATGTTTTTTAGCAAAAGTATTTTAACAAAACAAATTTGATCTTGTTTTACCTTGTGTTTTTATCCCTTTTTAATACGTGGTGAGATGTAACGTGGTGAGATGTAACGTGTTGACAGCCATGACATGGCCTTTGCTGTCGACGGGGCTATTATTTTAATCTTAATCTGTTTGCAGTTCCCTTAGCGGTGCCGAGCTTCCAGGTGAGCAGACCCACTTAAGAGACTATGCTGGTTGTGTGGGAGGGGAATCCTCCCATGTTTGCTCTGCAAGGTAAAATGTTAATATTTCTGTCGTTTGCAGTTCCCTTAGCGGTGCCGAGCTTCCAGGTGAGCAGCCCATCAGCGGAGACGATGCTGGTTGTGTGGGAGGGGCTGGGGGAGGGGGAGAGGGGGGGCGTGATCAGCCAGTACCAGCTGCAGCACCGACCCTCCGCCACGCCCGGTGCCATCACCATCATCAGCATCCCCCACCCGCAGCAACGCTCATACCTCGTCACTGGTAGGTTCTACCCTCAAACTTGTTTAACTCACTCAGGACGATCCATGAGCCAGTGTGGCATTCTCAAATTGGATTTGTTCTCAACACGCATGGGTGCAGTGCTGCTCTTTCAAATGAAATGCAGAATCGGTTGGATATTCTTCTGCGAAACTCACTTTGCCCCCACTACCATGCCTGGTTAGCTAACCTCTGTTATTTGTTTCGTGCAGGCCTGAAGCCAGAGACAGAGTACGAGGTGCGTGTGGCAGCGGGCACCAAGCAAGGGTTTCCTGATGACCTAGGGGAGTGGTCACACCACACCACGCCCAAAATCGCCACTGGTCAGTGTGAGGGAGAGAGAGAGGGGTAGAGAGAGGGGAGAGGGTGGGGGCTTACACAGATAACAAACTATTCAGGAATATGATATTACTCAGAAAGAGAGAGAGGGTTTCCTGGTGACCTAGGGGCGTGGTCGCTCCACACCACGCCCAGAATCACCACTGGTCAGTGTGAGAGAGAGAGAGACAGGGGTACACACCGAATCAGTCATTCTCTAGATTTAGACCACCACGCCATTCTGTTATTTGTCCATCACACAGACGGCGCCCCGCAACTGAAAGTGGACATTGCAGTGCATATCTATTGTGCGTATCTATTCCATTCATAATTTATATATTATACAAATATCTTGTCTATATGCATACATTCTACATGCATGTGGAATACATACAGTGACATTACAGTGCGCAACTGAAAGTGGACATTCTGTTGTTTGTTCATCAAGTGGACATTCTGTTGTTTGTCCATCAAGGGGACATTCTGTTGTTTGTCCATCAAGGGGACATTCTGTTGTTTGTTCATCAAGTGGACATTCTGTTGTTTGTTCATCAAGGGGACATTCTGTTGTTTGTTCATCAAGTGGACATTCTGTTGTTTGTCCATCAAGGGGACATTCTGTTGTTTGTCCATCAAGTGGACATTCTGTTGTTTGTTCATCAAGTGGACATTCTGTTGTTTGTCCATCAAGTGGACATTCTGTTGTTTGTCCATCAAGTGGACATTCTGTTGTTTGTTCATCAAGTGGACATTCTGTTGTTTGTTCATCAAGTGGACATTCTGTTGTTTGTTCATCAAGTGGACATTCTGTTGTTTGTCCATCAAGGGGACATTCTGTTGTTTGTCCATCAAGTGGACATTCTGTTGTTTGTTCATCAAGGGGACATTCTGTTGTTTGTTCATCAAGTGGACATTCTGTTGTTTGTCCATCAAGTGGACATTCTGTTGTTTGTCCATCAAGTGGACATTCTGTTGTTTGTCCATCAAGTGGACATTCTGTTGTTTGTTCATCAAGTGGACATTCTGTTGTTTGTTCATCAAGTGGACATTCTGTTGTTTGTTCATCAAGGGGACATTCTGTTATTTGTTCATCAAGGGGACATTCTGTTGTTTGTTCATCAAGTGGACATTCTGTTGTTTGTTCATCAAGTGGACATTCTGTTGTTTGTTCATCAAGGGGACATTCTGTTGTTTGTTCATCAAGTGGACATTCTGTTGTTTGTTCATTAAGTGGACATTCTGTTGTTTGTCCATCAAGTGGACATTCTGTTATTTGTTCATCTAGTGGACATTCTGTTATTTGTCCATCAAACAGAAGGCGCCCCTCAACTCAAAGTGGACATTCTCAACGCCACGGCCGTGCTTCTGCACTGGGAACGCCTGGAAATCGACACGGGCCAACCCAACAACAACGACAACGACAACAACAACAACAACAGCAGTGATGGGGATAGCAGAGGAGGGGAGGGTGACGAAGAAGGGGAGGATGGAGGGGGAGGAGGAGGAGCGGTGGACAGCAACCTCCTCCACCCCCAACACCCCCTCCCTCCTCATCGCTACCTGATTCAGGAGGTGGAGCTGCGGCAGATGGGGCGGGACGGGGTGCTAGTCTCCGCCGTGTTGGATCCGCCGGCCGCCACCTACGTTCTGAATCAGCTCGGTGAGTTTGTTGGAAAGAGAGAGATATGGGATGGAGGGGGAGGGGAGGAGAGAGTGGGGGGGGGTGTGAAGGCAGTTGGGTCTTGACGGGATGCTGGTTGGCGCCATCTTGGATCCGCCGGTGGCCACCACCTATATTCCGAATTAGCTCGGTGAGTTTGTTGGAAGGAGAGAGAGAGAGGGGGGGGGGGGGGGAGGCAGTTGGGTCTTAACGGGATGCTGGTTAGCTCCGTCTAAGATCTGTCGGCCGCCACCTACGTTCTGAATCAGCTAGGTGAGTTTGTTGGAAGGAGGAGAGAGGGGGGAGGGGTGGGGGGGGGGGGGGGTGAGGAGAGGGTGGGGGGTGAAGGCAGTTGGGTCTTGACGGGGTGCTGGTTAATGTCGTCTTGGATCCGCCGACTGCCACCTACGTTCTGAATCAGCTCAGTGAGTTTGTTGGAAGGAGAGAGAGAGATGGAGGGGATGGGGGGAGGAGAGAGTGGTGTGGGGGAGGGGTATTGAAGGCAGTTGGGTCTTGACGGGATGCTGGTCTCTGCTGTCTTGGATCCGCCGGCCGCCACCTATGTTCTGAATCAGCTCGGTGAGTTTGTTGGAAAGTTCCCCTCTTAGGGATACTGGGGGATTCTTTTGTACAAATAGTTCCCCTACCTTCTGGAAGTTCCGTGCTTGTAGCTTCATCTTGTCTGTCACTCTCTTCGATTCTGCCTTTTCCCTTTGCTCTCTGTCATCTACTATCTTTCTGACTTACTGGTCCAGTCTCCTGCCTTTTTTTTCCACAACAAAAAACACCTTCGAAATAATTTTCTCCTTTGAGCTCCTCCCAAATCAGCATGTGTCAGCTGTATGCAGCGAGGAGACCAGTGAAAAGTGAAAACCGGACACATACGTACCTTACCCCATTATGGCCTGGGAATGCAGAAGTTGGAGAGAGGTGGGCAAAGGGGGGGTGGGGGAGGGGTGTTAAGGCAGTTGGGTCGTGACAGAGTTTTCGTTAGCGCCTTGTTGGATCTGCTGACCACTACCTTTATTGTGAATAAGCTGGGGGAGAAAGAAAGGAAGTATTCTGTATGCATTGTTTGGTATTCATGCGTGCTTTGCAATTGTGTTCTTATTGTGTGTTTGTTTCTGTGCAGGCGTATATTTTCTTTATGTTCCGTTTTGCCCATTTTTTTACCTTGTTTTGATTAAATGTTATTGTTTTAGCGTGAGAGTCGCTGTCAATTTTACCTTGTTTTGATTAAATGTTATTGTTTTAGCGTGAGAGTCGCTGTCAATTTTACCTTGTTTTGATTCAATGTTATTGTTTTAGCGTGAGAGTCGCTGTCAATTTCTTCTAGAGATACAGTGTCAGACCTGTTTTCCCTACGGATTTGTCCCATAATCATTACGTTTTGAGACCTCCGATTACGCTATTACGCTCAGCAACAAAAAACTGCATTTCCGCTGAACGAGTACAGGAGAAAAAAAGAAGAAATCGAAAGAAGGCATAGCGTTTGAACCGTACTCGGCAGTGTCGTCAGCTATCAAAGCTAGTGATGTCCCTTGAATCATTCTGTCCCATAATTATTGCGTTTTGAGACCTCCGATTACGCTATTACGCTCAGCAACAAAAAACTGCATTTCCGCTGAATGAGTACAGGAGAAAAAAAGAAGAAATCGAAAGAAGGCATAGCGTTTGAACCGTACTCGGCAGTGTCGTCAGCTATCAAAGCTAGTGATGTCCCTTGAATCATTCTGTCCCATAATTATTGCGTTTTGAGACCTCCGATTACGCTATTACGCTCAGCAACAAAAAACTCCGCTGAACGAGTATGGGAGGGGAAAAAAAAGAAATCGAAAGAAGGCATAGTTTTGAACAGTACTCGGCAGTGTCGTCAGCTATCAAAGCTAGTGATGTCCCTTGAATCGTTCTGAGACGCCTCTGTGACTATAAAGTATCTAATACCTAATACCTAGCCTATGTCAATTGTGATGCAGCACAGGAAAACCAGGCTAATGTCGTAAATGATCACTTTTGACTTATTCATATTTTCAGAAAGGCCAGAAACAACAGATTAACAAGCAAAAAACAGAATTCATCTATCTCTAACAGTTTATTTTGAAAAAATGTTCAATCAATCAAATATCTCTCTCTTTCTCTCTTTCTTTCTCTCTCTCTTTCTCTCTCTTGTGGCTGGCCGACTTTAGCTGGGTATTCGCGTACTGCATCACAATTGGTCTGACACAGCCTTAAGCCAAGACGAGTGAGAGAAATAATTCCATATTTCTTTTCTTTTCTCTCCCCGCACGCACACACAGAGAACAACACGGACTACGAAGTGACGGTGCGGGCGGACCACCAGTCCGTGGAAGCCACTCACACCTTCCGCATCGCCGAGGGACTGCTTGTGCCGAGGGCCAACGGCCTGCACAGCTCGGTGCTGAACCCCACCACCCTGCGTCTGCAGTGGACCCCTTCCTTCAACAGCGGGGGGATCGTCAAGTACCAGGTGTGCCACAGGGAGAAGGAGTCTGCCGGGGAGGAGTTGGCCAACCATTGCATGGATAGGTGAGTTGTGGGGGTGGGGGTGGGGCGGGGAGAGAGAGACGAAGGGAGTCTACTTCACATTTTAACCCTTTCACCACCGCCAATGTGGCATTTATGCACCACAATGGTTGTTATTCTATTAGTAAAGAGTGAGTGAAGCTGTCTAGTGTTGGTTAGTGTTTGGGTTAGTTTAAAATTGTGACCCCGAGTAGTATTATGGGTAAAGGTCAAGATGTGCCACCCCCCCTACCTATGTCGGTTAATTCTATTTTTCCGTTATTGCCTTTCTTACCATACATAAAGCTGTATTTTAGGAACATTTTTAGCTAATAACCTTTTTGGAATACTAACCCTATCCCTAGCCCTAACCCTAACCCTACCCCCCACCCTATAAGACGGAAAAACGCAACGAACCACAACTGTGACAAATCGCGGTGTACTGCAGTACATAGTGGGGGGTAGGGTTAGGTTTACGGCTAGGGTTAGGGATAGGGTTAGTATTCCAAAAAGGTTATTAGCTGAAAATGTTCCTAAAATACAGCTTTATGTATGGTAAGAAAGGCAAAAACGGAAAAATACAATTAACCGAGAAATGCAGGGGGGGGGGGGGGGGGGGTGGCACATCTTTACCTTTACCGTATTATGACTAGATAAGTGGAAAAGAGGTGCAGTAGTTGAGGAATCATACAAACCTTGCAAAATTTAAACTTGGGCTCACTGAACCGGATTCTGTTTTTTAGACCGAATGAGTTTAGACAAAGTGAACTTTAGACTAAAAAAGACGCTCCCTCATGGTTTTTCCTCAGCGAGCGTCCCTACGCCATCGTCGCTGATCTGAAGCCCTTCACGCTGTACCAGTTTGGGGTGAGGATCGTCACCGACGATGACAGGCAAGGGGAGTTCACTCTGCTGGACGTCACCACATCGGAAGATAGTGAGTATAGAGAGGGAGGGAGGGGGGCGAGCGAGCGGAGAACGGGAGGGAGTGAATTAGAAAGGGAGAGAATTTGGGTTGACAGGCGCAGTTTCATTGGCTGGATGTCGACTACAGTGGAGAGCCGATAAGTCCAAAAAGCGGATAACTCAAAAACATGGGATAACTCGCGATAATTTCTGAGTCCCAGTACAGTGGAACCTCCCTTATAAGACCTTCAAAAAACATTCAAAATGAGGTCTTATGAGGGAGGGGTCTCATAAGGGAGGTAATTTTAATACATGTACTTACAAAGAAGAGCAATGTCTCAGAGACGTCAAGTCAAGTCAAGTCAAGACCTGGCAGGAGAGAGAGAGGGAGAGAGAGAGAGAGAGAGAGAGTGTGTATGTGAGACAGAGAGCATGTATTGTGTTGTAAATAGCATAAGACGTAGGTCTTATGTGGGAGGGAGTCTTATAAGGGAGATTCGACTATATAATACTCCCTTATAAGATCTTCAAAAATCATCCAAAATGAGGTCTTATGAGGGAGGGAGTCTTATAAGGGAGATTCGACTATATAATACTCCCTTATAAGATCTTCAAAAATCATCCAAAATGAGGTCTTATGAGGGAGGGAGTCTTATAAGGGAGATTCGACTATATAATACTCCCTTATAAGATCTTCAAAAATCATCCAAAATGAGGTCTTATGAGGGAGGGGTCTCATAGGGGAGGTAATTTTAATACATGTACTTACAAAGAAAGGAAATGTCTCAGAGACGTAGGTCTTATGTGGGAGGGAGTCTTATAAGGGAGATTCGACTATATAATACTCCCTTATAAGATCTTCAAAAATCATCCAAAATGAGGTCTTATAAGGGAGGGGTCTTTAAGGGAGGTAATTTTAATACTTACAAAGAATGGCAATGTCTCGGAGACGTAGGTCTTATGTGGGAGGGAGTCTTATGAGGGAGATTCGACTATATAATACTCCCTTATAAGATCTTCAAAAAACATTCAAAATGAGGTCTTATGAGGGAGGGGTCTCATAGGGAGGTAATTTTAATACATGTACTTACAAAGAAGGGCAATGTCTCAGAGACGTAGGTCTTATGTGGGAGGGAGTCGTATAATAGGAGGTCTTATAAGGGAGATTGACTGTATAATACTCCCTTATAAGACCTTCAAAAATCATCCAAAATGAGGTCTTATAAGGGAAGTAATTTTGATACTTACAAAGAAGGGCAATGTCTCGGAGATGTAGGTCTTATGTGGGAGGGAGTCTTATAATGGAAGGTCTTATAAGGGAGATTCGACTGTATAATGCTCTCTTATAAGACCCCTCCCTTATAAGACTGTATCTCTCTGTTGAAAAGTCTTTTTTAACTTGGCTATCTCAAAATAAAATTTCAGTCCCTTCAATTTTGACCTAAGTGATTTTTTACTGTATAATTATTGAAAGACAGTGCAAACTAGCATGCGTGTGTGTGTGTGTGATTGAGTGAGAGAAAGAGAGTGAGGAGGGGGGGAGTCTGTTAGAGAGAAATGAGTGAGATATTTAAAATAGGGCATTTGCCACGTGCCGGCGACCTTCAATTTTACCGAGTTGAAATTAGAGAGTTGATTTAGAGTGGTCAACACAACTCGGGCGGAACAAGCGCGAGCAGCTTAGTAGTCTGGTATAGAGTACGAACACTCATGGCAAATGCTCTATTGTAGGTGAAGGTATATCGGAATATTGACATTGCTGAGCAGCTTTTTTTTTTATAACATCACTTGGCGACACGGGTCAAAGTCATGGGGATCAGTGTGTTCTGGGGAGCTGATGTTGGACGGTCGTGGTGGCGCCCTCGGAGGAGGACCTCACTCACGCTGGCTCCGCGACTAAGAGAATAGTGTCGTCAGTAGGGGGCTTAGTAGGTGGTGTCCTGAACAGGCTCCGCTGAACTCCCACCGAAGTGACTCAGCAGCAGTGCAGTGTCTCCTCGGTTGGTTGCCTCCTGACAGCCTAACATAGATCAGGGGTGCATGTGGGTATGCCTGAAGCCTGAATTCAGGCAATTTGATGCTGCTTCAGGCAGCTGAGTGCCTGAAGAAAGGACTCTTTAACATGATATCATTCTTTTGTACATTAGGTTTCGGCAAGAAAGTTCAGGCAAAAGTTTTGGTCACTGCATGCACCCTTGACAGCTTCGCTCCCCTTGAACTGCTGGTCTCGGATTCTGCGTCCTGAACAAGCCGGGGTGTGGCTGCGTGTTGGGACTCGGAACGAGCGGCGTGGGAGCAACGCCACTGTACGGCCCAGAAGATGGGACAGCAACAAAAATAATAATAATAAAAAAATTACTTGACGACACCCACCCTTGCGTCGTTTGTCAAGTCAAAATGATCTTTATTGACGATAAAGGAATAAGCTAAACAAAGCTTTTTTTCATCCTGTCGTCATAAATGAACAAGAAACACAACTGAAGCAAATAAGATAAACAACGAAAACTGGAGAAAAAAATCAAACCACCATCAATAAATATGGGAATAATACACATATGTCACACAAGCACAGTATAATAATTATATATAAAATATGGACAAATGGGTAAAGGTCAAGATGTGCCACCCCTCCTACATTTCTCGGTTAATTGTATTTTTCCGTTTTTGCCTTTCTTACCATACATACAGCTATATTTTAGGAACATTTTTAGCTAATAACCTTTTTCAGTTTTTGGAATGCTAACCCTAACCCTACCCCCCACCGTATAAGAGGGAAAAACGCAACGAACCACAACTGTGACAAATCGCGGTGTACTGCAGTACATAGTGGGGGGTAGGGTTAGGTTTAGGGGTAGGGTTAGGGTTAGGGTTAGTATTCCAAAAAGGTTATTAGCTAAAAATGTTCCTAAAATACAGCTTTATGTATGGTAAGAAAGACAAAAACGGAAAAATACAATTAACCGAGAAATGCAGGGGGGGTGGCACGCACATCTTTACCTTTACCGACAAATGTAATCAAAAAATGAGAAGATGGAAGAAAATAATGATTGATACAAAGAGACAGACCAACGGAGACACCGAAAAGAATAAAACTAAGAGAGAGTTAACTCAGAAATAAGAAAAAATAAATAAATTCCCAAATGAAATGTTAAAAAATCACTAAGAGAAAAGAGACCCCACTGAATTGTGTCGACACTGAATGGCGTTGTGTGTGCCGTCACAGAGCCCAGTCCCCCCATCAACCTGACATACGAGGTGATGAGGCGTGGCTCGGTGCGTCTGCACTGGAGCCCCCCCACCCAGCCCAACGGTGTGATCACCTCCTACGTCATCTTCTACAACTTGGACAGCTCCTTGCCTGACACCTTGTGGACCAACCTCACCAAAGATGGTAAGCAGGAGAAGTAGTGGAAGTAGTAGCAGCAGTAGTAGTAGTAGTAGTTAACAGACCTGTTTACTCTACTCTTTTCGAGTAGTATTCTACTCAATTTGGACCTCTACTACTCTTCAAAATTGAAAATAATGCTCTAACTACTCATTTTCAGTGAACTGTATTTGATGGTTTAATGAATAGGACTACTAATTTCACACCAAAACTACTCATTTCAGCTATCCAGACTACTCAAGACTTGTGTAGGGGGTAAACAGGTCTGTTAGTAGCATCATCACCTTTTATGTCATTTTCTACAACTTGGAGAAAGGTGTTCCTGACAACTTGTAGACCAACCTCACCAAAGACGGTAGGGAGGAGATGTAGTAGTAGTGGAAGTAGCAGCAGTAGTAGTAGTAGTAGTATCATCACCTCTTATGTCATTTTCTACAACTTGGACAGCACCGTGCCCGACACCTTGTTGACCAACCTCACCTAAGACGGTAAAGAGTAGAAGAAGTAGTGGAAGTAGTAGTAGTAGTAGTATCACCTCAGAGCTGATTTTAGGGCGCGGGATTGGTACAATCCCCCTCAAATCTGTTCCTTCCCGCAATAATCGGGTCTAAGCGCGGGCCGACGCCCGCATATTTGCAGAACTGCCCGTACTTTTTGCCGATCGCTGTGAGAATTCCTTCGTCATCTGCTAAATCCGTCGTCTACACAAACCGAAAGCATCGAGCAGGAATGAATGATTTCTCGACATTTCATTGGTTCCTTTACAATGTTAGTGTAAATCAACCAATCGCGTTCATCTCGTTTTACCGACAAGAAGTTGCGAGAGTCCTACCCGCCATGTTGAATTTCAAAATGAAGCGAACAACGACGCTCCTCAACTTTGATTTTTGTGGCGGCAAAGTTAAAAATAATAAATCCTCTGCCAAACGAGTGTGCAGAAGATGTTGCAAAAACAGCTAAGGTTCTGCATCAACAGTCTCGGAGAAGCAGCCCGAAGATAACGGCACTAGTGCAACGGAACACTGGTTCCAAGACGAGTGGCTGAAGAAGAGGCCATGGCTAGCGAAGATTGAATCGGCCGCCTCCCCCCCCCCCTTCCCCTCGTATCCATTGGACCTGCCCCCCTTTTTTCATTCTTAGGGAGGGAATGCCCCCACTTTTTCAAAATCCTAGAATCAGCTCTGTATCATTCAGTTGAGCAGCGTATTGCCAATGTGGATGGTTTAGACATGCAGCAGTACTTCTTCAAGCTGTCGGCCTGCACCAAGATCATGAATTATCTTGTAGATTGATGATAATGATACGATGTTTGATATTATTCAGGTCATCATGAATTATCTTGTAGAATGATGGATGGATGATAATGATGCGATGTTTGATATTATTCAGTTCATAATGAATTATCTTGTAGAATGATGGATTGATGATAATGATGCGATGTTTGATATTATTCAGTTCATAATGAATTATCTTGTAGAATGATGGATGGATGATAATGATGCGATGTTTGATATTATTCAGGTCATCATGAATTATCTTGTAGAATGATGGATTGATGATAATGATACGATGTTTGATATTATTCAGGTCATCATGAATTATCTCGTAGAATGATGCATTGATGATAATGATACGATGTTTGATATCCTTCAGGTGAGCAGCGTATTGCCAACGTGGATGGTTTGGACATGCAGCAGTACTTCTTCAAGTTGTCGGCCTGCACCAAGGCGGGTAGAGGCCACCCCTCCAAGGTGGTCATGGTCTACCCCGAGTGCGTCTCCAACACCCGCTGTGCTGCCACCTACCACGGTCAGTCACCAGCCAATCGCTCGTGGCTCGTGTCGTGTGTGTGTGTGAGCGAGCACGACTTGTCTTTGTTTGATATAAATAGCAGAGATATGGAAATGAACATATCAAAATGAGGCATTACCGTATTTTTCTGACTATAAGACGCACCTTTGTATAAGGCGCACCCCCCACATTTTACCCACATTTCGGATTCTGTTACTATATTTTCTTACTATTTTATCAGTCACATTATAAGGCGCAGGGGTCTGAGTCTGGGAAAAAAAGTATCGCCTTATAGTCCGAAAAATACGGTAGGTACATTATAGTCACAGAGGCATCTCTGTGAAATTCGGGTTGCTCCCACCTGGGAGTGCGTCGCAGCCGGAGGCGCGCCACACAATCTTTTTTTATTATTTGTTTGCATGCAATTTTTTTGTGACTGATGAGGAAGGGGTAAATTTGTACCAAATGACAACTTTTTCGTTGCCACTGGGTTTAATGTATGCTAAGTGCATGGGCACACAGGACCTCGGTTTATCGTCTCATCCGAAAGACTCCTCGTTCAGGCCTAGGCCTAGTGCAAAATGAGAGGAAAAATCCCCTGTACCCAGGTTCGAACTCGGGTTTACTTGACACGAGGCGAAGACCTAGAGATCTGTAACATTCATAAGGGAGAAGAAGATTCATGTACTGTAAAAAATTGTTTGAAAGGGAAAACTATCTCGATCTGGGTGTAGAAACTTCAAAATACCTTGGTGGGGTGTTTTTTTCACAGCTCACTTGAAAATGGCTCGGTCAAAGTGTTTTGTTTTTTTAATAATTCAAAATCGTTGCGATGCGAATGAGTTGAAATCGTGCATATGGAGTTGCAGCTTGAGTCATTTCTGGCTACATGAATGTGATGGAGCATCTTAACCCCTTCACTGCCGAGGGATAATTCATTTCTTGTATTGCTGTGCGCCAAGCCAAACTTGGCCTTGGGAGTGTTGCTTCACTGATCTGTCCACTGCTCATCCATTTGTTGATGTCACAAGTTTTTTTAACAAAATGTAGAAAGGAAAAGAACTGTGGGTGTACGTTTTTCAAAGAGTATGGAACAGTTTATGGGAAATTTTCCCATTTAACCCTTTCACCGCCAAAGTCGCATTTCAGCACCACAGTGATTTAGCACCTATGTCACTAAAAGGCATCAAATTGGAGTCTATTATCCAAAGACCCTATTGTCTTAGTTTTGGGAAAGTAAGGATAGACCTTATTTTATGTATGTCACAGAAGAATCCCCAATTATACTGCAGATGGATTTTGTTCTCTACCCAGGTAAATTTAATCGAAACTTTTGGCTGAAATATGGCTGGCGGTGAAAGGGTTAACTTGCTCGAAATTCGATGACTAAGACACCCTGTGGTAGACACGGTTATAGGCGTACAGCATAGTGCAAACAGCCCCGTAGTAGACACGGTTATAGGCGTACAGCATAGTGCAAACAGCCCCGTGGTAGACACGGTTATAGGCGTACAGCATAGTGCAAACAGCCCCGTAGTAGACACGGTTATAGGCGTACAGCATAGTGCAAACAGCCCCGTAGTAGACACGGTTATAGGCGTACAGCATAGTGCAAACAGCCCCGTGGTAGACACGGTTATAGGCGTACAGCATAGTGCAAACAGCCCCGTAGTAGACACGGTTATAGGCGTACAGCATAGTGCAAACAGCCCCGTAGTAGACACGGTTATAGGCGTACAGCATAGTGCAAACAGCCCCGTGGTAGACACGGTTATAGGCGTACAGCATAGTGCAAACAGCCCATAGTGCAAACAGGTAGACACGGTTATAGGCGTACAGCATAGTGCAAACAGCCCCGTGGTAGACACGGTTATGGGCGTACAGCATAGTGTAAACAGCCCCGTGGTAGACACGGTTATGGGCGTACAGCATAGTGCAAACAGCCCCGTGGTAGACACGGTTATAGGCGTACAGCATAGTGCAAACAGCCCCGTGGTAGACACGGTTATAGGCGTACAGCATAGTGCAAACAGCCCCGTGGTAGACACGGTTATAGGCGTACAGCATAGTGCAAACAGCCCCGTGGTAGACACGGTTATAGGCGTACAGCATAGTGCAAACAGCCCCGTGGTAGACACGGTTATAGGCGTACAGCATAGTGCAAACAGCCCCGTGGTAGACACGGTTATGGGCGTACAGCATAGTGCAAACAGCCCTGTGGTAGACACGGTTATAGGCGTACAGCACAGTGCAAACAGCCCCGTAGTAGACACGGTTATAGGCGTACAGCATAGTGCAAACAGCCCCGTAGTAGACACGGTTATAGGCGTACAGCATAGTGCAAACAGCCCCGTAGTAGACACGGTTATAGGCGTACAGCATAGTGCAAACAGCCCCGTGGTAGACACGGTTATAGGCGTACAGCATAGTGCAAACAGCCCCGTAGTAGACACGGTTATGGGCGTACATTATAGTGCAAACAGCCCCGTGGTAGACACGGTTATGGGCGTACAGTATAGTGCAAACAGCCCCGTGGTAGACACGGTTATGGGCGTACAGCATAGTGCAAACAGCCCCGTGGTAGACACGGTTATGGGCGTACAGTATAGTGCAAACAGCCCCGTAGTAGACACGGTTATGGGCGTACAGCATAGTGCAAACAGCCCCGTAGTAGACACGGTTATAGGCGTACAGCATAGTGCAAACAGCCCCGTAGTAGACACGGTTATAGGCGTACAGCATAGTGCAAACAGCCCCGTAGTAGACACGGTTATAGGCGTACAGCATAGTGCAAACAGCCCCGTAGTAGACACGGTTATAGGCGTACAGCATAGTGCAAACAGCCCCGTAGTAGACACGGTTATAGGCGTACAGCATAGTGCAAACAGCCCCGTAGTAGACACGGTTATAGGCGTACAGCATAGTGCAAACAGCCCCGTAGTAGACACGGTTATAGGCGTACAGCATAGTGCAAACAGCCCCGTAGTAGACACGGTTATAGGCGTACAGTATAGTGCAAACAGCCCCGTAGTAGACACGGTTATAGGCGTACAGCATAGTGCAAACAGCCCCGTAGTAGACACGGTTATAGGCGTACAGCATAGTGCAAACAGCCCCGTAGTAGACACGGTTATAGGCGTACAGCATAGTGCAAACAGCCCCGTAGTAGACACGGTTATAGGCGTACAGCATAGTGCAAACAGCCCCGTAGTAGACACGGTTATAGGCGTACAGCATAGTGCAAACAGCCCCGTAGTAGACACGGTTAGTATACACGGTTATAGGCGTACAGCACAGTGCAAACAGCCCCGTAGTAGACACGGTTATAGGCGTAAAGCACAGTGCAAACAGTAGAAGGGTTAAATATAGTAAAGTCGCTTAGTATATTGTCGGTGAAATTCAAAAACCTCGTATCTCGATTTTGGGGGTTTTGAGTTAGATACATAGTCAGCTCTCTCATTTTTCCCACCACCTTCCAACAAAAGCTCGTATCTCTAACGACTTTCTATCTGGGGTAAATGAGGTTGTGCAAAATAGACAAGAAAAACTCAGTGGTAGAAGTCCCAAATTCAGATCTACTTAAGAACAAAAACCTCATATCTTTGTTCTTTTCAAGTATTGAAAAAAAGAAAAAGAAATGTTTGACTAAATGCAGGACTAAACATGTCTAAACTCACAATGTCTTAACATATTCATCATAGTTAATCAATTGTGGTAAACTGCAGTTAATTTTTTTTTTTATTTTTTAATTTTTCTCAAAACTACACAAAAATTGAGATACAAGTTTTTGAATTTCACCGACGATATTTTGAAATGAAAATTGGGATAACGGTTGTTTTCTTTCTTTCCGTTTTGACAGACGGCGAAGGAAAGGGAGGTCTGACGGACAAACAGGTCGGGATCATCATCGGCGTTTTCATCGGCATCGTCTGCATCATCAGCTGCATCATCATCATCCTCTGTCGACACAGGTGAGCCAAAATCGCAGTGGAGGTCATGATGGAGTGGTCATCCTCCGTGTGAGCCAGAATTTATTTGCCTATTTGTGTGTTGTCTCTATGTGTCCCCTAGGAATAGGGGGGGGGGGGCATTCAGTGCAGGCATGAAAGAATTCCACGTTTCGCGGAAAATCCGCGGACATTTTTCAAAACTTCCACGGGAAAAAAAGAATTCCGCGGAAAGGACCGATCTTGCCGTATTCTTATATCTACAAGTCTCTATTTGGCGATTCTGAAACTGGTTAACCAGAAGTCGCTTTAGCTCACTCGCTTTAATTGTGTGAAGGAAGGCAAAATGAGTAGCTCTCACTCAACAAAACATCGGACGTTAGGTGGGTGAAAAAAAATCTCATTCTTTCATGCCTGAAAGATGTTTGTGCTGGAAAAAAAATTTGGTGAACGTTCTGCTCCCCGTCCCGCTCAACAAAACTTCCGACGTTAGGTGAAAATCCGGGTGGAAGGATTTCTCGGCCGAAAAAATCTCTTTTTTGATCTTCATCCACTTTCATGCCTGAGGCAGTTCCCCCACCTTCTGGAAGTTCTGTGCTAGCAACTTTCTCTAGTCTGTCTCTCTTTGACTCTGCCTTTTTCTTTTCTTGCTATCATCTGCTATATTTCTGCCTTACCGGTCTTTTCTGCTCCCCTTGAAATGAACAAAACATCTTCAAAATAATGTTCTCCTTTGAGCTCCTCCGAAACCGGAATGTATCGGCTGAATGCAGCGGGGAGACCGGTGAAAGCTGAAAAAAGCGGACTCACGCCTAGCTTATCCAGCGTGGCCGTAGGGCCTGGGAACGCAGAAGAAGAAGACTGAGCTTCGACTGTTATAATAATACTGTGGAACCTCCCTTATAAGACCTCCCAGTATAAGACTCCCTCCCACAATAAGACCTACTTCTCTGAGACATTGCCCTTCTTTGTAAGCATTAACCCTTTCACCGCCAACGTCGCATTTTTGCACCACAATGATTTAATTCCCATGTTACTAAAAGGCATCAGGGTCTGTTATCCAAAGACCCTGTTCTCTTAATGGTTGGGGAGGTAAGGATAGGCCTTACTTTAAATATGTCACAGAGGAATCCCTAATATTACAGACAGAATTGTTTCTCTACCCAGGTAAGTTTAATGGACATTGCGGACAATGGCGGCGAAAGGGTTAAATCTTCCCAATAATGTTCTCCTTTGAGCTCCTCCGAAACCAGAATGTATCGGCTGTACGCAGCGGGGAGACCGGTGAAAACTGAAGAAAACGGACACACGCGTACCTTATCCAGCGTGGCCGTAGGGCCTGGAAAACGTAAAGAAGAAGAAGAAGACTGAGCTTCAACTGTTATAATTATACAGTGGAACCTCCCTTATGAGACCTCCCATTATAAGACTCCCTCCCAAATAAGACCTACTTCTCTGAGACTTTGTAAGTACAGTGGAACCTCCTTTATAAGACCTCCCATTGTAAGACTCCCTCCCACATAAGACCTACGTCTCTGAGACATTGAGGTATTAAAATCGCCCCCCTTATAAGACCCCTCCCTTATAAGACCTCATTTGGGATGATTTTTGAAGGTCTTATAATAAGGGAGGTACCACTTGTACCACATTTTTTCAGATGCTTCAAGGTGAACAGTTCCAGCGATCATGACGGAGCCACCACCACCCTCACCCCCCACACCCACCCCTCCTCCCTCCTCCACCACCATCACCACCACCCCGGCGACAGCAGCGGCGGTGTTGGGGCACCCCTGTGCCACGGCAACGGGCACCTGCCCAACCGGCACGGCAACGGGCACGCCCACGTGCCGGCAACGGGCAGGGTGGAGGGGGAGGGGGGCGGGATGGAGATGGAGACCATGCCCATGCTGACCCGCCTGCCCGAGAACGAGCACTCTGATGCTAAGGTGTGTGTGTGTTTGTCTGTGTGTGTGAGTGAGTGTGTTTGTCTCTGTGTGTGTGTGTGTATGAGTACTGTGGTTGTGTGTGTGAGTAGTCTGATCATGCGTTTGTTTGTGTGTGTGAGTGAGTGTGTCTGTGTGTGTTTGTCTCTGTGTGTGTGTTGTTTGTGTGTGTGTATGCGTACTGTGGTTGTGTGTGTGAGTGAATAGTCTGGTCGTGCATGTGTTTGTGCGAGTGAGTGTGTGTGTGTGTGTCTATGTGTGTTTGTCTCTGTGTGTGTGTATGAGTACTGTGGTTGTGTGTGTGAGTAGTCTGGTCATGCGTTTGTGTGAGTGTGTGTGTGTGTGTGAGTGAGTGAGTGTGTGTTGTGTGTGTATGTATGAGTACTGTGGTTGTGCATGTGTGTCTGTGTGTGTTTGTCTCTCTCTCTCTCTCTCTGTGTGTGTATGAGTAGTCTGGTTGTGCATGTGTGTGTGTTTGTCTCTGTGTGTGTGCGAGTGTTGTGGTGTTTGTGTGTGTGAGTGAGTTGTGCGTGTTTGTGTGTGCGTGTTTGTGTGTGTGTGTGAGTAGTCTGGTCGTCGTCGTGCGTGTTTGAGTGAGTGTGAGTGTGCGTGTGAATGTGCGTGGTGCTAAATGAGTTAAATAACCAGATGCCTGTGCCTTTGTTCAGGGAGGGGGCGACATGATCGTCACGCCCAACGGGGTGCGGCTGAACGGTCAGTTGAAGGTCAACGGTCATCTGTCCAACGGTCACGTGCCTCCGCCAGCCATGCTGGACCTCAGTTCCACCTCCGAGGTCAGTTCTGCGAGTGCACAAATTTTGACCGGTGTTTTTTTTTTTTTTTAGTATTTGGTACTTTATTACAGTCACAGAGGCGTCTGTGAAATTCGGGTTGCTCCCACCTGGATAGTGCGTTGCAGCCAGAGTCGCTGCACCTCTTTTTTTGTTTTTTTGTGGCATGCGATTTTATGTGAAGGAAGGGAGCGTGAGCATGGGTGCAACTTTTCCTGCTATACAAGGATTTCCTGCTTTTGAATTTTTCCAGAAAAGGAAGTTCCTTTTTGTTTTTTATTTGTCAAACCAGTTCTTTGTGTGTCTACTGCATTTTTTCAAACACTTCAAAATATAAATTGTATAAATTGCAGAAAAACAAGCTAAAATACCTTCATAAATCAATTTTTTTTTTTCCCGCTGTAGAGGGACATTACCCCTGGACCCCGGCCTTTCAGGGTTTTTTTCATTTTTCAGGGAAGATTGAATAAGGGGTTTGTGCTGTGTTTTGTTGTGTGTGTGTGTGTGTGTGAGCATGCATGTGTGCATACATGTGTGCTTGTTTTGGTTTTGTGGGTTGTGTGTGCACGCATGTGTGTGTCTGTCTGCGTGCGTACGTGTGTGTGTGTTGGTGTATGTGGTCAGTCCGTGCGGCTCGGTTGCTGTGGCTTACCGAATGGGGTATGAACGAGTTGGCGTCGATAAATGTGCGTGTGCGCGCGCACGCGCGCGTGTGTGTGTGTGTTAGAGAGAGAGTTGCTTTGTATATGCGTTGTTGCTGGTTGGTGTCATTCTTGAATGCTGTTTTTGTTGTTTGTTGATGAATAATTGATTGTAAAGCGCTTTGGGCTCATCTGAGGTAAAGCGCTATATAAATGTACTATTATTATTATTATTATTATTGTGTAAATGCACCCATGACAATGTCATTGATGATGTCGTAACTTTTAATGTCTCAAGTGCGGAATGCAAGGGTGTTTATTGGTTGTAGAACAGTCAGGAAGGACCAGGGCTCCCTGTCGCCCTGTAAAACACTTATGGTGTAGAGGGTCCTGGAGGATGGCTAGAGGGTCCCCGCTGCGTCACAATTACATGGGTGCTACTGTTTAATTTTTACACTGAATTCAGTCTTTTTAATTTTACCAGAAACTGAACTTCAGGGAAAAAAAGACCACAAGCGATTTGGGGCGTTTTGAACTTGGTCTATCTTGGAAGTTTACAAAGGCAATGTTATAATTTTACAAGGCTTATCAGACTCAAACTGTCTCTGTCTATCATTTTAGCTGTCTGTCTATCTCATTATATCTCTCTCTTAACTTGCCCCCCTGAATCGTCCGACGGGGCTCTGCCCCTGTACCCTGCCGGGGCCATGGGTCCCTGGACCCCTGCCTTTTAGTTTTTTTTCATTTTGGGGAGTTGCACCCATGAATTTATGAAAATATTTCTAGTGCATTGATAGCGTCACGATGAAGTCTATGCGCATGTGTACATTCTCTGTGTGTCTTTCCCTTCAGGAGCGGCGCAGTCTGATCGAAGCCATGCTGGCAGCGGCTACCGTCGAGGGGGGAGGGGGAAGAAGAGGGGGGAGTAACGACACCAGCGTCAACCCTTACCCCCACAACAACAACAACATCAGCGGTACCGTCCACCCCCACCCACCCACCACCAACCACCACCACCACAACCCACCACCTACTACCACCGCTATCTACGATTTGGACCTCGACTCTCTCGACGACCCCTGGGACAGCGCCGCTAATAATAACGACGACGCAGACACAGAGGAGACGGCCAATCGCCACGCAGCGGATCAGTCACATGACGAGCGAGCGACGCGTAGTGTACCTCTCGGCGGCGCTACGCCGACAAAAAACCACGACAATGGAGAACCCGCCTGCATGCCGCTGCCCCCCAATAGGCCGCGCAGCCCGCATAGCGACGGGAACGGTGTGAGGGGCGAGGCTGTGGAAGAAACGACTCTGCTCATGGACGAGAGGGGAGGAGGAGGAGAGGGGGAGAAGGGAGGAGAGAGAGTGGGGAAGAAGGGAAAAGAAGGGAAAGACGCTGTGATTCTCTCCGTGCATAATAGTAGTGGGGGTGGTGGTACTGGTAGTAGAGACGGTAGTGAAGGTTCAGCGCCTACACACCACCACCCCTACCATTACCCCACCCCCGTCACCTTCCCACACCCACACCCTACAACGTCGGCGCAGCAGGGGAGTAGAAGCAGGGGTAGCAGCAGTATTGAAGGCTTGAGCGAAATCGCCAATTCGTCAAATTCAGATTTTTCGCCTCCTTCTCTCTCTTCCCCTCCTCCGCCCCCCTCCTCTCTCCCTCTCCCCTCACCCTCCTCCTCAACAGCGCAGCATCTCAGGAATAAGTCGGCTGCTGCCTCATCATCGTCATCATCATCATCACCAACATCGTCGTCGTCAAAATCGTCAAAAAAACGGCTACAACAAGCTACCTCGCCTCAGCAGCAGCAGCTCTCCCAAAAGAGCTCTCCCTCGAGGCATCACCATCATCATCCTCATCCTCATCAGCGCTACCTCGGTACTACCTCCTCCCCACCCCTGCCCCTCCCCCCGCCTCCCCCGCCCCCCTCCCCTCCCCTCCCCTCCCCCCTCTCCGACTCTGCAGAGGGAGGAAGAAGAAGAAGAAAGGGGGAGGGAGAGAGGGGGTGGTAGTGGTGGTGCAAACGGGAAGGGAATGGAAGCAGAGAATCATCGCAGGGAAGCAGTAGGAGGAGGAGGAGAAGAAGAAGTAGGGGCGTCTTTTGAGCCCTGCCCGCCGTCGTTACCTCAACTATCATCGTCGTTGTTATCGTCATCATCAACGTCGTCGTCATCGCACCAGGCAGCAGCAGCAGCAGCAGTAGGAGAAGCAGCAGCAGCAGCAGCAGCAAAGCAGCGTGCCCGGGAAGGAGTAGAAGAAGCAGGAGGAGGAGGGAGAGAGAATGGGGGAGTGGTCGCCTCTTCTTCTTCTTCTCTACCCCCTACCCACCCACACTCCACCCACCCCCATAACCCCTACTGCTGAGCTTTGGGGTGTGGGGGGGGGGGGGGTTGGTGGCGGTATCTCGAGGGTGAAGGGGAGGGGGGGTGTCTAGCCTTTAGCCTGCCAGCTGTGTTTGCGTGTGGGTAGGGGGACGGTGTCATGGGAGCGTCGAAGGATTTCGCTGATTGGTTAGCTATCAACCAACCAACCAACCAGGGGGAGGTTGTTTAAAATTTGTTTAGCTTCCTGGGAGCTATTTTTAACTTCCCGCGTTCCCAAACTGCTTTCTTTTTCGGCCGTGGAGTATTGCGTTTCTGTAGCTGCGGAGCGAGGATTATTTGTTAGCTGCTCCAGCGAGGAAGAGTTGCAGCCCCTGAAAGCACCCTGGAAGAAGAGCGAGGGTGGGGTGGGGGGGGGGGGGGAGAGTGGAAGTAGGTGGCAAGTTTTTTTATTCTTCCAGCTGCAACAAAGAGTTATAACCCTTTAAAACACCTCCGTCGAGCGGGAGATGAGATGGCAAGTTATTTTCGGTTGGTGAACTGTTTTTCGACGATTAATCGACACACACACACACACACACACCCGACGGAGAATATGGAATATCGACAACAGCCCCCCACCCACCCCCCTTAAATGAATATCAGGAATATTGGCCTCGAAAAAACGCGTGGGACGCTATATTCTACGAGTTGCGATTATCGGCGAGAGGAAGGAAGTACTAACTGACGTATTGTGGGGGGGGGGGGGGGGGGGGGGGGGGAATGGGTCAAAGGAGGAGTGGTGTGGGCTGGGGGGTTTGGATCCCCCTCAAGAAAGAGGGAGGGGGGTTGAGATGTGGGAAGAAAAGGACCCCCGGAAAAGAGACGCGCATGGCATATACAAGGCTCAGAAAAGTGTGACCTTTTTTCCTTTTTTTTTTTTGTGGTTTTTTTTTTTTGTGGATGGAACGATGAATCGACTACTAAGCTTTTCACGATTCGTGGTAGTCAGGTGTTTTGTCTGTCATTGTTATTATTATTATTATTATTGAAAAAGGCCGAGAAGAGACCTTTCGAAGAAGTACTGCATCAGCGACCTCAGTTTCTACTGTTTTGGATTTTTTGCGTTTTTCGGGTTGTTTGTGATTTTTTTCTTTTTCTTCGTATTAACGTATATGATTATGTGCAAGTGGATACATCATCGTCACTCTCTGTCTCTTTCTCTCTGTTCCCCCCCCCCCTCTCTCTCTCTCTCTCTCTCTCTGTCTGTACAGGAGGAGTTGGTTTGGAATTGGACTAAATAACACACACACAAAAACAATACTTGGAAACTGCAGAAAGAAAAGCTGTGTTAAAAACAAAAATCTGTGACTTGATTTTGTGTCGGAGCGATGTATCAGACATGTCAAACGTTTTGATGCCAACTCACTTTGTTCTTCTCTCTCTGGCACTATCTCTGTCTGTGTCTCTGTTTCTCTCTCTCTCTCTCTCTCTCTCTCTCTCTCTCTCTCTCTCTCTCTCTCTCTCTCTCTCTCTCTTCTCTCTCTCTCTCTCTCTCTCTCTCTCTCTCTCTCTCTCTCTCTCTCTCTCTCTCTCTCTCTCTCTCACTCAAGGACAGATTGGAAGAATAGGCGTTGCCTAAAATCTATATCCTTGGAAAATAAAGTTTAAGTTCTCTCTCTCTCTCTCTCTCTCTCTCTCTCTCTCTCTCTCTCTCTCTCTCTCTCTCTCTCTCTCTCTCTCTCTCTCTCTCTCTCTCTCTCTCTCTCTCTCTCTCTCTCTCTCTCTCTCTCTCTGTTTTTCTCTCTCTCTCTCTCGTCAAGACTCGTTGACTATTGATGATGATGATGATGAATTTATGCGGGTAACATTAACATTATTATTATGATTATGATGAAAGACTAAAAAAACAAAAGCTATGTACACAAACCTGTTGGAACTGTTCTCCTTTTTTCTTTTTTTTTTTTTTTTCTTTTTTTCTCCGTATATTGAACTTCTTTTTTTTACTTATTCTTTTCTCGTCTTCTGCTGTTCATGCTATGTATGACATGCATTTCTTTCATTTTTTTCCCCTGGCATTTTTTAAATTTTCCGGGTAAGACTTGAAATGGACAACAACAAAAAACACATAAAAAACAGGATTTTTTTTTTCTTGTGTAATAATTGTTTTTATTGTATTATATCGTACTACACCGATGCTAACTCTTTGTGGACTTTATTATTATTTAATTAATTGACGAATTAATGACGAAACTCATCTCGTTGGGCCCTTAGCGACGGCCTGTTTTGTATACCTCAACCTAGCAGTGGCGAGGCTCACTGAACATTATATTTAGGGATCTGGGGTGGGGGGTGGGGGGTGGGTGGGGATGTTTTTGAGAAAGGGGTGGGGGGTGTTGTTATACATTGCGTCGTGGCAGCCCTCTATGGTTTGAATTATTGTTGTTGTGTGTGCGTTTTCTCTCGCCGTGAAATGTTTGAAAAGCATAGCTTTTGTCTCTCTCTCTCTCTCTCTCTCTCTCTCTCTCTCTCTCTCTCTCTCTCTCTCTCTCTCTCTCTCTCTCTCTCTCTCTCTCTCTCTCTCTCTCTCTCTCTCTCTCCCCCCCCCCCCTAGCCAGGGCTCCCAGGGACCCCCATTTGGGGGTCTATGAAGTACTGAAACTCTAAAGGACCCTCTCAAAGAATGTGCAGGGGGTCCCAGGGATGCACTAGAAACATTCTTTTCAGCATTCGCAATGCCACTGGGACCCTCTATCCCGCCTCTAGGACCCTCTGTGCTGTCAGCGAAGGAGTCCCTGGGACCCCTTGTTTTGCGGGACGACTGGGAGCCCTGCTAGCATTGCTGGATGTTCTTTTTAGACTCTAAATTAGAGTGTGTGTCACTGTGTGTGTGTCACTCTGTGTGTGCGTGTCACTCTGTGTGTGTGCAACTGTGTTTTGATTCATGGGCTGTTCAAAAACAACAAATAAATAAAATGGTGGAATATGTGGTTGTTGTAGGATGTATTGTTGGTTTTTGTATTGTTATTTTTTTCTTAGCTAATTTTGCTGAATGCAGTTTCAGGGACAGAACAACTATATACCACCAATATTTCTTCTTCTTTTTTTTTAAAGAGGGAGGAGGGGGGGGGGGGGGTATTGTAAGTTAGATAGGGTATTTGCGGAGATAATCGCTGCATCATTATTAATACTATTGCGATTATTATTATTATTATGATTTACCTCAGGTACTACCGTTTTTGTGTGTGTAGAAATATTATTGCACGTTGTCATTGATTGATTGTCGTGTTTTGTTCATGTTTTGATTTTGTTATTCTTGTCTGGTTGTTTTTGTCATTGTTTGTTTGTCTGTTTATTATGATTGATTGGAAGCGAGAGTGAGAGAGAGGTTTTTAAGAGGGATGTGGATAGGGAGGGGGGGGGGGAGGAAGAGACATTTTTCAGATCTTTTCGAATTCAGAACTCGGAGAAAAGAAGAGGGAGGGGGGGGAGGGAGGGGGGGAACGGAAGGGAAACAACTTTTCTTTTTTTTTGTAGCTGTTAAGGCGGCTCAGAGAGAAGCATTTCTTATTTATTTTGTAAACGATTTTTATTTTTACCCAAAACTAGGCCAGATAGAGTTATACTATAGAGTCTCGGCAGGTTATTAAGTGTGTGTTTTACTTTCAGTAGGCATAGGATCTCTCTCTCTCTCTCTCTCTCTCTCTCTCTCTCTCTCTCTCTCTCTCTCCCCGACTCGCTCTCTCTCTCTCGTTATCGTACATCTTTTTTTTTTCTACGAAAAGTCTACTAAATTGTAGGGATTGGGTGAAAGGAAGTTGCTAAATTTGAATAGAAGGAACTCGAGGCTAGCAAAGAGGAGTGGAGAATATCAAGACAATAAGGAAACAATTTCATGTCAGATTATTATTATTGTTATTAGGTACTTTATAGTCACAGAGGCAACTGTGAAATTTGGGTTGCTCCCACCTGGAGAGCGCGTCGCAGCCAGAGGCGCGCCACCCCCTTTTTATTTTTTGTGCATGCACTTTTTGTGTGACTGATGAAGGACAGGGGGGTACATTTTGACCAAATGGCAACTTTTTCGTCGCCACTGGGTTTAATGTGTACTAAGTGCATGGGCACACAGGACCTCGGTTTATCGTCTCATCCGAAGACTCCACGTTCAGACCGTAAAACTTAGTGCAAAGTGAGAGGGAAAATGCCCTTGTACCAAAGATATTCTAAAAGGGTAAGATGGACTAGCTCGGCGAACCGGGCTGATAGAGTTATCGTTAGTGGGGACAGGTCACTATTCACAGTGGAGGCTATCCAAAAACTCAGACTGGAACTTGAACGGAGAATTCAACTGGCCTATATCGACGTGTAAAATGTGTCCTGTTTAAAAGGGACATAACCAGTGTTTCTGTCCTCACTACTCATATAGGGAAAAGAGACCGGATGCTTATCTTCCCCTATACACTATACAGTCTTTGCTTGTACCCAGGTTTCGAACTCGGGTTTACTTGACACGAGGCGAAAGCGCTACCTCTGTGCCACTCTACAGTTTGAAGAACACTGTGTGTGAGTAGTAGTGTGTGTGTGTGCATGAGAGAGAGAGAGAGGGGGGGGGGGGGGGGGGGGGGGGGGGGGGGGGGGGGGCAGGGAAGGAGAATGTATACTATTATGAGTGAATATATGTTACATCTTAGATTTTTTCTCTCACTGTTGATGTTTTTCTGTGAAAAGGTTTCTTCCTTTTTGATGAAACAAGCGATGTTTTGATGCGTCAAGCTGTTGGATGGTACCGCTTTGTTCCGGGAACTCTGGGAAATCAATTAACTTCTGAATGTTCTGTCGCAGTTAACGGCTAGCAAAGAGAAACTCGTTAATGTAAATAGCATCACTTAATAATGAATCACTTTTTTTTTTGTCGTTGTCATTCATCCACCGATTTTATCATTGTTTTTTTTCTCGGAGGTCAAACCTCGCTCTACTTGCGTGTGTTTTTGTGTGTGTGATTTTTTTTTCTCCACTTTTTTTTTCTTTTTTTCATATTCTAGATTTTTTTTTATCGGCTCCTATGCTACTCTTACTATCTGTCGGTCACGTCTATTTCAGGAAAAAATGAAAAAATGCTGCATTAATCGTATTATTATTTTTATCTTCAGATAAATATGACGGGTAGCAAGCATTTGTCTTTGCGTTTGTGTGTGTGTGAAAGAGTGGGGAGGTTAGGCAGAAAAGGGTGTGTGTGTGTAGGGGGTGGGGGGGGGGGGGGAGGGTGTATGCAAACAACGGGGGTGAATATAAGTATCAGGGGTGAGAGGATGGATGTAGGTAATAAGGGGGTGAGTAAATAAACGAGTGGGGTGAATATAGACAAGGTTTGCAACAGGGGTGATAATATAGTCGATAATCTGGGTTAGGGGTGAATGTAAAAAGTGGGGATATAGATGTAGGCGTGAATGTGTAGTGAGAAAGCTACATTAAAAAATATATATATATATTTGTGTCAGGCAACTTCAGAATCAGTGACTTGTGCAACTTAGCAATTAGTATTCGTAATTATTATTCGTAATATTCTCGTTACTGTTGTCACGATTATAAAGTTACTGTCGTCGTTATTATTACATTGTTGATCAATGCGTCATCAGTCCATCATCAATCAATCAATCAATCATTCAATCAATCAGTGACTGCTGGGACTCTGTGTGTGGCAGCTGAAGGGTTAATTAACCAACCGTGAGCATTTTGTTTGTTTTGTTTCCAAAGGCCAGCTACTAATTAACCCTTTCGCCGCCAGCCATTTTTCAGCCAAAAAAATCACGGTTCCCAGGCGCCTTTTAAGTCCTTGTGAATTGTTTTTGGGTCAACAGGCCTTTTAAGTTCAGCAAGTAGATCCTTTTAACTCATCAAGAGGTCCTTTTAATTTTTGAAAGGTCCTGTTAAGCCCTGTT
>CM065710.1:5907716-5925216 GCA_017654935.2 Phymorhynchus buccinoides
TTTAACGTCTTCCGGTCTGAAACAGACACATATATGGGACATTAGCAGATATAAAGATGGTGGGAACGATCCTGGAGGCAATGCCCGAAGGCAGTGCAACTCCAGGAAAGTCCCGAATTTTTAACGATACAGATGTATTATGAAGAAGGGACATCAGAAAGACAAGATAGCAGTTGTTCATGTAATTGTATAAAGCATAGAAATTAAACATTGCAATGTCTCTCAAAGAGTTAATATCTTCAAGCTGAAACAAAACAGACAAATGGCTTGTTGACATGTGGATTTAGACAATGTTTCAGACTGTATTTCTCTCTTTAAAGACTGATAACATGGACAAATAAAGAAAAAGTGATGTTCAGTCTCGACACATTTACAAAATACAACAAAGCGGTAAATCGCAAGAGTGACGCTTTTGCTTGTCGCTTTCACAAAGGTTCGCGCATGGTTGATTCTTCTCGTACTGGCTCGGATCGATCACACGCATTATTACTGTACTCTGCGATTTTTGTCTTTGCATCCTGTTGATTATGAGAAGTCGGGTTGTTGGGGGGGTTTTTTAACGTTTTTTTTGCATCCGTTGCAATCAGGTCATGCATGGGTGAAGCAGGGGGGTGGGGAGGATATGTCAATAATTGCCGATCTAAAGGCAGGTGGACATTACTGGAAGAAGAATGGGGGGGGATTGCTGGAGGGGGGGAGGGGGGGTTTAGCGTATTTGTTGTGGTGCGTCTATATGTATATGTCGGAGGTCTTGCTAGAATTTTCGTGATGATTGTTATCGTTGCTGTTGTTGTGGTTGTTGTTGTCTTTGATATTTATTGTTATGATGTCACGATGGAATCTGACGGTGTGTGACTTTACGCGTGAAACACTTTTCTTTTTTTGGGGGGGGGGGGGGGGGGGTGAGATGGTGTGTGAAGAGCACGCAAAAATCATATTTTATCGTTTTGATGTACTGCATTACCCCCCTTTATCCCTTACCTCCCCCCCCCCCCCTTTTTATTTCACGTCGTAACGTATTCTGTCACGGATCAATGGAAGTTTGGAACTACTTTGCGGTCAGAGCATGCATGCGTATACAGTAATGTTTCGTACATGTATACGTTTTATCATGAACTTTATTATTGTCAAAACGATGATGATGATGATGATAACCCGATGTATATTAATATTGATGATAACAGAACTGTATGTGTTCTTTCATTCTTGTAGAAAACAAAACACAGAAAGCGATGCGTGGTCATTTGGTCGTTTCCTTCACTGCGTGTGTGATTATTTTGCGGATAATAATCAATAAATTATTATCGTCAGGAAATGTCTTGGCATCGTACTACTGCTACAAGTCAGGGATATGTCTGTATTGTTGTTGTTGTTGTTGTAATGTTATGGATTGCCGTTATTACTGTAAACTGTTCATCATAGACTGCTTTCTTCTTCCTTTTTTTAAATAAGAGAATCAAAGAACTCCTGAGGGGGCGGGGTGGGGCAGGGTGGGAAGAGACTGTCATTGTCGCATGCGTGTGTGTAGATTTTTTTAAAGTGGTGGGGTTGAATCTAAGGGTGGGGAGGCGGCGGGGGAGGGGGGGGGTGTTTATTAACCCTTTCGCTGCCAGCCATTTTTCACCCAAACTTTTCTCTCAAACTTGCAAAGAAAAGTTGGCATCTGCAGTGCTGTGTGAATCCCCCAATGACATGCGTCAAGCAAACCCTTTCCTTATCTCCGGAAATGAGCAACATGCTAAGGATATTGGATAACTGATCCAACTTTCATACCTTTTGGTAGCGTGGGTGTTTATTTTATGCGTGGTGCATAAATGCGACATTCAACGCCAGCCATTTTTTCAGCCAAAATGATCCATGAAACGTACCTGGATACAGAAAAGATTTCGTCTGCAATATTGGGGATTCCTCTGTGACATGCGTCAAATAGGGCTTATCCTTCCCTCCCAAAATTAAGAAATTAAGGTAGTTGGGTAACAGACCCTCGTTTGATGCCTTTCGGTGACATGGGTATCAAATCATTGTGGTGCCAAGAGGCGACAGTGGCGATGAAAGGGTTAATTAAGAGACAGTTACGCATACAGTATTTATGAATGGGGGGGGGGGGGGGTAAAGTTCAGTTAGGGGGTGGTATAAGTATGTGTGATGGGGAGGGTCCAGGGTTGTGGTGGGGAGGGGGGATGTTAGCATGATTGATTGATATGGGGTAAATGTGAAGTGATTGCATCGCGTTTCACTTTTTCAGGACTATATCGCCTACGGTTTTCGCTTTAGAAGAAACATGCTTAAAACGCGCCCACCTAAAATTATTTTTTCAAACGCCTCAACCTTTCTTTCCTTTTTCTTTTTTTCTTTTTACGCTAAAGAAGAATATTTAAGAAGCGGTTTTTTTTTTAAATCCAAAACAGGTCTTTTTTCCTACTTGTGGGCCAGTCATGATATTATAAAAAGTTGACGTTAAAAGGGAAGTCCGACTAGCAATTGTTGCTTGCTTTGTTTGTTTTTGTGTTGTTGTTTTCTAAAGATTAATAATGGAAGTTAGTCCGTTATCGTCACTAAGTTCGATTTTCCGCTTAACGGTTTTTGAAAAGTCCTTAAAGACCCAGCACGTCACGTGTCAGAATCGCGATTTTCACGTGTTGTCCCTCTTATAGCTGGTAAGAAATTTTCCCAGCATAAGAAGGAATGTGACACGTGACATGGGGGGTCTTTAAGAGTGTCTCTCTCTCTCTCTCTCTCTCTCTCTCTCTCTCTCTCTCTCTCTCTCTCTCTCTCTCTCTCTCTCTCTCTCTCTCTCTCTCTATCTCCCTCTCCCTCGTCCCTCTCTCTCTCTCTCTCTCTCTCTCTCTCTCTCTCTCTCTCTCTCTCCCTCTCCCTCGTCCCTCTCTCTCTCTCTCTCTCTCTGCTATAATGTTTGTGCGTTTTGTTGTTGTTGGGTTGTTGATTTTAATTATTGTTTTCTTTATTTTGCTCTCAAGTCTGCTGCCGCTGTTCATTACAGTGGAACCTCCCTTATAAGACCTCCCATTATAAGACTCCCTCCCAGATACGACCTGCTTCTCTAAGACATTGCCCTTCTTTTTAAGAATGAAAATCACCTCCCTTATAAGACCTCACATTATAAGACTCCCTCCCATATAAGACCTGCTTCTCTAAGACATTGCCCTTCTTTTTAAGAATGAAAATCACCTCCCATTATAAGACTCCCTCCCATATAAGACCTGCTTCTCTTTTTAAGAATGGAAATCACCTCCCTTATAAGACCTCCCATTATAAGACTCCCTCCCATATAAGACCTGCTTCTCTAAGACATTGCCCTTCTTTTTAAGAATGAAAATCACCTCCCTTATAAGACCTAACATTATGACTCCCTCCCATATAAGACCTGCTTCTCTAAGACATTGCCCTTCTTTTTAAGAATGGAAATCACCTCCCCTTATAAGACCTCCCATTATAAGACTCCCTCCCCATTATAAGACCTGCTTAAGACCTGCTTCTCTAAGACATTGCCCTTCTTTTTAAGAATGAAAATCACCTCCCTTATAAGACCTAACATTATGACTCCCTCCCATATAAGACCTGCTTCTCTAAGACATTGCCCTTCTTTTTAAGAATGAAAATCACCTCCCTTATAAGACCTCACATTATAAGACTCCCTCCCACATAAGACCTGCTTCTCTAAGACATTGCCCTTCTTTGTAAGTAATAAAATCACCTCCCTTATAAGACCTAATTTTGGATGATTTGTGAAGGTCTTTTAAGAGAGGGTCCACTGTACTTTCAATATTTCACATATTTTGTACAAGTTGTCTCTTTTTCAACTTTATTTCGTGCTTTTAGACTTTTTGTTTTCCGTCTGATTTTTAGGATTCACCTCTTTTTGACCACTGCAACTAAGGGTTATTAATAACGCCCTTGACGACAAGAGTTAAGCCCTTGGTCAGTATCCAAAAGGGCATTCACTCTTGCAAAAGTCAGCCATTCAGTGGCCTCAAATAGGGTTGTTGGCGAGAGTTACGCCCTTGTTTTTGGTCAGTACTCAACCATCTTCCCCTTCACCCACCGAGGGCATTCACTCTTGCAAAAGTTTTAATGGTGGGTGGAAGCATGCTATTAAGAGACTTTAACCCTTTCACCGCCAGCCATATTTCAGCCAAAACTTTCCATTAAATTTACCTGGGTAGAGAACAAAATCCATATGCAGTATTGGGGATTCTTCTGCGAGACATATAAAATAAGGTCTATCCTTACTTCCCAAAACTAAAACAATAGGGTCTTTGGATAATAAACCCCAATTTGATGTGTTTCAGTGACATAGGTGTTAAATCACTGTGGTGCTAAAATGCGACTTTGGCGGTGAAAGGGTTAAAGCGAATGGATAATAAGCCTCTTTTGTTATTGTTGTTGTTAGCGGAGCGTTAGAATCTTGATGTATGTATGTTTTCCAATAAGACAAAAAATATTAACATTGGGCGCGCCTGACAGCAGTATGCACATTTTTTTTTTTTTCCTTCTCCAAAGCCGTCCTCCATTCATCCAACTTTAGCCGCACGGCTGTCCAACTGTGACTGACCGTCTGTGAAGCACGAATCTGATGAAATGCCACTGTCTACGTAAATCCCATTGAATTCCTACTCATTTTCGTTTTTACTAAAAAAAATTCACGTAGAACCTAACACACAAATCTGGGGGCCGTTTCACAAGGGCTAACATTACGTTGCGCTCGCTCCCTCGTTTGCCAATAGTTCGTGTGACGTTTTGTTCTTGCCGAGCAAGCGACGAACTATCCAGAACTAGTAGGGGGTTAAAACATTCCTTGTTGTTGATTGGTCCATTAAAGGTTTGTTTAACATAATTCTTTATTTTTTAACCAATCAGACAAGAGCTTGTAATATTCTTCCGCAAATACAGGGGTGCAACTTTTCCTGGTATACAAGGATTTCCTGTTTTTGAATTTTACCAGAAAAGGAATTTCCTTTTTTTTTAATTTGTCAAACAAGATCTTTGTGTGTCTACTGTATTTTTCAAACACTTTAAAATAAGCAGTTGTAAAATTGTGGAAAAAGCAAACTAAAATACCTTCATAAATCAATTTTTTCTTCAGCTGCAGGGGGACATTACCCCTAGACCCCGGCCTTTCAGGGTTTTTTTAATTTTGTGTAGTTGCACACATGTAAACGTAACAGTTTGGGCGTAACAGTTATGCGCGCGGCAACCGTCGTCTAGAGAAACTCTACCCTGATCAAATAATATCTGATACAGAAACACTTGTACGATTTTCATCTGGTTCGTGAACTAGGGGAGTCTACGAAACAAAACCAGCAGCATTCCATCAGATTCGCGCCTCACAGACGGGTCAGCGACAGTTGGATAGCCGTCAGGGCTCCCAGGGACCCCCATTTGGGGGTCTGTGAAGTACTAATTCCAAAGGACCCTCTAAAAGAGTGTGCAGGGGGTCCCAGGGATGCACTAGAAACATTCTTTTTAGCATTCTCAATGCCACTGGGACCCTCTATCCCGCCTCTAGGACCCTCTATGCTGTAAATGGAGTCCCTGGGACCCCTTGTTTTGTGGGACGGTTGGGAGCCCTGGCCGTTCTATTGTAGTTGGATGTGTGTGTGTGTGGAGCACGGCCTTTAATAAGTGCATGCGTACTGCTGTGGGGTGTGCCTGCACCAAGCCCGGTACTTGTGCACTACTACTGTACTGAGTTGATCTACCTCAAGATAAGGGAAAGAAGATTCTGGGCCGTTGCTTTTCTTGGTTTTTTGTTGTCGTTTTTCTTTCCTTTTTAAAAATAATAAATAAATCTCAGGGAGTCTCGTTAAAAGTATGAAGGCTGAGGTCTTCGCACGCTTTTTTTTCTCTTCTCTCTCTCTCTCTCTCTCTCTCTCTCTCTCTCTCTCTCTCTCTCTCTCTCTCTCTCTCTCTCTCTCTCTCTCTCTCTCTCTCTCTCTTCTATTGATTGGAAGACTAGGCGTTGCCTAAAATCTTTATCCTTAAAAAATAAAGTTCAAGTTTTCTCTCTCTCTCTGTTGACGGGATTATAATAGACTAACTGTCTCTCTCCCCCTCTCTCTCTCTCCCTCTCTATACCATTTTCGGTATATAAAAAAAAATAGGGGAGAACACTTCATGAAAATTAGAGTTTTTTACCTCGATTACTCTGTCAAAACCATAGCAACCATAGCGTCGAAGTTTGAAACCGCAGGATGCGAGTCAGCGACTTGCAAACGTTGGTGTGGTTTTTTTAAAATGAGGGGTGTGGCCAGTGGCCACAAACTGATAGAACTTGCAAAATGTGATGTAAAAATATAAATGGCATCAAATTTAGAATGAAAGCATGCACAGTGTTCTAAGTGCTGTATGTCTACTCAAGCACACGAGGCGAGAGCTGGGGATCTACCTGATGGTAGAGTGACTTCCCCTGTTTGACCTATTTGAATTAATTAGGCAAGATCAGTCCCACACACCATGAAATTACTCCCCTTAATTATTTCCGAATAATTCCTATTAAAAAGATCAACCCTTTTATAAATATTTTTTTACAAAACTTTGTAAGCCTCTCCGAGTCGTACATAGTTTGGACATCAGTTGTTGTTTTTTTGTTTGTTAAAGATTCGAGATGTGGTAGTGTTTGTCAGAATCGTAATAAGAGTGTCGGTGTTTTTTCCTCTCAATTTCCAAATTCTCTCAATAATTGTTCTTCCTCTGCTGTTGTCTCTCCTCCCACCTCTTTGTTGTTTGTTGGATTACCCTGGCTAAAAGACTCCAGGGATCATCCCGACAGTCGAAAGCGCTTGAACGCTATGGTACAAGTGCATCAGCTACGGATCAAAACTACCGCTACGTGTGCGACCGTTTTTTTTAGTAGACCCAGAATTTGGAATTTATTATTTTTGCTGTAAGATTCGTTCTTTTCCTTCTTTCCCTAGGTTCACTTTTTCTTTTGACAAAGTGCGCGTGTGTGTGAGAGAGAGAGAGAGAGAGAGAGAGAGAGAGAGAGAGAGAGAGAGAGAGAGAGAGAGAGAGAGAGAGAGAGAGAGAGAGAGAGAGAGAGAGAGAGAGAGAGAGAGAGAGAGAGAGAGAGAGAGAGAGAGAGAGAGAGAGAGAGAGAGAGAGACAGAGAGAGAGAGAGAGAGAGAGAGAGAGAGAGAGAGAGAGAGAGAGAGAGAGAGAGAGAGAGAGAGAGAGAGAGAGAGAGAGAGAGAGAGAGAAACAAGTTTTAGGATGAAGGTTAGAAGGTACGAAGGAAGTAGGTGTGAGACAGGGGACAGATCAAGTAGCATCGCTGGAGTTGGGGGGGGTGGGGGGGGGGGGGGGGGGGGGTAGGTGTTAGGCTGAATGTGGGGAGAGGGGTGCTGCGAGTTTTTTTTCTTTCAAGTGTCACTGTGAATACCATCGCATCCATTTGTACATTTATACTCATCTTACGAATAATGATAATAATCATCTCTCTCTCTCTCTCTCTCTCTCTCTCTCTCTCTCTCTCTCTCTCTCTCTCTCTCTCTCTTCTTTCTCTCTTTCTGTCTGTCTTTCTTCTTAAGTTGCCACGGGTGTGAATGTACGAGGTCAAGGTTCAAGTTGGTGAGGGTGGGTTTTCCGGGGGTTTTTTTCTCTTCACCTTCGTTTCGACCTTGACCTCTATGGACCTTTGTGGACTAAACAAAAGGTGAAGGTCCATGACCTTTGACCTCCCCACGCCACGACTGTGTAAAAAGGAAAAATTAAAAAAACTACCTCAGGCCGCTTTCTGATTGGCTGCGTGCCGCCACCGTGTAATTGTGCATGTAATTAATCAACGGATTGATTAGGTAGGTCGTAGTGTAAGTGGATAGATTAATTATTTAGGTCATCGCTATGGTTGCTTGTATTTATTCACATTGACCTTTCCTCCCTCCTCTCTTCTTCCTCTCTTCTTCCCACCCCCGGTCTTCCTTCACCACCACCCCACCACACACACACACACACACACACACACACACACACACACTCAAATCTTTCTGTTTACCCAGTTATTTTTCAAGCCCTTTTTTTTTGGATAGGGGGATGGGGGGGGGGGGGGGGGGTAGTTAAAAAGTAAATGCAGGAACTATTAGGGAAAAGTTTGTTGTTTTTTCGTTTGATATTTGGGACATAAAGTTGGTTGGCAGGGGGTTAAAACAAACACGGGGAATATAATGTATGAAGTACTAACATTCTAAAGGACCCTCTAAAAGAATGTGCAGGGGGATGCACAAGAAAATCATCTTTTTAGCATTCGCAATGCCACTGGGACCCTCTTATCCCAGCGCCTCTAGGACCCTGTATACTGTAAGTGAAGGAGTCCCTGGGTCGACCCTTTGTTTTGCGGGGGGCGATTGGGAGCCCTGCTGAGAAATGTTTCAGGTTTGTGTGTGGATATGCTTCTCCTCTCTCACCTCCACCACCACCACCCTCCACCACCTTCACCCACTCCCTCAAACACCACCACCACTACCACACCACACCACCATTCTGTTATTTTGCTTTCCTCCATCGCGTTGTTTAGTCCAACATTTGATCATTATGATCATCATTTAGAGAGGCGCTGATACTCATTCATGTAACTCTCTCTCTCTGATTTGTACATTCATGGATTTTTCCTCTGTCTTTTTTCCTTTCCTTTTTCGAACATGCATGGTGCAAGTTTTAGTTCTTCTTCTTGTTGTTGTTTCTTGTTTTCGTTTTTTAAAAAGATCTGATCATGATGATGATGATGATGTTTGAAAATGGTTTCCGGAAAAAGGGATTTTTTTTTTCTCGAAAGACACGGCATACATTATAACCCCTACGTGTCTGTGATGTCTACCTCTGGGTTTTTTTCTTGATTGTTGTGGGTTTATTTTGTGTTTGTTTGTTTTTCGTGTGTGTGTGTGTGGTGCTTGGTTGTTGTTTCTCCCTTTACTATGACTGTAAGTTTACCTCAGTTAAGGCATGGTCACTCCTTTCTTTTTTGTCGAGTTTTAGCTTTGGTGTTTAAGTGTTGTGGTAGGCTCTGTGTGTGTGTGTGTGTGCGTGCGCACACGTGTGTGTGTGTGTGTATGCGCGCGCACAATCTAAGTGTGTGTGTCGAGGGTTCATGGAAGTTGCATAGAGAGTAAAGAAGTTGAAGAAGAGGCAGAAAAAGAGAGAGAGAGAGAGAGGGGAAGGGGGAAAAGAAAGAGAGAGATCATTTGAAAGAAAGAAAGGAAAAGGAAAACGGGCGAAAAGGAGAGAAGAAGAAGAAGACGAAGAGGGGGGTTAAAGACCCACCACGTCACGTGTCAAAATCATGGTTTTCACGTGTTTTCCCTCTTATAGCTGGTAAGAAATCAAAATCTTCCAAGCGTAAGAGGGAATGTGACACGTGACGTGGGGGGTCTTTAAAGACCTACCACGCCGATGTGTGGAAATGAGCGTTTTGTGAACATCAGCGTTTTCACGTGTTTTCCCTCTTATAGCTGGTAAGAAATCAAAATCTTCCAAGCGTAAGAGGGAATGTGACGTGGGGGGTCTTTAAAGACCCACCACGCCGATGTGTGGAAATCAGCGTTTTGTGTGTTTTCCCTCTTATAGCTGGTAAGAAATCAAAATCTTCCAAGCGTAAGAGGGAATGTGACGTGGGGGGGTCTTTAAAGACCCACCACGCCGATGTGTGGAAATCAGCGTTTTGTGTGTTTTCTCTCTCTCGCTGGTAAGAAAACGCCCCCTTGACTGCCTTGAACGTATCAGGTACTGACTTCAGACCTGGTTACTCAACTCTTTTCGAGTAGTATTCCAGTCCATTTGGACCTCTACTACTCTTCAAAATTGAAAAAAACCCTGCTCTAATTACTTATTTTCAGTGAACATTGTTTGATGGTTTAATAAATAAGACTACACATTTTGCACCCAAACTACTCATTTCAGCTATCCAGACTACTCAAGACTTGTGTAGGGGGTAAACAGGTCTGTGACTTGATGACATCACTGATGACGTCATCAGATCAAGAGGAATGACTCTGATGCTCTGATTTTTGTTCTAGCACAGTCAAGAGAATTATATCCCTGGACCATTTTTTGCCAGATTGTCTTTTTCGTGGCATGGTTTGTACAGTGATTTTTTTGCTTTGAATTTTCTCTCGCAGTCAAGGGGTTAAGAAATCTTCCGAGCAAGAGATGGAAAATACACATTGGGTCTTTGATAAATGGTTTGGGGCAAAAACCAGAAGATTCCATCGCGAAAGGAATAATAAAGATGGTTGAATGATACTACCTTCCGGCTCTCTCAAACTCCCGGGGCGTTAGATCTCACATGGAAGAAGGATAACCTGAGGTATTGGGCATTAAATCTTGTAAACGAGCAACCCGGTGACTCGCAATATCTCAGGGAATGAATACAGCTATGTGTGGTAGTAGTGCAGTGGGGGGTGGGGAGGACCATTGATATATCTCCCCTCCCCCCTCTCCTCTCTCTTGTGACTTACCACCTTAGCTTCAGCCCACATACAACATGTTGGAAAGGAGATTGTGGAGGGAGGAGGGGGGGGTTGGAGAGGAGTGTGATTGATGGAGAGAGGGGGGGGGGTGTAGTTGGGTTGAAGAAGTTTGGCATTTGGTGTTGTTTTTTCTCGACCCGATTCTACTCCGATCCTACTCCGACCTTTCGATCCTCTTTGTGACTTCTCGTGTGCACTAGGTTTTGTTTATTTGAAAAATAGGATTCCCCCAGTTTTATTATTAGAATTATTATGACTAATTATTGTTACTATTTTTTTTTTAATTAGTTTTTGGTTTGGTTCGTTAGGATTGTTTGTGTTTAAAACTTGGGGAAAGTCTTCTTCTTTTCTTTTCTTTTAGCTTTTAGCTTTTATTTTATTTTTTAAAGTGTTTTGGCCAGAGAGTTCTGTGTGTGTGGATTTTTTTTTAGTGGTGGTTTTTTTTTAGGAGGGGGGGGGGGTATTTTTATAAACCAGCTTTTTTTTCTTCTTACAAGTACTGTTTAATTGAGTTTTTGTTTTTAGGCTTGTTTTATTTGGCAGTTGGCGCGTTTTCCTGCGCTTAAAATTTTTAATAAATGGTTGTTGTTTTGGTTTGAAAGGTCTTGTAGTCCAGTTATTGAAGTTATACTAATGCGTGGTAAGATTTAACGTGGTGACAGCCCTGGCATGGCCTTTGACTTTATTGTCGACAGGGGCTATGATTTTAATCTTAATTGAAGTTATACAACGTTAGGTTATCTTTTAGCAATGATAGTAACTTATTGAAGTTAGACAATGTTAGGTTATCTATTTGCAATGATTATTTATTTAAGTTAGACAATGTTAGGTTATCTATTAAGAATGATAATAACCTTATTGAAGTTAAGCAATGTTAGGTTATCTTTTAGCGATGATAATAACCTTATTGAAGTTAAGCAATGTTAGGTTATCTTTTAGCGATGATAATAACCTTATTGAAGTTAGACAACATTAGGTTATCTTTTAACAATGATGATAACTTTATTGAAGTTAGACAATGTTGGGTTATCTTTTAGCGATGATAATAACTTTATTAAAGTTAGACAACATTAGGCTGTCTATTAACAATGATAACTTTATTGAAGTTAGACAATGTTGGGTTATCTTTTAGCGATGATAATAACTTTATTAAAGTTAGACAACATTAGGCTGTCTATTAACAATGATAACTTTATTGAAGTTAGACAATGTTAGGTTATCTTTTAGGGATGATGATGATTTATTGAAGTTCATTGTTTTATCTGTTAGCGATGATGATATCTTTTAGTGATGATAATAACTTGTTGAAGTTAGACAACGTTAGGCTATCTTTTAGCAATGTTAGACAGTGTTAGGTTATCTTTTAGCAATGAAAATTTATTGAAGTTCGTTTTATCTATTTAGTTTTAGCGATGATGATAACTTATTAAATTTAGACAATGTTGAGGTTATCTTTTAGCAATGATAATAACTTTATTGAAGTTAGACAATGTTAGGTTATCTTTTAGGGATGATGATAACTTATTGAAGTTCGTTGTTTTATCTTTTAGCGATGATGATATCTTTTGGCAATGATAATAACTTTTTTGAAGTTAGACAATGTTAGGCTATCTTTTAGCGATGATGACTTTTAGTGATGATATTATCTTGTTGAAGTTAGATGTTTGATATTTTTTAGTAATGTTAGACAACGTTAGGTTATCTTTTAGGGATGATGATAACTTATTGAAGTTCGTTGTTTTATCTTTTAGCGATGATGATATATTTGAGTGATGATAATAACTTGTTGAAGTTAGACAATGTTAGGTTATCTTTTAGTAATGTTAGACAACGTTAGCCTATCTTTTAGTAATGTTAGACAATGTTAGGTTATCTTTTAGCGATGATAATAATTTATTGACGTTAGTTACCGGTTTAGTCTTCTTAAGATAGGTAGTAGTGTTAGGATTTACATGGTTTTTTTAATTTATTGAATGTTTCTTTAGCAGCTTGGGGCTTTGTTTTTTGTTATCTTTGTTCGTTTGTTTAGTTGTTATCATGGATCGATTTCATAACCAAGATATTTTTTATTATTGTCAGGTTTTAGCAGTTTGCTTCCTTTTTTCTTTCTTTTTTCTTTTTTAAAGTTTTAGACACATGGGAGGTCAGTGTAAAGGGAATGGTGATGCGACTTTGAGTGTGCGCGTGTGTGTTGTGTGTGTGTGTGCGTGCGTGTGTGTAACAACTACATTCTCAGGACAACTCTCAAAAATCAACCACGTACCTCTTTCGGTTAGTCAACGTCGAGACTTTGGTCTTTTTTTTAATTACCTCGTTTCTCCACCCACCACCCACCCCACCCCCCACCTCTCTCCTTTTTATTTAAACATTCATCTCTTGACTTTTTTTCTTTTTCTTTTCTTTTTGTCGTTTTGCTGTTGCTACGGATTTATTTTAATGTTGTTGTTGTTGCTATTTATCTCTTATGATTATTTGCATTTCCCGTGTATAAAACGTGTGGAATTTAAATCACTGGTATTAATAATGACCACCGCCGTTGAAACGTTATTCAACAATGAAGAAAAATGTTGTATCGTAAGAAGCATCTCCCACCCTCCAGAACCATCAACTTCTCAATTCACCCGCCCCCCCCCTTTCCTCCCCCATTTTCACCCCCATTTCTCACCGCTTTCCATACCCACCCCCTACCGCTACCCACACACTACCGCTACCCACACACTACCGCTACCCACACACTACCGCTACCCACACACTACCGCTACCCACACACTACCGCTACCCACACACTACCGCTACCCACACCCTACCGCTACCTACCCCCTACCGCTACCCACCCCCTACCGCTACCCACCCCCTACCGCTACCCCCCCTACCGCTACCCACCCCCTACCGCTACCCACCTACCGCTACCTACCTCCTACCGCTACCTACCCCCTACCGCTACCCACCCCCTACCGCTACCCACCCCCTACCGCTACCCACCTCCTACCGCTACCTACCCACCCTCTACCTTCTCCTGGTTTGTTATTCAAGGGGTTAATATTAATAACGTTAATTTCGGGGGGTAATAACGATGTTGAAACTGCGGGTTACTTGAACGGGAGTAAAGCGGATGATTTTTTTTATCTTTTTCTCGACAACAACTTGGTAGAGATTTTAGATCTATGCATGTAGGAGACTTTGTTTTTGTTTTTGTTTTTTAAAGAATTGAGTCTTCATTTCAAGCACAAAATAAACGGGTGTTCTTTTTTTGCTTTGTTTGTTCAGGTGGGGGTTTTTTTCTTGGGGGTTTTTTTTTGGGGGGGGTCGTTTTTTGGGGGGTTTTAACGAAAGCAACAGATTGGAGCTAGCATTTTTGTTGTGTGTGTGTCTTGTTTCATTTTTAATCTGGGCTGATTGGAGCTTATAGCGTTGTGTTTCTTTTTGATGAGATGACCTATAGTAGTAAGAAAGTGTCAACATATATCAATGGTGTGATAATACTGAAGAATAGTAAAGTTTTCTAGTTAGTAACTAACTAACTCTCTCTCTCTCTCTCTCTCCCTCTCTCTCTCTCTGGTATAATTGTATATGCCAAAACAGCAAGATAATTACATAAACAGAAATATTCTTGTCCCTACGCTGACACAAAAAACAGTAACTTGTATATAAGCAAGAGGAGAAGAAAAGGAACAGAAAAATTATTCTACGGGTTTTGCGTCTTGTGTATGTGGATTCATTTTTCGTTCCTTAATCTCTGTGTAAACTTTCATGTACCGTAATTCACGTAATAAAAGCCGCTTCGTAATATAAGCCGCACCACCACCTTTTTTCTTTTTAAATCTGGAAAAAGGAACGCATAAGCCAGCATGGCGATGCACGATGTCCGCTTCCGGTTGAGTCTATTGATCGCGGGTGTGTTGACTGCCAAAACGAAAGTTTCGGGGCCGCGAAACACATCGTCGTTTTGTGAAAAATATACCGAAATCAAGGTGATTTTTTTTTTGGTCATCAACCGTGAACAAGGCCACAGATCAAAGGTCTGAGTCAAGGATGCCACTGAGTTGAGTTTACTCTCGCTTTCGGTAAGTTTAGGCCGTGGCATTGTACTAGCCGCGGGGGGTGGGGGGTGTAAAAAACAAAGTTGCGGCTTATAGTCTGCGAATTACGGTAAACTAGAATAGGGATGTAGAATGTTGTCTTCCCTTTGATGCTTTTGGTGTGTTTTATTTTATTATTTTTATCATGTATGCCGAGTTGACCTCAGTTTCACATTACGAGATGTTTACTGTGTATTGAATTCATGTGAACGAAGCTTTTGTTGTTGTTATTGTTGTTGTTGTTGTTGTTGTTATTTTCGATTTCAGTTGAAAGTTTACCAAGTGAGAAAGTAGTAGTATACATTTTGGCCACAGAAATAGTCAAAGTCAAAGGGGAATCACCATTGACAGGGGTGGGGTGAGGTGGGGGGGATAATTCAACCGAAAGGCTCCTTCAACCGTTATAAATCCCTTTATTTCCAGCTGCATGTTAGGCATTGTGAAAGAATTGCTTGGATGCTCAAAGCTTTTACTGTCATCCACCCACCCACTCAGTAAAATTTAAACTTGAAAAGAACGAAGATACGAGGTTTTTGTCCTTAACTAGATCTGAATTTGGGACTTGCGGCGAGTTTTTTTTGTCTATTTTCACAACCTCATTTGTCCCAGATAGAAAGTCGTTAGAGATACGAGCTTTTGGTTGAAAGTGGCGGGGGAAAATTAGAAATCTGACTATGTATCTAACTAAAAAAAAATATTGCGAGGTTTTTGAATTTCACCGACGATATTGTGATCCCCCCCCACCCTCCTCCGCCCTTTGTTGTTTGTGTGAAGCACACGTGATTTGTACATGTTTGCCAATTGGTGATGGTGTTGTTGTTCGTGACAAGATCTGGAAGGGATTGTGGATAAGAGAGAGAGGGGGGGGGGGGGGTATGAAGGAGAGAAAGAGTGGTGGTGGTGTTTTAGTACGGATAGAGATTTCTTTGGAAGGAAAAGAGACTGACTGCTGAAGATGAAGATTTGAAGCTAGTTTTTCTTTGTTTTTGTGTGTTTCTTCATGCAGTTTTTTTTTGTTTTGTTTTTTATTCCCCTTGCTAAGTACAACGGAGAACTGATAACTCAAAAACAGATAACTCAAGAATTCTAAATAACTCGCAATAATTGTTCGCTCCCCAGTATAATAATCTCTATGTTGAAGAAAAGTCTTTTTGAACTCAAAATATTGGCTATCTCTCTTTCGGTCCCTTCAATTTTGACGTAGGCGATTTTTTGGTCCGTATTAACCCTATGTTAGCGCAAATGCACATACACTCTCTTACGCACTTCCTTATGCGTTAATATGATTTATGTGGGGTTAGAAGATTCTGTGTTTTTGGTACATGTTATCTTTGTTTCTGAAGGTTTGATAATGTTTGGGTGGGTTGGTTGTTTGTTTTTTAATTGTTGTTGTTTTTTTCTTCTTAACTTTGAATCGATTCAAACATTTTTGTTATTAAAAAAAAATGTTAAGGCAAATCTTCCTTATGCGATGGACATGCGATTATCTCTTTTTTTTCTTTTTAACTAATCGAATGAATTGCATCACTTTTTTTTTTGGGGGGGGGGGGGGGGTTGTTGCTCTTTTTTTTAAACCCACCTTTTTGTTGTCGAAGAATTTTTCAAATTAAAAAAACAAAACATTTCAGTTTTGCCATCCGGTCCCAACCTTTTAAGTAAGCATAGGGGGGGGGGGGGGGTTATTGTTCTTACTCTTTTTTTGTTGGGGGTGGGGGGGGGGGGGGGGAACGTTTGACCCACCAGACTACTACCACCGCCTGTGACCACCGTCCGTTCTGTGATGTCGTCCGACCTCCCCAACACACATGTACACACACTTTCACGTATGCGTGCACGCACATCAGACCTGTTTACTCTACTCTTTTCGAGTAGTATTCTACTCAATTTGGACCTCTACTACTCTTCAAAATTGAAAACAAATGCTCTAATTACTCATTTTCGGTGAACATCGTTTGATGGTTTAATTTTTTTATTTTTTGTTCTCCCCAGCTTAAATGCTCTGGAGGCACGGCACATCCAGTGCCATGTGAAAATTTCTCATGGCCTTGGGGTGGGAAGACAACATGTATGGCTGCTTTTAAAGGGCCCTGCCACATGGGCGGCCATACTTCGACTTCAGGGGACTGATGGTTTAATGAATAAAACTACACATTCTGAGCCCAAACTACTCATTTCAGCTATCCAGACTACTACTCAAGACTTGTGTAGGGGGTAAGCAGGTCTGGCACATACACACGCACACACAAACACACGCATTGATTTCCCATCGCTAATCAAATTACATCTTCTCCACCACCCCCACCCCCACCCTCACTCTCCCTTTTCTTCAAACCACTGGGCATGCTTTGCTCGTTGTTGTCCTCAGCCACACGGGGGAGTGAAACGAGACGGAGTATGTTTTTTTCAGTTGATCTGAACATTCTCAACCAAGGTTGGGTTGTTGTTTTTTGTTTTTAATTTGAATTTGTTTGGATTTTTTTCTCTTTTTCTAACTGATGCGACGGCGAAGCTACCTCTATTGCATTGTGACCAACCGAGACGTATCTTTATTTTGGTTGGTTGGGGTTTTTTTGTGGGTGGGTTTGTTTTTTTGGTCATGTTTTGGGGTGGGTTTTTGTTTTTTTTAAGCTTATGCTATTTTATTTTATTTTTGGGGGGGGGGGGGGGGGTATTTTTCAATTTGAGTGTACCAGGTTTTTCTCTCTCTCTTTTTTTAATTTTATAATTTATACAGGTTTATTTTTTTCTACTGTATCTTTTTGTGTTGCTTTGTCTTTCTTTTTGTTCTTTTTTTTTTAAATTGAACTTTTTTTTTTTGTTTTACATTTTCAGAAACAGAACATAAATGTTGGGGGGGGGGGGGGGGGGGGGGGGGTTTTTTTTGTGTGTGTTTTTTCCCCCATCACCCTTCCTCAAATTCGTTAGATTGAAACTTGAGCGTCT
>CM065710.1:5930216-5937716 GCA_017654935.2 Phymorhynchus buccinoides
GTTTGCTGTCTGCTTGATAATATTACCAAAGGCTGTAAATATAGGGTCTTTGATATTATGACTATGTTTAGCTGTCTGCTTGATAATATTACCAAAGGCTGTAAATATAGGGTCTTTGATATTATGACTATGTTTAGCTGTCTGCTTGATAATATTACCAAAGGCTGTAAATATAGGGTCTTTGATATTATGACTATGTTTAGAGAAAGAAACATAAGTTATAACATGTACACGGGATTTAATTTTGTCAACTAAGTTTAATAGTCATTGCTTGGATTTAGCTTCCGGTTTGGGCCAATAACAAAGAGTTATTTTGCAATTGATTTTCTACTGCAATGGGCCATTTTCTACAGCTTTTAGCAAACAATGATTTCCAGACCGGGAGGCATTTGCTCGGGCTCTAAGTGCCGCAGCTTTTCTAACGCTAACTGTCCTTAAGTCCTCATGGCCGAAAGAGTGGGTCGGATGTCGCCTGAGTTATCCCCATTGCAAAGATAAAAACACGCCCAGTTTTCCCGAATAGCCAAGTGGTTGCCTCCTCTGCTAACTTGAGGTCAATAGTCTGTGTTAAAATATTGCAAATGAAATATTGCTGGTTTTGCTTTAAATCCCGTTTGATTGCACATACACACATACATTATGCTAACACAAGCTCGTAATCATACAAACACACACGCATGGATAACTCTGTTTGTGTCTCTGTCTCTGTCTCTCTGTGTGTGTGTGTCTGTCTGTCTGTCTGTCTCTCTCTCTCTCTCTCTCTCTCTCTCTCTCTCTCTCTCTCTCTCTCTCTCTCTCTCTCTCTCTCTCTCTCTCTCTCTCTCTCTCTCTCTCTCTCTCTCTCTCTCTCTCTGTGTAGGCATAACCTGTATGATTTATTATATATATTATTATATGTGTGTGTGAGAATAAAGTATGTTTTATAATATACTAGCGCAACGCCCCGTACCGGTAACGCCTAGTACCGGTAACGCCTTGTACAGGTAACGCCAAGTACCAGTACCGCTGAGTACCGGTTTCGCCGGGTCCGCAAAATCTTGTATTTTTACTTTGGTGGCTGAAAATACAATTTTTTGACCCCTACCACTTTCAAGGCCTACCGATCTCCATGACCTTGACCTTGATCAGTATGCAATCATCAGAACAACCATAAGCCAAAGTACCTACAGTCCCTAAGATCAACGGTGTGGACGTTATAGCCCCTTAAAGATTTTCGGTTTTCAAGGTCATACGCCAAGGTGAAGGTCATGACGCTGATAATTTATGCATGGATGCCTTCTCTCATGGTGACACACCACCACACAAAACTGGAAACGATTCAGTAAAGCAGTTCGGGAGATATGCGTGGGACAGTAAAACCCAATCATTAGACCCCTACCACTTTCAAGGCATACCGATCTCCCTGACCTTGACCTTGACCTTCATTGGTACGCCATCATCAGAACGGCCATAAGCGAAAGTACATCCATGCCAAATCTCAAGACTCTAGGACGTGGAAGTTATGGCCCCTTAATGATTTTCGGTTTTCAAGGTCATACACCAACTTCAAGGTCAGGACGGCAAAAAGTTTTACACAGATGCCTTCCTCTCATGGGGACACACCACCACACAAAGTTTGAGGCGATTCGGTCAAGCGGTTCGGGAGATCCTTGGGACAGACAGAAAAGAACAAACAAAGAAACAAAAAAAGGAAACAAACCCGAACGAAAACATACTCCTTTGCCGTCGTAGATCGGCAAAGGACAAAAAAGAAAAAGGAACTGCAGCCTACTTAGTTCAATCAGAGAGGTTCATCCCACCGTCCCCCCCCCCATCCAGCCCACCCCCCTGAACACACCCACACACACACACACACCCCACCACACCCCACCCCTCCCCCCTCCAGACCCCCCTCCCCCCCCCCCCCAGACCCCCTCCCTCCCCTCCCTCCTCCCCTCAACCCCCTCCCCCCCTCAAGGATGCTTGATACCAAATTCGGTGTCGATGGGTTGAGAACTGTGGCCCCCTCCAGCCCACACCCCTGAACACACCCACACACACACACCCCACCCAACCCCACCATCCCCCCCCTCCCCCCTCCAGACCCCCCCCCCCAGCCCCCCTCATCCCCTCCCTCTTCCCCTCAACCCCCCTCCCACCCCCCCACGCTCACAGCTCACACGCACTTGCCGTTAGTAAATCCGAGCTGCGTGTGGTCCCCCCCCTCCCCACGACCCCTTGGCGGAGGTTTCCGAAAAGTAAGGACGGCATGACCTTCGGAGGGTGCCAAGGATGCTTGATGCCAAATTTGGTGTCGATCGGTTGAGAACTGTGGCCGTGCATAAGGGACACACAGACAGACAGACAAACAGACAGATTTCGAAAATATATATAAGATAAGATGCATGCTCCTATTACGTGCTCTCTCTCTCTCCCTCCCTCTCTCCCCTCTCTCTCTCTCTCTCTCTCTCTCTCTCTCTCTCTCTCTCTCTCTCTCTCTCTCTCTCTCTCTCTCTCTCTCTCTCTCTCTCTCTCTCTCTCTCTCTCTCTCTCTCCAGACGGCTGGATGTAAAAAAAAAAAGCATGTTATTGCTTATTCTATTACCCTCTATAAATAAAATTCATTCAATGCAATTCTCTCTCTCTCTCTCTCTCTCTCTCTCTCTCTCTCTCTCTCTCTCTCTCTCTCTCTCTCTCTCTCTCTCTCTCTCTCTCTCTCTCTCTCTCTCTCTCTCTCGTCCCTTTAATTTCTCATTATGTTATTCATTCTTCCTTTCTCTCTTTTTCTTTTTCTTTCTCCCCAGTCGCACGAAGATTTTCACCTTTTGATCCACCTGTGTCAGTATGCTCTTGTTTAAACTATTTTCCGTCTTTCTTTCTTTTCTTTTTAGTCCCCGAGCCGAAGGTTCGGGGAGCTATTGTTTCTGTCTGATCCGTCCGTGCCTCCGGCGTGCCTCCGTCCGTCCGTTCGTCCGGCTATTCGTCCGTTTTTCTCAAAAACTATTCAGTCTATCATCATCAAATTTGGTATACTAGTTTGCCAAGATGCAAGCTATCCACTGATGTGCTTAGTTTTACATTAAGGTCAAGGTCGCGCCAGTTACGGGGTTCAAACCCTGAAACACATAATCGCTAATATCTCGCGAAGTCAGTTTTGCATGTATTTTAATGCAGTTTTTTTCACAACATTTCTTAACGAATGGTCTATAACACAGTTGTCATGAATTTTTCTGTGCGCGCGCGTGCGCATGATCGCGCGCGCTCAAATCACGGGTCCGAACCCCAAGGCGGCTATATATAAAAAAAACTATTCAGTTACGTGCTGTTTTGATGCGTTTTTATGTATGTGTACAGCCGACACATTCCGATTTCGGAGTAGCTCGGCGATGCTGCGAGGGGACTTTGCAGCCGCTCGGCGTTGCACTTGTTTTCTTTCTTTTTTTCTTTTCGCCGTTCTTTCATTCTAATGTTAGTTAGTTTCATGTATAGGGGAAGACGGGGTAAAAAGCGCATGGGCGGGTAAGAAGCCCACCCCAATTATCTCATGAAATAAAGAAAATTTCAGTCAAATTTGTCCATTAGACATTAACGCTCGTCTCATGGGCAAAATGAGACTGAAATTTGCTTCATTTCATGAGATAATTGGGGTGGGCTTCTTACCCGCCCATACGCTTTTTACCCCGTCTTCCCCTACTAGTCCTACGTACATTCGGTACTAGCCTAAAGGTGAACATGAATGTCACGATGTTCTGCTTGATAGGCGGTCTACACAATTTGTTAATTTTTCTTTCTTTCTTTCTTTCTTTCTTTCTTTCTTTTCTTCTTCTTTCCCCCTTTTTGATCGTTCTATCTTTCCGCTGCTTGCATAGTAGACCTATATTCTACACTTTCAAAATTGTGTACACATGTCACGATGTTCTGCTTTAAAGAGGGTCTGTATGATGCATTCGTTATTTCTTCTGTTTTCTTTCTTTCTTTCTTTCTTGTTTATTTCTCCTTTTACAGGTATTTTTCCCCCTCCCATTATTTCATTCAAGATGTTATTCATTTGGTAATGTATTTATTTATTCAATCATTCATTTGTGTGTTTTGTTTTTGTTTTGTTGTTGTTGTTTTGGTACTGCCAGTTCTATTAGAACAGAAGTTCTTTCCGACTGGAACAAGGTTTGTGCATTTATATGCCCGCGCGCGCGCGCGCGTGTGTGTGTGTGGTGTGTGTGTGTGTGTGTGTGTGTGTGTGTGTGTGTGTTTGTGTTTGTGTGTGTGTGTGTGTGTGTGTGTGTGTGTGTGTGTGATGTGTGTGTGTGTGTGTGTGTGTTGTTCTTATTCTTCTTCTTTCTTTCTTCTCTTCTTCTCCTTCTTCTTCCTTCTTCTTCTTCTCCTTCTTCTTCTTTTTCTTCTCCTTCTTCTTCTTCTTCTTCAGTTCTACTAAGTGATTCAGACCGTCGCCTTCGTGAATAGAGGGGTCCAGAATAGAGTATAGCATAGCATACATAGGGCAACGTTCAGACAGTGTTGTATTGTGTTGTGGTTGAGTGTGAGTATGTGTGTCTGTAGGTGAGCATAATTTATGTGTAAGAATAAGAATATAATAAGTAATCAGTTAGTGACGTAATCATGACCCCCACCCCTCACCCACCCCATTAAAAAAAAAAAAGAAAAGTGTGTGTGGTGTGTGTGTGTGCGCGTGCGCGTGTGTGTGTGTGCGTGTGTGTGCGTGCGCGCGCGTGCGTGTGTATATCTGTGTGTCTGTATGCGTGTGTTTGTATTAGTGTGTGTGTGTATGTGTGTGTGTGTGTGTGTGTGTGTGTGTGCATGTGTGTGTGTGTGTGTGGTGTGTGTGTGCGTGTGTGTGTGTGTGTGTGAAAAAATGCACCGCAACCTAAACTTTCGAACCGATCATAATAAATAATAAAAATTGGCAGAATGGTCCCCGATGTGCAAAGTATGGTGGCAGATATTTTTTTATTTTTTCAAAAAAATGTTTCATATACTTCGTCATAATGTTTTGTAATATTGTTTTTTTGTTCTTGATGGTTTTCTCTCGTAATATCTGTAAATCGCGCTGAGGATGATTTTTTTTGTTGGTCATCGAAGAGCGCTATAGAAGCTTTATTTATTATTATATTATCTCTATTTTACGAAATAGTACCCCACATAAACGCGTATAGCCTACTTCCCGTGAATTTTAATTTTAAAGACAAATTCAAAAACATAATTATTAAAGACCCACCACGTCACGTGTCAAAATCACGTCTTTAACGTGTTTTCCCTCTTATAGCTGGTAAGAAATCTTAAGAAATCTTCCTAGCATATGAGGGAATGTGACACGTGACATGGGGGGTCTTTAAAGGTTCCTGATTGATCTAGATGCTTCACACGGGGAGCTGGACGACCCCGCCCCCTTCCTTCCTTCCTTCCGTATAGCGACCACAGTCACTGCTGACTATTCTGTCGCTGTAGAACTTCAGGAGGGTCTACGGAAATGCGCGAGTTCAGAGGTAAAGAAGAAAAAAAGCGGATAGAAGAAAAAGAAAACAGGAAGCTTGACCCAGCCAGCCAGGTCCCCCTGATCGGTCCCCAACGTGATGCCGCACCAAACAAGAGAATGACCCAGCCAGCCAGGTCCCGCTGATCGGTCCCCAACGTGATGCCGCGCCAAGCAAGAGAATGGCCCAGCCAGCCAGGTCCCGCTGATCGGTCCCCAACGTGATGCCGCGCCAAGCAAGAGAATGGCCCAGCCAGCCAGGTCCCCCTGATCGGTCGCCAACGTGATGCCGCGCCAAGCAAGAGAATGACCCAGCCAGCCAGGTCCCACTGATCGGTCCCCAACGTGATGCCGCGCCAAGCAAGAGAATGACCCAGCCAGCCAGGTCCCGCTGATCGGTCCCCAACGTGATGCCGCACCATTTGGGGGGGGGGGGGGGGGAGGTGAGGTGAGAGAGAGTATGTAATTAGCGTGATTTGGAGACAATATCCTTTGAGCTCTTCCGCAATCAGAATGGTTATGTTGGCTGAATGCAGCTAGGAGGCCAGGAAACCGAAGAGTGGACACGGCACATAAGTTTTTCCTCCATTTGGCCTGGGAATATGAAGACTGACACAACTTCTAGTAAACCTCCATTTATATGGCCTGCTATCTTAATAGTTTAAAATGTAATTTTTCATTCAAGTAGACCACTTGAGAATGTCAGTTTTGAAAAGATTCAAAAGAGGGGTCGGTCCACGATCGAATAACTGAACAAATGAGACCAGATCACAGCATGACGTCAGAAAGCACAACGCTTGCCACGTCAATGTCTTTGGCCACGTTCCGTAAGCCGATTGGTTGGTTTTTAATGACGTCAGTTCTTCCGCCCACTTTCTCCTGCTCGAGAAGGCGTCTTTGATGTCTCTCTAGAAAGATCCGCCAAGCAGATTAGATGTATAGTTTTTGTAATCTGTTGACAATACAGTTTTTAATCGTTCTGTTCGTTTTGAGCAACTGCAACAGCAACTTTTTGATTTCTTACAAAGATTATTATGTAGCACTAGGACTCGGCATCTCTTAGGCTGGGTTCACATTAGACGCGTAAGTTCCGTACGGAAAACCCTAAATAAGAGGAAGAAAGAAGGATAAAAGTTTACGTATAGTAGGGGAAATTCGGACACATGCGCAAATCTTTTCCCTTCTTTGTTTCACTTATTTATGGATTGCGCACGGGTTTCCGCATGGAATATGATCCGCTTATGTGTGTACACGGCCTTAGAGTGGTTGTGGAGTCCAACCTTTGGTAGAGTGGCAATCTCTTCCAAAGTTCCATAGACGATGGAGTATTCGTCACTATTAATTTATCTAGCGTTGGTCAACAATAGAGCGACATGCAGTCTCTTCCATCATAGTCTCTTCCATGGACGACGGTGTAGCTAGGATGGCCATAGCGTGGCTGTGGAGGTCAACTGTAGAGGGGCAGTGTCTTCCATAGACGATGGTGTAGCTAGGATGGCGGCATAGAGTGGCTGTGGAGGTCAACTGCCAGAGGGGCAGTCTCTTCCATAGACCATGATGAAACAGCTAGGCGACAAGGTAGGTGCGCGGGTCAGTTGAGTGCTCCCTGTTTTTGTCTGTCTGTCTGTGTCTTCTTCAGATTGTGGATGTTTATCCCGCCACACACCCACAGTCTTCCTGCTATATTGAGTTCGTGTCATCGAGTCCATCCCACCGGGCCGGCACAACACGGCCTACTCCTACCATGTCTACCATGTCTGTCTCTGTCTTTGTCTCTCTGTCTGTCTGTCTGTCTGTCTCTGTCTGCCTGTCTGTTTCCGTCTGTCTGTCTATGTCTCTGTCTGGTCATTGTTTCCGGGGGGGGGGGGGGGGGGGGGAGGGCGTGCATGGGTGTTTGTCAATGTGTGTGTGTGCGTGCGCGCGCCTCTCTCTCTCTCTCTCTCTCTCTCTCTCTCTCTCTCTCTCCTCTCTCTCTCTCTCTCTCTCTCTCTCTCTCTCTCTCTCTCTCTCTCTCTCTCTCCTCTCTCTCTCTC
>CM065710.1:5940216-6054270 GCA_017654935.2 Phymorhynchus buccinoides
GTTCTCCAAACGAATGAGTCGCGGTTAATTACTTTTGATTTGAAGGGGTGTGAGAAGTAAAGATCTCGACCACTCCACCACCGCACGTAGCTGTTTTGGTGACAGTTGTGTGCAATGAGCGAAGAGTTCATTGCAAAATTTATGTGGAAAACGCATTCTTTTGACTTTCTTTCAGAGTGTAATCTGCGACTGATTGGTAGATTTAACAGAACAAGGAGCGTCAGTAAGCTTGATTTAAAAATTAAAATATTTGAGCTTCAATCTACTTTTGTATGATTTGAGTCCGCAAGAATTTCGTACTTGGGCCTCGGACACAAAGACAAACCGTAAACGGTATGCAAGCATTCAGGGTCCGAACAGGAATAATCCTGTATTGGTATAGGGATTGGAATAGCTATGGTAGAGTGAATCGAGTGGTGTTGGTTATGAGGGGGGGGGGGGGGGGGGGGGGGGGGGTATTGGAACTACATTATATATAGTCAAACTTTAAGAGAAGAAAGAAAATAAAGCAGTGGAAGAGATGAAACTAGAGATAAATTTCCTCAGAGATAAACAGAACATATTGATATTTAGGTATATTTATAGTCACAGAGACTTATCTCTTATATTTGGGCTGCTCTTCCCGGAGACCGTGTCACCGCAAACGCAGCGCCTACACTTTTTTTTTTTTGGGGGGGGGGGCAGTGGTGAGTGGGGGGGGGGGGGGGGGCAGGGTGAGTTGGGGGGGGGGGGGGGGGGGGGGGGGAGATTTCGGAAATTTAAAACATAGCTATCAATTTGGTCATACCAGGCAGCGAAATTTCTCCCTGTTCTTACCGACTTTTAACTGCTGTGGGATTTTTCCATGCGTAAAGCGCACGGGTCAGACTAGCTTTAAGTCCTCATCCGAAGGACTGGACGTTCAGTTCGATTTTCATGTCAAACGGGAAAGGAAGGGCGAGTCCCGGGATTCGAACCCGGGTCACTCACGCTGCAGTCATGGCATTGAAATCGGCAGGCGAACGTCTTAACCGCTCTGCCTCCTTCCTTCCTAATATGTATATATGCCAGTCATTTTTCTGACTATGCTATCCAGATAGCAGAGGAGAGATAGCTGCTATTTTGAAGGAATGGGCTGACATTTGTATTTGTGGCGGAGAGAACTTGCCCAGGGTACATCCCCACTCTCAGCCTAGAGGACAGCAGGAGTTGGGGAAGGTCCCCAAAGGCCGACCAATCGTTTTGGCTGCGGCACTAATCAGAGCCAGTGCATGCATTATTAGGCTCGTTCTGTTGTGCTTCTGGATGGCAGGGTGTGGTGATGGAGATTATGAGATTAGTGTCCTAAAAGATAGGCGGGATAGAGGGTCCCAGGTATTGTGAATGCAGACCTGTTTACTCTACTCTTTTCGAGTAGTATTCTACTCAATTTGGACCTCTACTACTCTTCAAAATTAAAAAAAAAGCTCTAATTACTCATTTTCATTGAATATTTTTTGAGGGTTCAATGAATAAAACTACTCATTTTTGCACCAAAACTACTAATATCAGCCATCCAGACTACCCAAGACTTGTGTAGGTGGTAAACAGGTCAGTGATTGCTAAAAATATTTTTTTTAGTGCATCCCTGGGACCCCCTGCACATTCTTTTAGATCCCTGGGAGCCCTGCATTTTAGGATGGAGTGACGGTACCATGCATTCTTTCATATCCCTGTACCGTTTAAAATGGCTAGGCATGGTGACAAGACCATGAATCCCTTCGTGTAATATCTCTGTACCATTTCAGGATGGCTGATGGTACCATGCATCCCTTCATGTAAGATATCTGTACCATTTCAGGATTGCTGACGGTACCGTGCATCCCTTCATGTAATATATGTACCGTTGTAGGATGTCAGGGTACGGTGACGGTACCGTGCATCCCTTCATGTAATATCTGTACCATTTCAGAATGGTGTGGTGCGGTGACGGCATTGTCCATCCCTTCATGTAATATCTGTACCATTTTAGGATGTCGGGGTACAGTGATGGTACCATGCATCCTTTCATGTAAAATCTCTGTACCATTTCAGAATGGTGTGGTACGGTGACAGTACCGTCCATCACTTCATATAATATCTGTACCGTTTTAGGATGACAGGGTACGGTGACGGTATCGTCCATCCCTTCATGTAAAATCTCTGTACCGTTTCAGGATGTCAGGGTACGGTGAATGTACCGTGCATCCCTTCATGTAATATCTGTACAGTTTCAGGATGGCGTGGTATGGTGACGGTACCATGCATCCCTTCATGTAATATCTGTACCGTTTCAGGATGTCGTGATACGGTAACAGTACCGTGCATCCCTTCATGTAATATTTGTACCATTTCAGGATGTCAGGGTACGGCTATGGTACCATCCATCCCTTTGTACCATTTCAGAATGGTGTGGTACGGTGACAGTATCATCCTTCCTTTCATGTAATTATCTCTGTACCGTTTCAGGATGTCGGGGTACGGTGATGGTACCGTACATCCCTTCATGTAATTATCTCTGTACCGTTTCAGGATGTCGGGGTACGGTGATGGTACCGTACATCCCTTCATGCCCATCAACGTTTTGGTGGACGGGCGTCACATGACCATCCCCATGGCGACACACAGTCAACAGCCTAACCCTGCTGCCACTTCTGCTGACCGATTTAATATTTATCAGCTGAATCAAGGTCAGAGAGAGAGGTGGAGAAGGGAAAGAGAGAGAGGAGAGGAGTGAGAAAAAGAGAGAGAGAAGTGGGACGAGGGGGAGAGAGAGAAAAGGAGATCAAGAAGGAAAGAGAAAAAGAGTGAACGTTCATATAATTATGAGTTTGTGTGTGCCATGTTCTCCCTCTATTTTAAGTTAATCATACTTAATGTCTTCTCTTCAGCTACCTCAGTTCGTGTATATTGTGTTTCTCACTCACTCCATTTTTTCCATTTTTTCTGATCAATGTTCACCTGTACCTATAAAAGTTTTGTGTAATGTCATTTCCTTTAATTCATTCCTGAAGAAACAAACGTTGGGGTTTTGAAAGATTGAAAAAATGGTGTTCGTGTTTTTACTTTGAGAAAAAGAGAGAATATTTCACTGTGTTTGTGTGTACACATGTGTGTGTGTGTGTGTGTGAGAGAGAGACAGAGAGGGAGTGGAGTGTACAACTACAATACTAAATATTTGTTGATAAACTGTATCTTACAACAGTGACGAGTCAGGGCTCCCAATCGTCCCGCAAAACAAGGGGTCCTAGGGACTCCTTCACTTACAGCAGAGGGTCCTAGAGGCGGGATAGAGGGTCCCAGTGGCATAACGAATACTAAAAATAATTTTTTAGTGCATCCCTGGGACCCCCTGCACATTCGTTTAGACGGTCCTGTAGAATTTTAGTGCTTCATAGACCCCCAAATGGGGGTCCCTGGGAGCGAGTATTACTTTTATTCTTTCAAGACATTCGCACAGGTAATGATGGGTAACAGACAGACAGACAGAGAGTGACAGACAGACAGACAGACACAGAGAGAGGGAGGACCATGGCAGGGCTCCCGATCTGCCTGCAAGACAAGGGGTACAACTACAAGGAACCCCTTCTCTTAGTCTTAGGGCATAGAGGGTCTTAGAGTAGGGATAGAGGGTTCCCATTGCATTGCGAATACTGAAATAAATAACGTTTTAAGTGCACTTGATCAGAGTACCTTGATTGAAGATTTCAGAATCTCAATGTTTGCACGCATGCATAAATACACACACTGCATGCACACACAAAGAGACTGAAAAATTTGGGAGAATTTAACCCTATACTCAGTGGCCATTGACCAGAGGTTGTAACTTAGAAATGCCAAGACCATGGTGAGTTGCTTTAGCTCCTTTGGGTGGTAGAGTGGTTAAGAAAGGTAGCAGAAGAAGAAAGGTGGCAGAGTGGTTAAGACATTCGCCTGCCAAATGTAATGCGTGACTGCAGCATGAGTGACCCGGGTTCGAATCCCGGCCTCACCCTTTCTTTCTAAATTCTAGTTCGACAGGAAAATCGAGCTGAACGTCGAGTCCTTCGGATGGGGACTTAAAGCTAGTCTGACCCGTGCGCTTTACGCAGTTGAAAGTCAGTAAGAGCAGGGAGAAATCCCGCTGCCTGGTATGGCCAAATTGATAGTTAGGTTTCCCAAGTCTGCCCCCTCCTCACACTGCCCCCCCCCCCAAAAAAAAAAAAAATTGGGTAGGCGCTGCGCTTGCGGCGTCGCGATCTTCGGGGGAGAGCAACCCGAATTTCACAGAGATAAGTCTCTGTGACTTGAATATACCAAATACCAAATACCATTTTGATAGTGCGTCCCTGGGACCCCCTACACATGCATTTTTGATACAATGTTGTTGTTTTTCTCTTCATTTTGCAGACAATCACAACAGCTATGTGGTTCAGGTGCTCAACAACAGAGCCTATGGGCCTCCGGGTAGGTTTAATAGGTTTGAAATTCTAAAGAAAATCAGTTGTGTGTGTGTGTTCTTCTTCTTCTTCTTCGTCGATCACTCAGATCATCTCCTGTCATTTTGTGCGCAAATGCATCATGCAGACCTGTTTACCCATAAGATTTTACCATATTTTGTACACATATTTGACTAAAATATGGTACCTTGGACAAAAATATGGTGAAATGGTGAAAATAAATTAAAAAATTTAGAACTGTATTTTGCCTGATTTAGGAAACGGGTGCATTCTGTGTGTGTGTGTGTGTGTGTGTGTGTGTGTGTCTTGTTCTTGTTCTTGTTCTTGTAAATTTGAATGGATGATACTTTTGACAGTATTTCAACAAGTTATAAAAATGTATTCCGTTGTGGAAACTTTCCTGTTGGAGTACTCCTATTTTGTGAAAAATACACTTATTTTGGATTTTGAATACCTGAAGCCCAATTTCAGGGTAAGCAGGTCTGGTCATGCTGTCGTTCGCTATGCGCCTAACGAAGAAATAGTTAGGCCCATATTACACTTTCTTTATATATATTCAGTCAGTCGTGAGAAAAACAACAACGCAGATTCTATGTGCGTTCTTCTGTAAGGCAAAAGCTCTTCTGCTGCTTATGAAAGAAGAATAGGATCTTTTGTGCTCAGCAAATAATATTTATATAAACCGCTTATCTTCTTCTTCTTCTTTTCTTCTTCTTCTGCGTTCCAGGCCATAAGGCCACAATGGGTATGTATGTGTCCGTTTTTCAGTTTTCACTGGTCTCCCTGCTGCATCCAGCCGACACATTCCGATTTCGGAGGAGCTCAAAGGAGAAAACTATATGGAAACCTCACAAATCACTCCACCCATACACACAAACAAAACATACATAAACAAAAGGAGAAATGAAAGATTACGTGTTTTTACTTCATGTTTTGGCATAGGGGAGTGGTAGATCAGACTTTTTTTTATATATATAGACTTTATATATAGAAAAACTCTCTACACCGATTGGTTAACTCCACGCAAACCACTACTAAAGCAAAGTCAGAGGCAAAATTGTGGTCTAAGGGAGCGAAGCGAGTTTAGAAGTGACCAAGGTATGGTGTGCACACAGATTTACTTCCCTTGAAGCAAATGCACCAGATTAACAGCTATCTATTAATTCCGGACATATATGGCCGGAACGACTTGAATGAATTAACACAAAACTGGATAACATGAAATATTGGTTAGCGCACAAAAATATGTTTTAACTGACGACCCCCCTCTTTATTATTATTTAATGCTTATCACAAAATAGTGGTTAACGCACACAAAACTCTTTGTCCTCTGAATTTCGTGTTAAGTGTACTCCGCTGCATGTGATCCGTTTTAAACCTTTCACTGCCAATGTCGCATTTTTGCACCACAGTGATTGAACACCCATGTCATTAAAAGTCTTGAAATGAGGGTCTGTTATTCAATTATCTTCTTGGGTTCTTAATTTTGAGAGGTAAGGATAGGCCTTATTTCAAATATATCACAGAAGAATCCCCAATATTTCAGACAAATATCTCTTTTCGGTAAAGGTAAAGATGTGCCACCCCCCCTGCATTTCTCGGTTAATTCCATTTTTCCGTTTTTGCCTTTCTTACCAAACACAAAGCTGTATTTTATTAACCTTTTCAGCTAATTATCTTTTTGGAATAATAACCCTAACCCTACCCCCCCCCTATTAGACGGAAAAATGCAATGAACCACGACTGTGACAAATGCCGCAGTGTACTGCAATACATGGGGGGGGGGTCCTATTAGATAATGACCTTTATGACTGCAATTAATTATTGAACAAAGATAATTAGCTGAAAATGTTAATAAAATACAGCTTCATGTTTGGTAAGAAAGGCAAAAATGGAATTAATCGAGAAATGTAGGGGGGGGTGGCCTTTACCCTCTTTTCTATCCATGTAAGTTTAATTGAAAATGTTGGGGAAAAAATGGCTGGCGGCGAAAGGGTTCAAGTTTTTATTTACTTTAAGTAAACTTTAATGAGCTGTGGGTTGTTGTTTCGTCAGCTGTGATGCAACAACATCAGGTGACGCCCGTGCCAGTACCAGTATCGGAACGGCCCCATGATCTCATGCCCCTGGACCAGTATCAGTATGCACAGGCCCCAACCACTTTGGTATGAATGGAGGGTTTTCTTTCAAACTTTACTGTTTACTCTGGTGCCGAAACGGCAACAGTATGTTTCTTAGTGCCTGTATGGTTGTATGTGAGGCTCCACTCTCTTTCTCTTCTCTCTCTTGCCTTTAGGTCTGTTTCTGCTGTGCACCATTTATGTCATGCGTGTGTGCTCGCTTTGTATTGCATTTTTGTTTGAATGCGTTATGAATGCTAACATGTGTGTGCGCTTTGATTTGATTTCTATCAAGATTCAGCGCCGTATAAATACTGTATGTTGTTGTTGTTGTTGTTGTTGTTGTTGTTGTTGTTGTTGTTGTTGTTGTTGTTGTTGTTGTTGTTGTTGTTGTTGTTGTTGTTGTTGTTGTGTGTGTGTGTAACTGCGTTGATTTTAGCAAAAACTACTAGACGGATGGATTTTGATCAAATTTGGCAGAGGGGTAGACTTCGTGAAAAGGAAGGCTCCTTTCGATATTCTTGACTGTGCTGACCTTGACCTTGAAGTTTGACCCTGAGAACCGAAATTTCCTTCTTTGGGCTATATATTTTATTTCTGAGCTGTACTTCATGACACATTGAACAGAATCGCTTCCAATTTTTGTGTGATGGTGCATCATGCAGGGAGGATTCTGTAAAAACAACTGTGCTGACCTTGACCTTGAAGTTTGCTTGTTTTTGTTCAAGTACTAACTTTCAAATGTTGCCAAAATGGTCCAAGGGAAGCAACTCGAGGTATTTGATGAAAAACGCAATCCAGAGTATTGCCCCTTTGACAAGACAGGGGAAGTTGGAGTACTGTAGGCCCAGCCCAGGTGCTTTTGGCACCATTTTTTGGGGGCGCTTTATCAGTGCTTTCTCTAGTTTTATTCCTGCAGAATGATGTCTCCAACTGCATTCCTTGGGCAATGCTGCTTCAGAATACATCTGGTCTCAATGCAGATTAACATTTTTCACACTTTCCTCATGGCAACACGGTTATATGCAAGCAATTGCCTTGGCTTAAGGCTGTGTCAGACCAAAAAAATTGACATAGGCTAGAACACCAAGGCTACATCAAAATGTTATGCTGTGCATAGCTATGCGGGGATTGTCTTTAGCCGTAACAAGCTCCTAGCATAACATCATCAATCTCCAAAATCCCCCAAAGGCGCAGTGTGGCTGCCCACGTGGCGGGGTAATCAAAAATGGTCACACGCGTACGTAATGTTTTCATCCCTAGCTGGTGCATTTGTACCATAGTGTTCAAGTGCTTTGGCTCTTGGGATAAGACTTTTAGCCGGGGTACAACAACAACAACAACAGACGGACACACGCACACGTACATGCACACACACACACACACACACACACACACACACACACACACACACACACTCTCTCTCTCTCATAAACACACAAACACACACACACTCTCTTTTTCTCTCTCTCTCTCTCTCTCTCTCTCTCTCTCTCTCTCTCTCTCTCTCTCTCTTCTTTCTCTCACACACTCCAAACTCTCTCTCACTTTCCCTCTCCCCCCTTCTCTCTCTCTCTTTCTTTCTCTCTCCATCACACACAGACACACACACACACACACACACACACACACACACACACACACACACACATTCTTTCTCTGCATGTGTTTGTGTGAGAGACTGAGCATGACTGTGCATTTTCTCAATATCTTTAGAAAGATGAGTGAGATCTAATATAGAAAGATAGTGTGTATTTGCATTTTCTCAATATCTTTAGAAAGATGAGTGAGATATATTTAGAACGATAGTATGTATTTGCATTTTCTCAATATCTTTAGAAAGATCAGTGAGATCTATATAGAAAGATAGTGTGTATTTGCATTTTCTCAATATCTTTAGAAAGATGAGTGAGATATATTTAGAACGATAGTATGTATTTGCATTTTCTCAATATCTTTAGAAAGATGAGTGAGATCTATATAGAAAGATAGTGTGTATTTGCATTTTCTCAATATCTTTAGAAAGATGAGTGAGATCTATATAGAAAGATAGTGTGTATTTGCATTTTCTCAATATCTTTAGAAAGATGAGTGAGATATATTTAGAACGATAGTGTGTATTTGCATTTTCTCAATATCTTTAGAAAGATGAGTGAGATCTATATAGAAAGATAGTGTGTATTTTCTCAACATCTTTATATGTAGATTTTAACCGTGGCGAGTGCAGTATATTCACTTCCTCACAACTAGGCCCAGACGCCCGCCAATCATCACCATCATCATCATCAGCAGCAGCAACAACAACAACAACTACAACAACAGCAGCTTCCCTCTACAGCTTCGTCGTTGGTGTCGTTGAACGCGTCCAATGCTACCGCCGCCACCATCCGCCACATGCTCGACAACTCACACCCCCACCCCCACAACACCAACCCCCACAGCACCAACCCCCACCTGCCGTACCCCACCCGCATGGTCCTACCCCACCACCACCTGCACCCTTATCACCAGCAGCAGCAGCATTTCCAGTCGGAGCTGTACCCCTCTTCCACACCCCAGCCTCAAGTCGCTACCCCCACCCCCACTTCTGCCCCAGCCAAGGTAAGCGAATATATAAATTTAATTGTTGGGTTTGACAGATTATAGGCACATCTCGTCATAAACCGCCTTCCTCCCCTACTCGTTTTTAAGCACTTATAAGACCATTTAGCAGGCATAAAAGAATTCCGCGTTTTCGGATGAAATTTTTTGGAAAGTTCCGCGGGGAAAAAAAAAATCTGCGTAAAGGACCGATCTTGCCGTATTCTTATATCTACAAGTCTCTATTTGGCGATTCTCAAACTGGTTAACCGGAAGTCGCTTTAGCTCACTCGCTTCAATTGTGCGAAGGAAGGCGAAATGAGTAGCTCCCGCTCAACAAAAGTAGCGATGTTAGTTGAAAATGTGTGTGGAAGGCTATTTGTGCCGACCAAATTTTCGGACCCCCTTCTTGCTGAATAAAACTTGTGACGGGTGGTTAGAAAAAAATTTTTTGAACGTTGTGCACCATGAAATTTTCGACTTTGCAAGCCTGTTGTGAGAAACTAGCCCAGCGACTTAATGTCCCTTTCGTGGTGCTGGGTCACATATGTGGTTTGATATAATTTTAATATGTGATTTGATGTGGGAAGGTGGGGGCGGCAGCGCAGTTGGTGGTGGTGCCCATGAGCCAGCCACTGACCAAGGAGCATCCCCACCCTCTACCTCCTCCTCCTCTCTCTTCCTCCACCCAGCAGGTAAAGATGGGTTGTTTTCGGAATGTGGTGGGAAGGGGGGGGGGGGGGGAGGTAAGGGCAGTTAGGTGATGGTTGAAGGTTGGTTGGTGGTTGAGGCCCCCCGTGATACTGGAGGGCAAGGGAGGGGGAAACTTCCATACAAATAGTTCACCCATCTTCTGGAAGTTCTGTGCTTATAACGTCCTCTAATCTGTCTGTCTCTTTGACTCTGCCTTTTTCCTTGCTTTTTGTCATCTATACTATCTTTGAATTTTTGGTCCATTCTCATGCCTTTTAAAAAAACAAGCGTGGATTCGCAATCGTTTGTGGCGTGCGACAATTTTGGACCGACCGACAGACAGACCGACCGACAAAGTGAGTTATAGGTTTGTGGCTTGAGCCACAAGCAAAAAAGATCTTCCATAGTTTTCTCCTTTGAGCTCCTCCGAAATCGTAATGTGTCGGCTGAATGCAGCGAGGAGACCAGTTTAAACTGGAAAACGGACACATTGTGGCCATATGGCCTGGGAATTATTTGGAAGATTTTTTTTTTAAAAGGTGGGAGAATGGGGCCACTAAGTCAGAAAGATAGTAGATGATAGAAAGCAAAGGGAAAAGGCAGAGTCAAAGAGAGTGGCAGATTAGAGGAAGTTACAAGCACAGAACTTCCAGAAGGTGGGGGAACTATTTCTACGAAAGACCCCCCGGTATCCCCACGGGGAGATATCAGTCTTAAATGAGAGAAGGTCTTTAAACAGAGGGTCTTATGATAGAGGTTTGACTGTATCATCAAAAGTTTACTCCTCTGAAATCGGAATGCATCGGTTGCATGCAGCGGGGAGACCAGTGAAAACTGAAAACCCGACACGTACCTACCACACCCATTATTTTGGCCTGGGGACCACAGCACACGGATTCCCCTCATTCTAGCTCCTTTCAGTTTTCCACAGAGAGCTATTTGTTTCAAGTTATTTCTTTTAACCGCGGCAAATATTCTTATCATTAATTGTGGTTAGGGATAGGAAAAGACCTTACAAGTGGTATACCACCATAAAACAATGTAAGCCTAATGGATAAAACACTTCAAATTGGTTTATGCTGGTGATGAGGGTTAACAAAAGGCATGAACTGAAAGGAGCTGAGAAAGGCTACTGTGGGACGCAGAATAATAAGATAAAAAGTTTCCATGTTCAACCTAAACAAACCCATATCGTATTCAATTGTCTGGGAGAGATTTGATTTACTCATTTAGTTCTTGAAAAACAGTTTTGACACTCCTAAGGGGCAGTGGGTGGATGCCTCGTGCCTCCATAAGGAGAGCTGGACGACCCCGCCCCCTCCACGAGTCTCCCTGTGGGGATACCGGGGGGGGGGGGGGGGGTGTTCTTTTGTACAAATAGTTCCCCCAACTTCTGGAAGTTCTGTGCTTGTGACTTCTTCTGTTCTGTCACTTTTTTTGACTCTGTCATCAACTATCTTTCTGACTTATTGTCCGCTCTCTTGCCTTTTTATAAAAAAAAAAAAGAAGAAAGAAAATCTTCCAAATAATTGTTCTCCTTTGAGCTCCTCCGAAATCGGAATGTGTTGGCTGTATGCAGCCAGGGTGTGTGTGTGGGGGGGAGCACTGAAAACTGAAAACCGGACACATACGAACCTTACCCATTATGGCCGTATGGCCTGGGAACACAGAAGAAGAAGACACGCCTTAGAAAACACAGAGCAGTGCTTACAAAAGGACATGACGCCGGATTCTGTGAACGTGCGCATGTGTGTGTGTGTGTATGCGTGCGTGCATGCAAAAATGTGTGTGTGTGCATGTTTTTTGTGTGTGCATGCTATGCTTCATCACCAACAATTTCTTGACGATTATTCCGACGTTACGCACGCTTCTTTTTCCCAGTACCAGACAGAGGCAAAGCCGCAGAACCAGGGGGAACAACTCCAGGGAACGGGGTCCTTGAAAACGAAAGCGCCTCAACTCCAGGAGGAAGCCGATAAAGAGAAGGTAGGGAAGAAACGTACACGTTGTAGCGTTTTTGTCATTGTCACGAGATGTGTCGGCAGATGATTGTCGATGAATTTGTGTCATGACATTTCATAAGAAAGGTTGGCAATTGTAATTGACGCCATGCTTTACTTGTTTTGAACGACATGAAATACAAACCAACCTTTGAAAATGATCGATTGCTTATTTTGGTGTTCACGTACGATTTTCAAAAGTTAGGGGGGGGAGGGGCGGCGTGTGCGCCATGTACTATAAGTTATGCTATAAATTATAGTAAAAAAAATACAGTAACTTCCCCTTCTTCTACGATCGCTCAAACAGTTTCCTGTCGTATGAGCGCAGATGCGTCATGCTGCCGTTCTGCGCCTAACAAAGAAATAGTTACGGCCCAGCATGTCCCAGGGAACAGGGGAGGGGGAAGGGGGGGTTCAGATCTGGGTTTTGAAGACCTCCACCGAGGCTGATGAAATTGCCTCAGGTGGAAGACTGTTCCATTCGCACACGGCTCTTGGGAAGAAAGAGAACTTCCTGTAGTTGGTCTTGGTAGCAGGAAGCAGGTACGCTGCCGTGTATTCTCAGCACTACAAGAACACATTGCGTCTGTGTACTTCAAAGAAGATTGTAAATAATTACGAGTCTCTCCATTATTCAAGGCTGTAGTCCACTTCTCCTGCAGCCCTCTTCCTGTACTCTCACAGCGAGCTTTGCTTATTCCAGGACTGAGATTTTTGCCCTTCTTTATCGGAAACGTTTTGTTCAGACCTAAACAGCGCAGACGACAAATTTTATTAACTGGAACAGTGTAGTACTAAATCGCTCAAATACTTACCGACTGGCTTTCTCGTACCAAGACTTTGCACCGTGATTGTGATATAATTTTTTTAGCGATGCAGGGGATGCTAGTCTGCGGTGGTTTGGTGTCGACGGTTGAATTGTTGCAGAGTCGAGACGTGACAGTCCTGAGATGACTGTTGCTGTTGACAGGACTATAAACGACTAACACGATTTTTTCATCAGACTTGTTTGTTGAATCATGATTCGCATTGATGCGTGCTTTTCTTTGACTGTGGTGACAGTCCTGAGATGACCGTAGCTGTTGACAGGACTATAAACGACTAACTAACACAATTTTTTCATCAGATTTGTTTGTTGAATCATGATTTGCATTGATGTGTGCTTTTCTTTGACTGTGGTGACAGTCCTGAGATGACGCTTGGTGCAGACCTGTTTTCTTTACGGATTTGCCTGTAATTATTACGTTTTGAGACCTCCGATTGGTGGTCAGTAGAAAGGAGGTCATCATATGGTCCAGTGGCTGCTTCGACTCGGTTCCGCGCTTCTTCGTTTGTGATTGATTAATGTTTTTTTAACAAAAGTATTTGAACAAAAAAGCTTTGATTTTGTTTTTGCCTTGTGTTTTTATCCCTTTTTAATACGTGGTAAGATTTAACGTGGTGACAGCCCTGACATGGCCTTTGTTGTCGACGGGGCTATAATTTTAATCTTAATCTTAATCTTCTTCGTTTGTGATTCCATCTCTGAATGTGATGCCCAGGATTTTTTATTTTATAGCATCTCATTTGGAATGCTTGTATTCTTTTTTCCCAAGTCTAGTGAGCGTCCATGTTTGACACGAAACACGTTACACATTGATTTTTGGGGTGGATTTTTTTTTCAGTTTTTGGGTTATATGGTAAATTATGAAAAGGGCACAATGTGCTCTTTTTGTCCTCCCGTGAAGCCTTTCATAAAGCAGTGTTTGTCATGCGCGCTTTTTTTGTAGTCAGTGTGACATTTTCTTCATTGATTTGAACATTATAAACTGAGCTTATCTGCAGTTCTGTTTTCATCTTTTTGAGTTCTGCAGTATTTTGGTATTCAGTAGGTCAGTTTTCTGGATTAATCTTGAAGTCTTGGACTGAGCATAGTTGATCTTCTCCTTCAATCGTTTGACTTACCGCAGTCACGCATTTCTTTTGGTATTCAGTATGACAATTACTGGATTAAGTGTTTGTCATGCGTTTCTTTTGGTAATGAAAGGAGCGTATGTGCTCTGAATCTGTTTTAATCTTGTCTAGTTCTGCAGTCATGCGTTGACTGGACTATAAACGGCTAACACGATTTTTGTCATCAGATTTGTTTGTTGAATCATGATTTGCATTGATGTGCGTTTTGTATTTTATGCGGTGACAGTCCTGAGATGACCGTAGCTGTTGACAGGACTATAAATGGCTAACACGATTTTTGTCATCAGATTTGTTTGTTGAATCATGATTTGCATTGATGTGCGTTTTTTATTTTACGCGGTGACAGTCCTGAGATGACCGTAGCTGTTGACAGGACTATAAGCGACTAACACGATTTTTGTCATCAGATTTGTTTGTTGAATCATGATTTGCATTGATGTGCGTTTTGTATTTTACGCGGTGACAGTCCTGAGATGACCGTAGCTGTTGACAGGACTATAAGCGACTAACACGATTTTTGTCATCAGATTTGTTTGTTGAATCATGATTTGCATTGATGTGCGTTTTGTATTTTACGCGGTGACAGTCCTGAGATGACCGTAGCTGTTGACAGGACTATAAGCGACTAACACGATTTTTGTCATCAGATTTGTTTGTTGAATCATGATTTGCATTGATGTGCGTTTTGTATTTTACGCGGTGACAGTCCTGAGATGACCGTAGCTGTTGACAGGACTATAAGCGACTAACACGATTTTTGTCATCAGATTTGTTTGTTGAATCATGATTTGCATTGATGTGCGTTTTGTATTTTACGCGGTGACAGTCCTGAGATGACCGTAGCTGTTGACAGGACTATAAGCGACTAACACGATTTTTGTCATCAGATTTGTTTGTTGAATCATGATTTGCATTGATGCGTGTTTTTCTTTTACTGTGGTGACAGTCCTGAGATGACGCTTGGCGGTCAATAGAAAGGAGGTCATCATATGGTCCAGTGGCTGCTTCGACTCGGTTCCGCGCTTCTTCGTTTGTGATTGATTAATGTTTTTTTAACAAAAGTATTTGAACAAAAAAGCTTTGATTTTGTTTTTGCCTTGTGTTTTTATCCCTTTTTAATACGTGGTAAGATTTAACGTGGTGACAGCCCTGACATGGCCTTTGTTGTCGACGGGGCTATAATTTTAATCTTAATCTTCTTCGTTTGTGATTCCATCTCTGAATGTGATGCCCAGGATTTTTTTTGGATAGCATCTCATTTCAAATGCTTGTATTCTTTTTTCCCAAGTCTGTAGTGAGCGTCCATGTTTCACACGAAACATGTTACACATTGATTTTTTGTGGGTTTTTTTTTCTTCTTCAGTTTCGGGGTTTTATATAGTAAATTATGACAAGGGCATAATGTGCTCTTCTTGTCCTCCCGTGAAGCCTTTCATAAAGCAGTGTTTGTCATGCGCGGTTTTTTGGTAGTCAGTGTGACATTTTCTTCATTGATTTGAACATTATAAGCTGAGCTTATCTGCAGTTCTGTTTTCATCTTTTTGAGTTCTGCAGTATTTTGGTATTCAGTAGGTCAGTTTTCTGGATTAATCGTGCAGTCTTGGACTGAGCATAGTTGATCTTCTCCTTCAATCGTTTGACTTACCGCAGTCACGCGTTTCTTTTGGTGTTCAGTATGACAGCTTCTGGATTAGTCTTGAAGTCTTGGACTGAGCATAGTTGATCTTCTCCTTCAATCGTTTGACTTACTGCAGTCACGCGTTTCTTTTGGTGTTCAGTATGACAGCTTCTGGATTAATCTTGAAGTCTTGGACTGAGCGTAGTTGCTCTTCTCTTTCAATTGTTTGACTTACCGCAGTCACGCGTTTCATGTTTTACCTTGTTTTTATCCCTTTTTAATACGTGGTGAGATGCAACGTGGTGACAGCCCTGAAATGGCCTTTGCTGTCGACGGGGCTATAATTTTAATATTAATCTTAATCTATGTATCTGTAATTCATGGGCTGAGCAGATGCACTCTTTTCCGCTCAGACGTCTATTTCCGCCTTAAGTGTTGGCCTTTCCTTTGTTGTCGACGGGGCTATGATTTTAATCTTAAGTGTTGGCCTTTCCTTTGCTGTCGACGGGGCTATGATTTTAATCTTAAGTGTTGGCCTTTCCTTTGCTGTCGACGGGGCTATGATTTTAATCTTAAGTGTTGGCCTTTCCTTTGCTGTCGACGGGGCTATGATTTTAATCTTAAGTGTTGGCCTTTCCTTTGTTGTCGACGGGGCTATGATTTTAATCTTAAGTGTTGGCCTTTCCTTTGCTGTCGACGGGGCTATGATTTTAATCTTAAGTGTTGGCCTTTCCTTTGCTGTCGACGGGGCTATGATTTTAATCTTAAGTGTTGGCCTTTCCTTTGTTGTCGACGGGGCTATGATTTTAATCTTAATCTTAAGTGTTGGCCTTTCCTTTGCTGTCGACGGGGCTATGATTTTAATCTTAAGTGTTGGCCTTTCCTTTGCTGTCGACGGGGCTATGATTTTAATCTTAAGTGTTGGCCTTTCCTTTGCTGTCGACGGGGCTATGATTTTAATCTTAAGTGTTGGCCTTTCCTTTGTTGTCGACGGGGCTATGATTTTAATCTTAAGTGTTGGCCTTTCCTTTGCTGTCGACGGGGCTATGATTTTAATCTTAATCTTAAGTGTTGGCCTTTCCTTTGTTGTCGACGGGGCTATGATCTTAATCTTAAGTGTTGGCCTTTCCTTTGTTGTCGACGGGGCTATGATTTTAATCTTAATCTTAAGTGTTGGCCTTTCCTTTGCTGTCGACGGGGCTATGATTTTAATCTTAAGTGTTGGCCTTTCCTTTGTTGTCGACGGGGCTATGATTTTAATTTTAATCTTAAGTGTTGGCCTTTCCTTTGTTGTCGACGGGGCTATGATTTTAATCTTAAGTGTTGGCCTTTCCTTTGCTGTCGACGGGGCTATGATTTTAATCTTAAGTGTTGGCCTTTGCTTTGCTGTCGACGGGGCTATGATTTTAATCTTAAGTGTTGGCCTTTCCTTTGCTGTCGACGGGGCTATGATTTTAATCTTAAGTGTTGGCCTTTCCTTTGTTGTCGACGGGGCTATGATTTTAATCTTAATCTTAAGTGTTGGCCTTTCCTTTGCTGTCGACGGGGCTATGATTTTAATCTTAAGTGTTGGCCTTTGGTATTCCACGGGACTCCACGATTTGCTCGTATTTCTTTTCTCAGTGTCATGATTGGTTTGTTGAATCATGATTCGCATTGATGTGCGTTTTGTATTTTACGCGGTGACAGTCCTGAGATGGTATAAACGACTAACACGTTTTTTCATCAGACTTGTTTGTTGAATCATGATTTGCATTGATGCGTGCTTTTCTTTGACTGTGGTGACAGTCCTGAGATGACGCTTGGTGCAGACCTGTTTCCCTACGGATTTGCCCGTAATTATTACGTTTTGAGACCTCCGATTACACTACTACGGTCAGCAACAACAAAATCCGCATTTCCGCTGAACGAATGCGGAAAAAAGAAGAAGAGAAGAAATGAATCGATAGAAAGCATATTGTTTGAACGGTGCTTGGCATTATCGTCAGCTATCAAGTGCTTGGCATTATCGTCAGCTATCAAAGCTAGTGATGTCCCTTGAATCATTACTTCCGGTCTGTCCGCTGCCTGTTTACAAACCCAGGCCGCCATTTACGTAGGTGTGATCGCAAGTATGGCGAACAAAAACATGTAATGTAAGCGTCGTCGTGTGAATACACCCCCCCCCCCCCCACACACATACACACTCAACAAAAAGTTGTGGAAGGATTTCTCAGCTGGCAAAATTACTGACAGATGCCTGAAAAGACTGATTTCAGAGCTTGGATTACTGACAGTGAAAATTTGGGGTAAACAGATCTGTTGGTGGTCAGCAGTAGGGGGCTGTGTGTGATGAACACGAATAGATTTCAGTTCTCATCGTCGCCTTTCAGAATGGTTTGGACGATGGATTGAGGGTTTTAACTATAACAACACTTTGGAAGGGTTTTAACTTTGTATGTTTTCATTTGATTTTGAACGTGACGTGGCCGAATTGTATTTAACGTGGTGACAGCCCAGACATGGCCTTAGTTGTTGCCTGGGCTGTGTGAGAGCACATTGTTTTTCCCTACACACACACACACACACACACACACACACACACACACACACACTCTGTCTCTCTCTGTTTTGCATTGAGTTTCTGGTTTTGTGTTTACGTTTGATATATTTACTGAGCATAAACATGTGCTCTTTGCTGTCACATTCAGACTGTCAGCAGTCAGAGTCAGCAGCATTGTCATGCGTCTCCTTTGGTTTCCAGTATGACATTACTCATCAGGGCTCCCAGGGACCCCCATTTGAGGGTCTATGAAGCACTAAAATTCTAAAGGACCCTCTAAAAGAATGTGCAGGGGGTCCCAGGGATGCACTAGAAAAAAATATTTTTAGCATTCGCAATGCCACCGGGACCCTCTATCCCTCCTCTAGGACCCTCTATCCTGCAAGTGAAGGAGTCCCTGGGACCCCTTGTTTTGCTGGATGATTGGGAGCCCTGCTCGTTTCTTTATTTTTATTGTTCGGTTTCTGGGTTAACCCTTAAATTATGAAAAGAGCATAGTGCGCTCTTTTTGTCGAAGTGTGGGATCCTTTGGTGAACATCAACAGTGTTCGTCATGCGTTTCTTTTGGCAGTCAGTATGACCTTTTCTTCTGTGATTTAAAAATAATGAACCGAGCGTATGTGCTCATGAATGATTCTATCGAAGGCCACTTGGTGCTTTTCTTCCCACAAATGAGTGATATCTGAGGACAACGACAGAGTTCCCTTTTCCCCACTCCCTTTCTGAGTTCAATGGAACATACCCCAATTTGGGCCAAAGTAAGTTCATTTAATGGCCTTACTATCTGAGCGAACTGATTCCCCCTACGACAATAGAATCCACTAAACCCTAGGAATGATTTCACTTCCTTTACAGTTTTAGGCACTGGCCACGAAGTCAGCGCCTCGATCTTAGCTGGGTCAGGACTGATACCCTGTGACGAGATCATGAACCCGAGGTGTTTGACCTCCTGTGCACCAAACAGCCCTGAAATGGCCTTTGTTGTCGACGAGGCTATAATTTTAATCTTAATCTGTGTACCAAATACGCACTTGTCTGGATCTAGCTTCCATTTGAACTTTCTCAACCGCTCCAAAACCTTGAGAGTCCGATCTTCGAGCTCCTCCAGCGTTTTTGCATGAATAAGTATGTCATCAAGAAAGACTATCAATTCAACAAGGTTGATGTCATGGAAACAACGTTCCATCAGTCGCTGAAAAGTCCCATGCTTAAACAATCAAATTCATACAGTCTGAATGGTGTGACAAATGCAGATATTTTCTTGGCTCGCTCCGTAAGGGGCACTTGATAATATGCCTTGGACAAATCCACTGAACAGAAATACTGGGAGCCAGTGAGTGTTCGAAAAAGTTTCTTCTATTTTAGGGAGAGCATAGCTATTATGTATTGTTCTAGCATTTATCTTTCGATAGTCAATGCATAGTTGAATCTTCCCTTAACCATCTTGATCTTTTAAAAAATTTTGATCTCTTCACCAGCTTGAAATCTAGAGGGTATGACATTCGTCTGGCATGGGTCCCTGGTCACGTCGGTATCCGGGGGAATGAGGAGGTGGACCACCTGGCCAGGGACGCCGTGAAAGACCGTCCAGACATATGTCTCATTCCATCTTCCGACATGAAATCAAAGGTCGCAACTCACGTTTTCAGTCTGTGGTAGGAGGAGTGGAACCTGCTGGAGGATAATAAACTCCACTCTGTACGTCCAAACTTGAAGGAACGTCTTCCTCCGGCTGCTGGTGGCCGGGAGGAAGAAACTGTCTTGTGTCGGTTACACACGGGACACTCACACTTTACGCATGCGTTTCTGTTGAAGGGAGAAGACCCTCCCTACTGTGTGCCGTGCGACGCTGGTGTCTCAATCGAACACATTCTCCTTGATTGTTGGGACCTCTATGACACCAGAAGAAAATACTACACGGCAGAATCAATGAAGGTGCTGTTCCATGATGTGCTGCCAGACATGATTTTTAGTTTTTAAAAAGAAGTGAATATTTTTAATGAAGTATAAAAAGTCGTGTTAAGTTTTAAAAACATCAATTGTAAGCTTTTAACTGTGTAAGGTTTTTATGCACGACTAAATTTTAATCCTTTTTTTAACTTTTGTTTCAAATCATTACGTTTTTAATTGCATTGATCTCATGTGCTCAAACTTTGACGTGGTGACAGCCCTGACATGGCCGTAGCCGTCGACAGGGCTATAATTTAGTATCAACAACATCAAACATCAAACCTTTTTCTTTTTCGAACAACATCAATGGGACTGGCGAATGGTGAGCTAGAGGGCTTTATTATATTAGCATCTAGCAAAGCCTGTATATGTTGGCGAACCTCATCTAGGTCCTGCGGGGCAATGGGACGAGGTCTTTCTCTTACTGGGGGGCCTGGCTCAATATCATGTTCAACATCAGCTCTATGCAAATCAAATTCCTTTTGACTAAACGCATCAGAAAATGGCAACAGTTTTTTTGTGTAGTTTACACTGGGTCCACATCTGGACCAAATTTAAACCGCGAAGACAGTTCTGAGATATTGTCTTTTGCCAGCATCAGTTCCACATCCTTTTCTTTCATCCAGTTTTTAACCCTTTCGCCGCCAGCCATTTTGTAGCCACAATTTCCATTAAACTTACATGGATTAGAGAAAATATTTTTGTCTGAAATATTGGGGATTCTTCTGTGATATATTTGAAATAAGGCCTATCCTTACCCTTCAAAATTAAGAACCCAAGATCATTGGATAAAAGACCCTCGTTTTAAGACTTTTGGGTGTTCAATCACTGTGGTGCGAAAATGCGACATTGGCAGTGAAAGAGTTAAAGGAGGTGAACATTTTTTATAAGATTTAGTTTTATCGTTTTTTAGAAATGTGTTTGTGGTTTAACGTGGGAGAACTGTTCTATTTTATGCTTTGACACACAGTGAATAGCTCCGATATCACCGTTTATGGTGGAAGGGGTTTGTCTCTTTTAACCATCTATCTTTTCATCCCCATCACGTTCATCCACATTCTGTTTCTCTTCCTCACGCTCTTTCCAATCATTCGCCTCACATTCACTCTTACCATTTAAATAGATCGCACTAGGTGTGTCATACTCACCACAGTGATCAAGGAAATCGCAATAGAGACGTGGTGACAGCCCTGACATGGCCGTAGCAGTCGACGGGGCTATGAACAACATCAATCAATCAATCATGTGTCGTTCTCACCACATTGATCTAGGAAATCGCAAAAGATGTGTCATATTCACCACACTGATTCAACCAATCACGCTAGGTGTGTCACACTCACCACACCGATCAAGGAAATCGCAATAGTTGTCACTGGCGCAGGGGGCACAGGAAGTTTTGGGCTCACAGAGGGCATTGCCACTTGCGTTACGCTCTCTTTCATCCTCAGTGCACTCTCGAATTCCCTCATTTTACACACACGCACGCGCACGCACGCGCGCGCACGCGCACGCACACACACCCACACACACACACACTCACACACACACACACAGGGACATGCACAGACACGCACACACGCTGGCACACACACGATCACAAACACACACATACACATATATGCGCGCTTACACACACACACACACATACGCGCGCGCACAAACCCTTTGACTTTTTTTCTCAACAATGAAATATAAATGGCATTTGCATACATATATAAGTAAATATAAAAGCACCAATCTAACCAATCAAACCATACATAAATGTGTTTCTGTGTGTCACCGAGTTGAAAGAATGAATGAGTGTGTTATGAGAAACATGAAACGACAGACAATGAGCACGGGACTCGATGAAAGAGTGAACGAGTGTGTTATGAGAAGCATGAAACGACAGACAATGAGCACGGGACTTGATGAAAGAGTGAACGAGTGTGTTATGAGAAACATGAAACGACAGACAATGAGCACGGGACTTGATGAAAGAGTGAACGAGTGTGTTATGAGAAACATGAAACGACAGACAATGAGCACGGGACTCGATGAAAGAGTGAATGAGTGTGTTATGAGAAACATGAAACGACAGACAATGAGCACGGGACTTGATGAAAGAGTGAACGAGTGTGTTATGAGAAACATGAAACGACAGACAATGAGCACGGGACTCGATGAAAGAGTGAATGAGTGTGTTATGAGAAACATGAAACGACAGACAATGAGCACGGGACTCGATGAAAGAGTGAACGAGTGTGTTATGAGAAACATGAAACGACAGACAATGAGCACGGGACTCGATGAAAGAGTGAATGAGTGTGTTATGAGAAACATGAAACGACAGACAATGAGCACGGGACTCGATGAAAGAGTGAACGAGTGTGTTATGAGAAACATGAAACGACAGACAATGAGCACGGGACTCGATGAAAGAGTGAACGAGTGTGTTATGAGAAACATGAAACGACAGACAATGAGCACGGGACTCGATGAAAGAGTGAACGAGTGTGTTATGAGAAACATGAAACGACAGACAATGAGCACGGGACTCGATGAAAGAGTGAACGAGTGTGTTATGAGAAACATGAAACGACAGACAATGAGCACGGGACTCGATGAAAGAGTGAACTCGCCAGATATGTCGAAACGAATGAAAAGGGTGGTACTTTTTTTGTAATGAAAGAAGAGATTAACAAGAACAGTGTTTCCATTTTTAAGAAAACATGGACAAATATGACAAAAACATTATTCCAAGAACACATCGAAAACACCTACACCCCACTCCCACACAAGATCAAACGCAGACAGAAGAAAAAAAAGAAGAAGCAGTAGCAGCAGCAGCAGCAGCAGCAGAAAAAGGAGAAGAAACCTGTGTTAGAAGCAACAGGCCTACATTAGTCAGCAGTCTTTATTTCTCTGTGATGTTGGAATCTTCTAAGACTGACCATTCTGATGCAAAGAAATGACAGTGATTGACCATTGACATCTTCGAATTACTCCCTTTGCTGTGTATAACTCCCTTGAAGCGTTTCTTGTTCTTATCCGGTGAGACAAAACGAACACGTTCGTATCCAGTTTGGGCGCTCACTGCATGTCATGTGGTAGTCGTCACATATTGCGCATGGTATGCACTCTTCAGGGTTGCACCCCACGTTCAGGTTGCGTTTTAGAGGACACACACACACACACACACACACACACACACACACACACACACACACACACACACACACACACACACACACACACACACACACACACACACTCACTCACTCACTCACACCACACACACCACACACCACACACACACACACACACACACTCACTCACTCACTCACTCACTCACACTCACTTACACTCACACTCACTCACACACACTCACACACACGCACGCACACGCACACACACACACACACACACACACATATATACATACACACACACACACAGATACAATTTCACCAATGCATGAAAATATGCAGCAGCATAGAAATCTGGTAATTTTGAACCGACTTGAAATCTGTCAGTCATATACCTCACATTTATATATGCATATATTCTTTATGACCATCACTCAATAAGTGTTATGTTTACAGTGCCAAATTTCAGTGCAAGCCTGCGGCAAAACGTTAATGGACATCTCTTAGCTATTGCTAACACAATTTGGACACAGTTTTACATCAGGCACTTACAATGGCTGTTGCAAATTGTGACGAGGTAATGAGCTAAAGGCGAAGTCTCTAGGGGTAGACTTTTAGAGTGTTAAATTTTCAATGAGCAACTTTCCCGGCCCCTTTTCATCTAATACATTTATATTTTTGCCCGGGTTCTGGCTCGTATTAATGAATGAAATACAAGTGGTAGATTTGCTCTAAATGACAGACAGAGAGAAGTAGGTTTTTACATGAAAATTACAAAACTTCCACTCTCATCAGTCTGAGTCTCTGACCAAAGGGTTCAGAATTATTGTATTTTATTTACTCACAAATCTGCATAACACCTTATGCAGCAATAAGAAAAAGCAGCTCAATGGTGCCAAAACAAAATATGAATGTACGTTCACTTTCACTTTCTTCCTACCCACAATGCAATATACTAAGTTAGTTCTTCCTTTTCCTGACTCTCGCTGGTCCGTTTTTGGTTCTTACAGCAAGGGAAAGCACCCACTAGTCTTTTTGAACGGATTTTTCGAAGTGACCCCAAATTTTTTCTTCTTTCCACGTGACTTGACGCAGTATTGACTCGGCGCGATGCTCTGAGTGCCATTACGGATTTTTTTAAATTCCAATTCATGGTTTGTTGTGTGACAGTGTGTTAGCTTTGGAATAATAATATCATCATTGCTATTCAATATGCATCTTTCAGAAATGAAATGTGAGTTAGACTTTATTCTGGGTGATTTTTTTAATGAAAATATTGGGTGTGACGTTCGGAGTTAATTCCCATCTCTCGGGAACTGGAACTTCAAAGATCAAAGATTGGTCAAAATTAAGTGTTTTTCGTCATTTCACATAGCGGTTTAATGTTCTGTAATGTTCCGTTTTGGGGTCTCTTTGCAAAATTCGGAATTTTAAGAAAAAGTATGGAATTTTATTTTGTGGAGTACCTAAAAAAGAAATTGGGGGTAGGCAGGTCTGCTGTTGTGGGAGCTGCTTCCTCAGGCGAGTTTCATCTGCTGTACTTTCGCTCCCTCTCATTTGAAGTTTGATCTGCTCGTTTTGACGGGCTACCTCCAGAGCTTTGCTGAGCATCAGGTCTGGCAGCAACTGGAGTCGTTCTTTCAACCTTTGATCTTGTAGGCCGACCACTAATCTATCTCTAATCTGGTCGTCTTCATCATTGTACTCACAGTGTTTTGCCAAATCTTTCAAACTTCTGAAGAATTCATAACTGGAGTAGTTCTTTCAACTTTTGATCTTGTAGGCTGACCACTAATCTATCTCTAATCTGGTCGTCTTCATCATTGTACTCACAGTGTTTTGCCAAATCTGTCAAACTTCTGAAGAATTCATAACTGGAGTCGTTCTTTCAACCTTTGATCTTGTAGGCCGACCACTAATCTATCTCTAATCTGGTCGTCTTCATCATTGTACTCACAGTGTTTTGCCAAATCTGTCAAACTTCTGAAGAATTCATAACTGGAGTCGTTCTTTCAACCTTTGATCTTGTAGGCCGACCACTAATCTATCTCTAATCTGGTCGTCTTCATCATTGTACTCACAGTGTTTTGCCAAATCTGTCAAACTTCTGAAGAATTCATAACTGGAGTCGTTCTTTCAACATTTGATCTTGTAGGCCGACCACTAATCTATCTCTAATCTGGTCATCTTCATCATTGTACTCACAGTGTTTTGCCAAATCTGTCAAACTTCTGAAGAATTCATAACTGGAGTCGTTCTTTCAACCTTTGATCTTGTAGGCCGACCACTAATCTATCTCTAATCTGGTCGTCTTCATCATTGTACTCACAGTGTTTTGCCAAATCTGTCAAACTTCTGAAGAATTCATAACTGGAGTCGTTCTTTCAACATTTGATCTTGTAGGCCGACCACTAATCTATCTCTAATCTGGTCGTCTTCATCATTGTACTCACAGTGTTTTGCCAAATCTGTCAAACTTCAGAAAGGAATATCTCAACTCAAGAGACAACAGTGGGTGAGATGTGTTGATTTGGTTTGCAAAAACATGATACACTTTTTTCTTGGTCTCATCCTCTGAAAAGTCTCTTGAATTATTTAAATGACGGAACTTGCCCCACACTCGGGATAGAAACTCTGAGGGAACTTCTTGCCTCCGAATAGTTGCAAATTAATCTTTGTATAACAAACTTGACAAACTGAAAGTAGCTTCTTAATCCAAGGGGAATAATCCGATCTTGCACATCATAAGTATGTTTGGAATGCCTACACAAATATAGCATTTTTGTGGGTATTACACTATATGTATACTATGTTGTGTGTGCAGGGAAGGACCTGTAGAGGCCTGTATTCTTGGCCCTCGGTTTCCCTCGTGTACACTGATAGAAACATTACTCAATCCTCACTTCAAAGTCCTGCAGCCTCGTGGCCTGTATTCTTGGCCCTCGGTTTCCCTCGTGTACACTAATAGAAACATTACTCAATCCTCACTTCAAAGTCCTGCAGCCTCGTGGCCTGTATTCTTGGCCCTCGGTTTCCCTCGTGTACACTGATAGAAACATTACTCAATCCTCACTTCGAAGTCCTGCAGCCTCGTGGCCTGCATTCTTGGCCCTCGGTTTCCCTCGTGTACACTGATAGAAACATTACTCAATCCTCACTTCGAAGTCCTGCAGCCTCGTGGCCTGTATTCTTGGCCCTCGGTTTCCCTCGTGTACACTGATAGAAACATTACTCAATCCTCACTTCAAAGTCCTGCAGCCTCGTGGCCTGTATTCTTGGCCCTCGGTTTCCCTCGTGTACACTGATAGAAACATTACTCAATCCTCACTTCAAAGTCCTGCAGCCTCGTGGCCTGTATTCTTGGCCCTCGGTTTCCCTCGTGTACACTGATAGAAACATTACTCAATCCTCACTTCGAAGTCCTGCAGCCTCGTGGCCTGTATTCTTGGCCCTCGGTTTCCCTCGTGTACACTGATAGAAACATTACTCAATCCTCACTTCAAAGTCCTGCAGCCTCGTGGCCTGTATTCTTGCTCGGTTTCCCTCGTGTACACTGATAGAAACATTACTCAATCCTCACTTCGAAGTCCTGCAGCCTCGTGGCCTGTATTCTTGGCCCTCGGTTTCCCTCGTGTACACTGATAGAAACATTACTCAATCCTCACTTCGAAGTCCTGCAGCCTCGTGGGTGGTTTCCGGCACCTGGTTGGTCGGGTTGGGGTCGGAGCAGGGTCTGGTGGCACTGTCGCACACAAACAGATGATTCAGACCAGGAGAGATAGTACACTCTTGCGCCCCTTCCTTTCACTCTCTTCAACAGATCTAAAACCAAAGTTCGAGCACTATTACATTTATTAAAACTAAACAATCATTGTAACCAAAATAAATGTGTAAAAAAAATGTGATGTTCTGATATTACTAGCTAATACGTTAGTGTTGTTGTTTTTCTCGTCTTCTCAGATGCTTATTGTCACTCTTTTGAGAAGATGTTTCTTTGGCACAATTAATACAAGGTTTTGTGAAGACTAGAGGATGTGGTGTGTTCGTGTCAGTGTTGTCTTTACTGCAATCCACTTAACTTGAACGCTTTCTGGTGTGAAGTGCTTGATCTTGAAGTGCAGCACTTCGTTTGCTGATCCTCCTGTGCTGGTCTTCAGACGTCGCACATGGTGCAGTGATGACCACGTACTAGAGAGGAATCGTACTTGCATCGATGACGTATTGCTGTAGACATCTTGGAATACAGCTGTCCGTAGCCGGTAGTAGAAAAAACCCTGCAAGGAACGTGCAGTGTCAGTTCTCTGTGTGCCTAGATCCACACAGCTATTTTCCACACTCACACTCACATCCTTTACAAATGCACTATCTTACCTTCTTACTCCATAATCAAGAGTCCTGAAATCAGATAAGGATTCATGCATCATTCATGAAACTAAGATGCTAATTCATGCTCAAAATACCTTCAACTCATGCAGACTCTAGAAAGAAAAATACATGTCATCATGTTCTACATAATCAATAAACAAATGGGGATGAGGATGACACAAGGCGAAGATGACATTCACTCGCTTTGTCGTGGTCATCGATCGATCATGTAGATCTGGCTAATGAATAATAATAGTTTAGAAAAAGTACGGAACGCGAATACAACCCCGTTTGACCTGAAACGAAATCGATACCTTGGAAGAATGAGTATGATGACCAAAAACGATGCTAAATGAATGAATGTGTAGCCTACCCCAAATAAATCAGAATGTGGTTGAGACTCAACGGTCGTGCTGCCAGGTCTACCTCTCCTGGTCCGCCTTCGTCGCAAGAAGTTGACGATCCGTGTCTCAGTCGACCTATGGCATCTCCCAGTATTGGCCTAATACTTGGGCGAGTTCTTGACAATATAGTTGTTGATGGAACTGCTTTTACTTAGTTCCTAACTGCCGCAATTGTCTGACTGGCTGGAGCTGGTGTCCTCCTTCTCCAGCCGAAATTCTCCCAATGCCAGTTAATGACGAGGCAGTCACGTGGTGCGTGCACATTTCAAGACAGTAAGCTAAATTATCACGTCATCGTGAATGTCATATGTTTCTTATGACGAATGTGATTACCCTTTCCTATACTAATGTGTAAATGAACGCGACTGGCACCCTGGCAGATGGTTCCTGGGTGCCTGTTGCTGTTGGCTGAGGGTTGGGGTCGGAGCAGGGTCTGGTGGCACCCTGGCAGATGGTTCCTGTTCCCGTTGGCTGAGGGTTGGGGTCGGAACAGGGTCTGGTGGCACCCTGGCAGATGGTTCCTGGGTGCCTGTTGCTGTTGGCTGAGGGTTGGGGTCGGAGCAGGGTCTGGTGGCACCCTGGCAGATGGTTCCTGGGTGCCTGTTGCTGTTGGCTGAGGGTTGGGGTCGGAGCAGGGTCTGGTGGCACCCTGGCAGATGGTTCCTGTTCCCGTTGGCTGAGGGTTGGGGTCGGAACAGGGTCTGGTGGCACCCTGGCAGATGGTTCCTGTTCCCGTTGGCTGAGGGTTGGGGTCGGAACAGGGTCTGGTGGCACCCTGGCAGATGGTTCCTGTTCCCGTTGGCTGAGGGTTGGGGTCGGAACAGGGTCTGGTGGCACCCTGGCAGATGGTTCCTGTTCCCGTTGGCTGAGGGTTGGGGTCGGAACAGGGTCTGGTGGCACCCTGGCAGATGGTTCCTGGGTGCCTGGTGCTGTTGGCTGAGGGTTGGGGTCGGAGCAGGGTCTGGTGGCACCCTGGCAGATGGTTCCTGGGTGCCTGGTGGGTCGCCTGACAGGATCTTTAATTTCTTGAAGGATATTAATATTTTTCACTTGATGTAAGTAAGCTACTGTGATTTTTTTAATTCTAGACTGATTAATGGTTTTTTAGCAAAAGCATTTTAACAAAAAAAACTGATTTTGTTTTTACCTTGTGTTTTTATCCCTTTTTAATACGTGGTAAGATTTAACGTGGTGACAGCCCTGACATGGCCTTAGTTGTTGATGGGGCTATAATTTTAATCTTAATCTTGGTCTGTGTGTGTTTTTATCCCTTTTTAATACGTGGTAAGATTTAACGCGGTGACAGCCCTGACATGGCCTTTGTTCTCTACGCGGCTATAATTTTAATCTTAATCTTAGTCTGTGATGAAAAGCTACTGGGAATTAGCACGGGGTGAAAGAGTTACGGTAATTCACCATTCTGGTACAGCTGCGATAGGGTTGTGGAGACGTAGATACTAGGTCTCTACAATTTCTCCTTCATTTTCACCACACGTCACAGGCCCTTGTGACTCTGAAGTGAAATTTATCGTTTCATTCCAATTTCTGATCTGTTATTGTTGTGGGGTTTTTTCTAATGTCAAGTCACTAAGCAATCTGAATTATGAACATCTTATGGGGACATAGGGGTGGGTCTCCCCAAGTTTTGTCTTCATTTAATTTGACCATGAGCTATGTGGCTCAAATGCGACTATCATCGTTTTGCAAGTTTTTGTTTGCTATTTCAAAATCGGCACTTTTCCCAAATTGTTCACATGCCATTGACTTGGCCATGATGGTTTGTGGGGACATAGAGAAGTGATCTCTTCCATCACTCCTTCATTGTAGGGACGGTCATCAGACCCTTGTGACTCCAAAGTGACCATGACTGTTGTGCCGTTCAGTTCCCTTCCCTGGTTTGACTCATTTGTCAAAGCGTGTGTCATTATTGCTCTTACATCCTTGATTAGACAAAAGGTCTCCTCAATCACTCCTTCATTTTGCCATGTGTCACAAAACCTTGTTGACTCAGAAGCGACCTTTATCGTCTGGCAATTCATTTCCAATTTCTGATTTGATATCTTTCCTAAATGAGGCAGTAAGTGAGCTGAATGAGGGACATTTTGTGGGGACAAAGGTCTCCTCGAGTTGAACTTCATTCAGATATGGGCCGTGTGTGTCAGACACCACTATCAATATTTTACTATTTCTTTTTTTGTTTTCTATTTCTGATTTGGCACCTTTCCCAAATTGTTCCAATGGCATTGCCATGATGGTTTGTGGGGACATAGAGAAGTGATCTCTTCCATCACTCCTTCATTGTAGGGACGGTCATCAGACCCTTGTGACTCCAAAGTGACCATGACTGTTGTGCCATTCAGTTCCCTTCCCTGGTTTGACTCATTTGTCAAAGCGTGTGTCATTATTGTTGTAATATTTACAGACATTGCCTTGGTCTTCACACAGACCACACTATGTTCACCTGGTTGTAATATTTACAAACATTGCCTTGGTCTTTACACAGACCACAATATGTTCACCAGGTTGTAATATTTACAGACATTGCCTTGGTCTTTACACAGACCACAATATGTTCACCAGGCTGTAATATTTACAGACATTGCCTTGGTCTTTACACAGACCACAATATGTTCACCACGCTGTAATATTTACAGACATTGCCTTGGTCTTTACACAGACCACAATATGTTCACCAGGTTGTAATATTTACAGACATTGCCTTGGTCTTTACACAGACCACAATATGTTCACCAGGTTGTAATATTTACAGACATTGCCTTGGTCTTTACACAGACCACAATATGTTCACCAGGTTGTAATATTTACAAACATTGCCTTGGTCTTTACACAGACCACAATATGTTCACCAGGTTGTAATATTTACAAACATTGCCTTGGTCTTTACACAGACCACAATATGTTCACCAGGTTGTAATATTTACAGACATTGCCTTGGTCTTTACACAGACCACAATATGTTCACCAGGTTGTAATATTTACAGACATTGCCTTGGTCTTTACACAGACCACAATATGTTCACCAGGTTGTAATATTTACAGACATTGCCTTGGTCTTTACACAGACCACAATATGTTCACCAGGTTGTAATATTTACAAACATTGCCTTGGTCTTTACACAGACCACAATATGTTCACCAGGTTGTAATATTTACAAACATTGCCTTGGTCTTTACACAGACCACAATATGTTCACCAGGTTGTAATATTTACAAACATTGCCTTGGTCTTTACACAGACCACAATATGTTCACCAGGTTGTAATATTTACAAACATTGCCTTGGTCTTTACACAGACCACAATATGTTCACCAGGTTGTAATATTTACAAACATTGCCTTGGTCTTTACACAGACCACAATATGTTCACCAGGTTGTAATATTTACAAACATTGCCTTGGTCTTTACACAGACCACAATATGTTCACCACGCTGTAATATTTACAGACATTGCCTTGGTCTTTACACAGACCACAATATGTTCACCAGGCTGTAATATTTACAGACATTGCCTTGGTCTTTACACAGACCACAATATGTTCACCACGCTGTAATATTTACAGACATTGCCTTGGTCTTTACACAGACCACAATATGTTCACCACGCTGTAATATTTACAAACATTGTGGTCCGTACAGACCACAGAATTATAACCGTTGGTGATCTTACACGTATCGCTGTGTTCTCTTTTTGGGCAGAGCACAGTGTCTTCTCGCGAGGAATTAGCAAACATCGCCTCTGGGTCTTTGCAGATCTGTTGAAAGGAGAGGAGCCGCCTTATTGTGTGGCATCCGTTTTGTTCTTTTGGACTGCTGGGATCTGTATGACACTAGAAGGGAACACTGCACGGCAGTGTCCATGAAAGTTCTGTGTCCCACCTGACATGGTTTTTAACTACTTGAAAGAAATCAATATTATCCACTCAATTTGTTGTTTTTTGTTGTCATACCCTGGCTAAAAGACTCCAGGGACCATCCCATAGCAGTCGACGGGGCTATAAACATCAGTCAATCAGTCAATCAGCCAAAGCACTTGAACACCAAGGCCCAAATGCACCAGCTAGGGATGAGAACATTACGTGTGTGACCGTTTTTGATTACCTCGCCATGTGGGCAGCCACACTCCGACTTCAGAGGATTTTGGACTGATGATGTTATGCTAGGAGCTTGACGCGGCTAAAGACAATCCCCGCATTACTATGCAGTGCATAACAACATTTTGATGTAGCCTTGGTGTTCTAGTTTATGTCAGTTGGTCCGACACAGCCTTTTGCCATGGCGATTCCACTCGATTTAAACCTTGAAGTGTGAAAAGAGTCTTAATTTCGACTTGGTACGTAACTTTGCAAGTTTTATCTGTTTTTAAATCACATCGACAAAGTGTTTTTACCCCGGACTTGGGGACCGTTTTTGCATTGTAATTTTATTCATTTTTAATATTACGTGGTAAGATTTAACATGATGACAGCCCCGACATGGCCTTAGTTGTCGATGGGGCTATAATTTTAATCTTTATTTTATGCGAGTGATTCAGGTAGTTGTCTCCTTTCTATTGAAATGAGAGGCCTTACTGTGTAGCATGCGATTCTCCAATTTCCATTCGTCATGTCCTTCTGGACTGCTGGGATTTATATGACATTAGCAGGAAACACTACACTGCGGAGTCAATGAAGGTTTTGTTCCGTGACGTTCCGCCTGACCAACGATCTTTAATTACTTGAAAGACATTACTATGTTTCACTTGATGTAAACTACTGTGATGTTTTTAATTCTAGACTTGTAATGTTTTTACTTGCTAAGTTTGCGATTAATTAATGGTGGGTTTTTTAATCCCTTTTTAATACGTAGTAAGATTTAATGTGGTGACAGCCCTGACATGGCCTTAGTTGTCAACGGGGCTATAATTTTATTCTTAATCTTAATTGTCTGCTTGAAGAGAAAACATTTTTGTAATGAAACCCTGTTTTTCTGCATTACGTTTCCTGTGCAAAAATGGTTCAAGCCAAAGTTAGGGTCACTGCATGACTTCCAAGGAACAATGACGTTGACTGTTTCTTTTTTGATACTTGGTAAGATTTAACGTGGTGACAGCCCTGACATGGCTTTCGTTGTCGACGGGGCTATGATTTTCATCTTAATCTTAATCTTTGACTTCAAGCCAGGTGGTATACTAACTCTCTTTCCTGTCCCCACTGTCACAAAACCTTCAAGGCCGGCCCGCATGGGACTCGATCAGTCTTCGTCGTTCCCACCCCACATCCTGAAACTCATTTGACATTGGATCTGTTGACGGATGGTCTTCATCCCTCATACTATAGTGGCTCTGACACGATCTTTAATTTCTTGAAAGACATGAATATTTTTCGCTGGATGTAAGCTACTGTGATGTTTTTAATTCTAGACGTGTCATGTTTTTACTTGCTAAGTTTGTGATTGATTAATGTTTTTTAACAAAAGTATTTTAACAAAAAAACTTTGATTTTGTTTTTACCTTGTGTTTTTATCCCTTTTTAATACATGGTAAGATTTAACGTGGTGACAGCCCTGACATGGCCTTTGTTGTCGACGGGGCTGTAATTTTTTAATCTCAATCTTAATGGAAAAATGTCGTTGTTTTTCCAGAGCCGCGGAAACAGGAAGGCCAAGAAAACCACCAAGAGCAGAAAAAATGGATCTGGCAAAGCCGCCCCTGCCACCACAACGCACACACAGCCCAGCGAAGAAAACCCACCACCAGGGGGAGGAGCGACGAAGAACAAGAAGACGACGAAGAAGACGAAGAAAGCGAAGGAGGAGCGCGAGCCGTTTGTCTGCGGCGAGTGCGGCGCCACCTTTCTGCGCGAGCACAACCTGAAGCTCCACCTGCAGAGGCACAAGGGAGACAAGCCCCACGTCTGCGCCACGTGTGGCGCCGCCTTCGTGGAGCCGCGGAACCTCAGACGTCACATGGTGACGCACAGGCTGGATCGGCCACACAGGTTCGTGGTTGATTGTTTTATTTGTTTTATTTTTTTATAACCGTAAGGCCGTGTACATACATAAGCCGGATTCCCCCGTGGGGTTACCGGGGGGTCTTTCGTACAAATAGTTCCCCCACCTTCTGGAAGTTCTGTGCTTGTAACTTCCACTAATCTTTCACTCGTTATTAACGCCCTTGACAGTGAGAGTGATGTCCTTGCTGGTCAGTACTGACAAGGGCATTCACTCTTGCGAATGGCAGCCATTTAGTGGCATCAAATAGGGTTATTGGCGAGAGTTATTCCCCTGTTTGGTCAGTACTGAACCATCTTCCCCCACCCACCAAGGGCATTCACTCTTGCAAAAGGTGTTCGTTGCAGACCCCAATAGACAGACACACAAACACACGCACACGCACACGCACACGCACACACACACACACACACACACACACATTGGAAATTATGCTTAACAATAACACATTCAGCATTTCAGCAATGGGAAGATTCAGAGAACACTGAAAAACCTGTCATTTCAATTCAGGATGAAGAGAAAATGGTTCTCTTTCACCCGTTCAAATAATATGTAAAACGATCATCCACCAGGTGCTCCGAGTGCAGCGCCACCTTCCTGGAGGCGTGTAACCTCAAGCGTCACATGCGCACGCACAGCGGCAAACGGCAGTTCATCTGCGACGAGTGCGGTGCCGCCTTCAGCCGAAAGACCTACCTGCGCGACCACGCCTTGAAGCACCGCGGGGAAAACGTCTTCAGGTCAGATATCTGTGCCTCTGTGTGTGTGTGTGTGTGTGTGTGTGTGTGTGAATCACTTTGTTTTGCTTGTTTTTAGCTTTCTATTGTTTTTGTAAAGCGCATTGAGCTTTAAGGTAATGCGCTTTATAAGTTTCCTAAATAAATATGGGGAAACAGGCTGTGGGAGAGTGTGTGTGTGTGTGTTAGTATGTTTGTGCATACATACACGTGTGTGTTGTTTATATGTGTATGTATTTGTGCATGTGCGTGTGTGTGTGTATGCATACATTTGTGTGTATGTGTTGAAAGTCAAAGTCAAAATCTTGTCTGAAGATGGACATTGGAAAAGCAAAGGGGTGCTTTTTTCATGACATCAAAGTGTATGTGTGTAATATTTGTGTGTGTGTGTTGGAGACGAAAAAACAGTTGGGACACAAACGGTTCTTGGGCATGGTTAGATTTTATGCGATCATTATGCGCTTCCCCCCGTGAGGATACCGGGGGGGTCTTTTGTACAAATAGTTCCCCTACCTTCTGGAAGTTCTGTGCTTGTAACTTCCTCTAATTCTGTCATTCTTTTTGACTCTGCCTTTTCCCTTTGCTTATGTCATCTGCTATCTTTCTATCTCACTGGTCCATTCTCCTGCCTTTTTAAAAATAAATTCTTACAAAGATTTCTTCAGCCGAAGTCGGACATGCTGGGCCTAACTATTTCATAGTTAGGCGCATAACGGCAGCATGACGCATCTACGCTCATATGACAGGAAACTGTCTGAGCGAACGAAGAAGAAGAATTATGTGCTTCAAGGAAGTTGTGAGCGCAGAAGTGCCGGATGGTGGGGCAACTGTTTGCACTATAAAAAACTAAAAAACACCTCCCCCGGTACTCTTAAACAGGAAATGTTAAGTACAATTTTCTGAGTTTTTCATATTTATAGTGTTTATAGGATTTTTTGGGTCCTGGATGTTCTGAAGTTCAGGATTTTTTTATTGCCTGGAGCTGGCGTCACCGGATTATGAGAATTTGAGGAGATGCATTTTGCTGGTTATAGAGGTCATGAAGTTTAACCAGAAGTGAAAGTGCAACGAGAGCCTGTCCAGTTACATTGGAAACTGTTGTTTCCCTTCAACTTCCAGGGGGCATTTTGTCCCCCGGAACCCCCCCAGGAGGGGCGCTGTCCCTGCACTTCGCCAGGGCCTGGGCGGCCCCTGGGACCCCTGATTGCAGGATTTTTGAAATTTCCCAGGAGCACCCATGTGATTGTGGTTTCAGATGCGAGGAGTGTCAGGCTACGTTCAGCGGAGCGCACCACCTGCGCAAGCACATGAAGGAGCACACCGGGGGGCGCCCCTACCGCTGCACCGACTGCAGCAAGGTCTTCGGGTGGTGGAGCGCCTACAAGAGGCATAGGGTGAGGGGAGATTTTTTATTAAAAAAATTGTTTAACCCTTTCAACGCTAGCCATTCAAGCCAAAATTTACCATTAAGCTTACCCGGGTAGACCACAATTTTGCCTCTGACTTTGCTTTTGTAGTGGTTTGTTGTGGGGAACCAATCGGTGCAGAGAGTTTTTCTATGTAAAAAAGTCTGATCTACCACTTCCCTATGTCTAAACCTGAAGTGTTGTCCCTCTATGCTCTGGGGCCTTGATGTCCCTTTTACCGCGGTTATCAGAGGATTGGACTTCAGACTATTCTGATGCCTGAATGATGAAATCCATCGTGATTGGATCATGATGTTTCTTAGGCCAAACACATGGCGGAGGCCAACGGGGGGGACGTGACGGTTGACGACGAAAAGCGCAGCAAATGTGGGGAGTGCGGCGCCTCCTTCAACCGGCCGTGCAAGCTGCGGCGCCACCTGCTGCTGCACTCCGGGGAGCGACCCTTCCCCTGCCCCTCCTGCCCCGCCACCTTCACCCAGGTCTACCACCTCAGGGCCCACATGCAGCGCCACGCCGGGGAGAGGCCGCACAGGTTAGTGGGCGGGGTCTTCTTCTTTTTCTTATTCTGCGTTCCCAGGCCATATGGCCATAATGGGCAAGGTTTTTCAGTTTTCACTGGTCTCCCCGCTGCGTACAGCCAACACATTCCAATTTCGGAGGAGCTCAAAGGAGAAAATTGGGAAGATTGTTTTTTTTTTGAAAGGCAGAAGAATGGGGCCAATAAGTCAGAAAGATAGCAGACGATAGAAAGCAAAGGGAAAAGGCAGAGTCAAAGAGAGTGAAAGATTAGTGGAAGTTACAAGCACAGAACTTCCAGAAGGTGGAACTATTTGTACGAAACACCCCCAGAATCCCCATGAGGAATAGTGGCGGGGTCAAAGGTCAAATGCAGGACTAAACTCGCAATGTCTGGAACAACATATTCATCATAGTTAATCAATTGTGGTAAAACGCGGTTAATTTTTAAATTAGAAGGAAACACTACCCCGCAGAGTCAATGAAGGTTTTGTTCCGCCTGACACGATCTTTAATTTCTTGAAAGAGATAAATATATTTCACTTGATGTAAACAACTGTGATATTTTTAACCCTGGACGTGTCAGGTTTTTACTTGCTAAGTTTGTGATTGACAAATGATTTTTAACAAAACGTATTTTAACAAAAAAAACTTTGATCTTGTTTTACCTTATGTTTTTATCACTTTTTAATACGTGGTGAGATTTAACGTGGTGACAGCCCTGACATGGCCTTTGTTGTCGACGGGGCTATAAATTTTCATCTTAATCTTAATTTTTTTTTAAACTTTTTTCTTTTCATTTTTCTTTCTCAAAACTACCAAGATTGAGATGTACGAGGTTTTTGAATTTCACCGACGAAATGATCTTTGTTGAATGTGAACCTTCAAAATATAGAATCAGAACTAGACAAGGTAACTCAGTTCCTTTTTGACTCCATCTTTGTTCCCCAGTGGGGATACCGGGAGGTCTTTCGTACAAATAGTTCCCCCACCTTCTGGAAGTTCTGTGCTTGTATTAACTTCCTCTAATTCTGTCATTCTCTTTAGTTTGACTCTGCCTTTCCCCTTTGCTTACTGTCATCTGCTGTCTTTCTATCTCACTGGTCCATTCTACTGCTTGTTTTTCAGTGTGTGTGTGTGTGTGTCATTCTCTTTGACTCTGCCTTTTCCCTTTGCTTACTGTCATCTGCTGTCTTTCTATCTCACTGGTCCATTCTCCTGCCTTTTTTTTCTATACATTCTTACAAAGATTTCTTTCAGCCGAAGTTGGACATGCTGGGCCCAACTATTTCTTAGTTAGGCGCATAACGGCAGCATGACGCATCTGCGCTCATATGACAGGAAACTGTCTGAGCGAACGAAGAAGAAGAAGAAGAGTCGTTCTTAAACTCACTCTGGGGGGACAAATGAGCCTGATCAGAGCCGTGAGAGTTTTTTTAAAATATATTATTTTAGAGGTTTTTGATTTTTGGCGTGTAACCTGGCTTTCCAGAAGTTTTGATCTAATTGTCGTTGTCTCCGACCGTTCCCCTTTTGCAAACGGCCAATCATTGCACATTTTTGCATTAATGCCATATTTTGATCAGCAGAGAAGCTTAGGCCTTACTGCACATGCGCAGATTATGGTTTCCGGTTATAAATGTTGGATTGGCATTTGGAATGGCTGTGGAACCGGCACGCACGTCGACTTCCACATTTGACATCGGTTTGTCCTTTTTTTTCCTTGCGATTTCGGAATCCAGAATTTTATTGTCATCATTGGAAAAAAGGAATCGCGGCTGGAGAACGGGAAACATTCCGGGAATTTCTGACTGGTTGGCAGGTACTGTATTTTTCTGACAATAAGGCGCACTCCCAAAATTATGCACAAAACTCAGATTTTGTTATTAAATGTTCTTACTATGTCATCAATCATACCATAAGGAGTACGCCTTAGCGCCTTATAAGGTGCACCTTATAGTATGAAAAACACAGTAACTGCCGACCAGTCCCAATTTCCCCCCGTCTCAGTCTGGGGAAGAAGAAAAAAGTATCGCCTTATATAGTCTGAAAAATATGGTATGTAACTTTATAGTGGTTAAACACACACACACACACACACACACAAGAAAAATAAAAAAAATATAAAAATAAAATTAAAAGAAATAAATTCTGTTCGTCCAGGTGCGCGGAATGCGGAGCCTCGTTCCTGGAGGCGGACAAGCTCCGGCGTCACATGCGCGTCCACGACGACCAATCGGATCGAGCCGTGGTCTGCGAGGAGTGCGGGGCGCGGTTCAGCATTCCGCGCCACCTGACCAACCACCGCAAGACGCACCTCCGCCAAAGGGACAACGACGACAACAATGATGACAACGACGCCAAGAAGACCACGCCAGACTTCTTCAAAGTCAGGATCCGTCTCCGGAAGAAGAAGATGAAGAAACAGGGCGAAGGAGAGGAAAATGACGATGATGGTGATTGTATTAGGAAGAAAAGAAGCAGAGGGGAAGAAAATGACGATGGTGATGGTGGTGGTTGTGAGGAGAGGATTTCTGATGAGGAAAAGTGCAGTCAAAAAGTCGGGAAGAAGAAGAAACGCAAAGGAGAGGATGGGGGCGATGATGATGATAATGATGATGATTGTAAGGGGAAGAAATCTGTGCCGGAAAAGTTTGATCGAAAAGTTGGGTTCCGTCTTAAGAAGAAACGCAAGGGAGAGGGTGGAGACGATGATGATGATGATGATGATGATCGTGATAAGGTTTCTATGAAGAGAAAGTTCAGTCGAAAAGAGAAGAGGAGGAAGAAAAAGAAGAGCGAAGAATACCAGAAAGATAGAGAAGATTGCGATGAAGAAGATATAAAGGAAGAAGACGGAGAGGAAGAAGAAGAAGAAATGACACGGATGAAAAAAAGGGAGGATGAAAAAAGAGAGAACCGTTTCCGAGCGAAAGACGGGAGAGCAGCGAACGAACGGAGTGAGGAAGACGATTATGACGGAGAGACAGAAATGGAGGAATCGAACGAGGACGAGCTCGCAGAGGACGATCACGATCACGACGCACAACACGCTCGCAAACCCGAACGCTCAAACATCGCAGCTCGCACCAACAACCACGCAACACGCTCCAGCAAAGAGGCGCAGCTTTCTAACAGCGCGAAAACGACGACGCTTTGGAAAAAGGAGTACAAAGTCGATGACGCGGCGGATATTATAATCGACTCGCCTCCCCTTTCCGCTTTACAGCGACGATCTCAACTCGAAGAACCTGCTCCGGAACCGAACGCCGGGGTGAAGAAAGAAAGAGTGAAAGAGGAGGAGGAGGGGGATGGAGAGAGAGAGAAGAAGCGAGAGAGGCGTTGTATCTGCGATGGTGGTGTTGATTCGGCGGAGAGGAAAGCGATTGTCGATGCAGGGATCGTGGAGGAGGAGGAGGAGGAAGAAGAGGAGGAGGGTGGTTTGGTGATGAACTTGCCCGTCAGTTTCGACGCTACTACTCCGTTGCCATCGTCCTCCCCGGCAAACCGCTTGGTGAGTGGGTTATGTTCCCCCGTGGGGATACCGGGGGGGTCTTTCGTACAAATAGTTCCCCCACCTTCTGGAAGTTCTGTGCTTGTAGCTTCCTCTAATCTGTCACTCTCTTTGACTCTGCCTTTTCCCTTTGCTTACTGTCATCTGCTATCTTTCTATCTCACTGGTCCATTCTCCTGCCTTTTTTCCTATAAATTCTTACAAAGATTTCCTCAGCCGAAGTCGGACATGCTGGGCCTGACTATTTCTTAGTTAGGCGCATAACAGCAGCATGATGCATCTAAGCTCATGTGACAGGAAACTGAGCGATCGAAGAAGAAGAAGTGGGTTATGTGTGTAGTGACGTGTCCCGGTACGGGTAATCGTGAGTGCGTCTTAAACCGTTTAACACGGGTAGCAACGTTTAAATTAGAATGAGCCTCCAGTCGTTTGCCAGTCGGCACATTTAGCTCCCTTTAAAAGAAAAATCTATGCATATTAAAATTTAAAAATAAAGTGGTGGGTTTGGGGAAATTGGAAAGATTTCTATGCTTTTATCTTTTCTTTATCTTTTTGTTTTTATTGGTTTAAACAAGTTTTTATTGATCATTGACATACACTGACAAGAACATACAACACAGTACAGGAAACACAAAAGCAACGCTTAATTAAAGTGTCACCTGCAAAGAAAGGCCAAAGAGTGCCAGTGCAATGAAGCATCAAATTATACAAATAATGAAGGAAATACTCGAGGGAGAGAGAGAAACGAAACGAAACGAAACAAATTTTTATTTATACAGGGTAATGAGATAAGCATTGCTTTTTTACACTCAGCCCTGTGGGCAAACAAGAAAACTAACAGACCAACTAATAAATAACGCAAAAACATTATAAAGTAACATATAAGCATCAAACAAAGCAATCCTTCAAACCATCATCAAGAATAGTAATACAGACAAACCCCTATTTTACGACCCTCTGTTAAGCGACCACCTCTCATTTGAGACCGGATTTGTTGGCACGGATGCATTTTACTATGTAAACGACCTCTTAAACGACTTCCTCTAAAACGCGACTTATGACCGCCGTTTTGTTGGTTTTTACGACCGTTGCTGTCGTCTGCATAGACCGAGCAAAGGGAAGCAACCACGGTCAAGGGCCTGAAAGCGGAGTCGCTTCCCTTGTTGTAGAAAAGATGGCGGAAAGCGTAGGAAAAGCACGAAAACCACTGACTTTGGACGAGGGTGGAGGTGATTAACAGAAGTCGGCGAAGTGAAGCTGTAATACATCGATTGCACAATCCTATGGAGTTGGAAAGACCCAAATCCAGTTTTAATATGTCATTGTATGTGTGCATGAAGAAGAGAGTATGAACTGTGCTGAACTTTTTCTTTCTACGGCTGCCAGTGAAAACCTCCGTCATACGACCCCTCCAATTTATGACCGATTTTTCCGGACATTTTGGAAGTCTTAAAATAGAGGTTTGTTTGTATATACATAATAGCAATGTAAGAGGGAGACGAGTTAAGGACAACAGACAGACAATATTATAAGGAAATTGAAAAGCATGTGAGAGAGGGGGAGAGAGAGAGAGAAAGGACAGGTGTCGGTGCCACTGTGCAGTGACCGGCGAGTGACATACTGGACGAGAGCACATATTGCAGATAACGGAAGTTTATTTGTAAGGGATTTATTTATTATTTATTAAGGGAGTTTATTTGTAAGAGAAGAAGGTTAAGACGTAGATCACCCTCCCTCCCCCACTCCCTTTAGATTTGATAGATTTCTTTGCTTTTATCTTTTCTTTATTTTTTTGTTTGAACTTTTTTTTAACTCGCTTGGGGCGAATGAGCCAGATCCGGCTCATGGCTCGCACATGGGCTCCGGCTCATAAGAGTTTTTAAGAGGTTTTGATTTCTGGCGTGTAACCAGCTTTCTGGTGCACAGTCATAACCTATTTTGTTTGCTTTGACCTTGCCTCTCTTGAAATCAACCAATCATTGCATAGCTTGCATTCATTTTTGGTTGTAGAGGGGGGTCAAAGATCAGAATGTGAAATTTTCCTTCTTTCTATGTGTTAGCTGTTTTCGTCAATAGGAGACAATCTGATATTTTACGATCGTTTAGTGCATGGTGTTGCTAATCTTTTCTGAAAATATTGATGCCTAACTCTTCATAACTTGGTTTTGGTGATTATTTTACGAACCTAGTCAAATGCCCAGTCCCCACAGAACAAGGGGAAATAATTCGGCCAGTCCCGAGTGAGTTAAAGTGAGTTTATTTGTAAGAGAAGAGGGTTGAAATGCAGATCACACCCCCCCCCCCCCCCACCCCCCCCATCTCCCTCAACGTCTTAGTTCATTACGTTCTTTCATCCGCGCCCTTATATTCTGCTGTTAGCAAATGCATATTTTTATTTGTTTAAAAGGATAACAAATAAGTTTAGATATAGGAAATGAATGAGATTATATGTGCTCAATCTGCAGTAAGAAAGGCCAGACTGACAAAAAAGCGGAAAGAACTGAGAATATGGAGGGTGTGTGTTGATCTGCAGCTTTGCAGAGAAGAGTCGTATCTCTTTCTTTGTTATGGTCAGTCAAAGTTAAAGTCTTTACCATTTTGCTTGAAACTGGTATTAGGGGAGAGAGAAGGAGAGAGAGAGAGTCAAATCTTTTTTATGGTCAGTTGAGCTTTCAAAGAATGATTCATTTTGCATGAAACTGGTATTAGGGGAGAGAGGGAGAGAGAGAGAGTCAAATCTTTTTTATGGTCAGTTGAGCTTTCAAAGAATGATTCATTTTGCATGAAACTGGTATTAGGGGAGAGAGAAGGAGAGAGAGAGAGTCAAATCTTTTTTATGGTCAGTTGAGCTTTCAAAGAATGATTCATTTTGCATGAAACTGGTATTAGGGGAGAGAGAAGGAGAGAGAGAGAGTCAAATCTTTTTTATGGTCAGTTGAGCTTTCAAAGAATGATTCATTTTGCATGAAACTGGTATTAGGGGAGAGAGGGGAGAGAGAGAGAGTCAAATCTTTTTTATGGTCAGTTGAGCTTTCAAAGAATGATTCATTTTGCATGAAACTGGTATGGGAGGGAGGGAGAGAGAGAGAGTTAAATCTTTTTTTATGGACAGTTGAGCTTTCAAAGAATGATTCATTTTGCATGAAACTGGGAGAGAGGGGAGAGAGAGAGAGTTAAATCTTTTTTTATGGACAGTTGAGCTTTCAAAGAATGATTCATTTTGCATGAAACTGGTATGGGGAGAGGGAGAGAGAGAGAGTTAAATCTTTTTTTATGGACAGTTGAGCTTTCAAAGAATGATTCATTTTGCATGAAACTGGTATGGGAGAGAGAGGGAGAGAGAGAGAGTTAAATCTTTTTTTATGGACAGTTGAGCTTTCAAAGAATGATTCATTTTGCATGAAACTGGTATGGGAGAGAGAGGGAGAGAGAGAGAGTTAAATCTTTTTTTATGGACAGTTGAGCTTTCAAAGAATGATTCATTTTGCATGAAACTGGTATGGGAGAGAGAGGGAGAGAGAGAGAGAGAAGTCTGAAGTCTGAAATATTATAATTTGTTAGGCCACAGGCCCATGCAAATGGAGTTCACATATGAAAAACATGTAATCGGAACAAAATATTAAACACCGGCACCTTGCAAAGTATGTGTCCAAACTAAATACGCTTTATAGACATATGGACAAACTAAATACGCTTTATAGACATATGGACAAACTAAATACGCTTTATAAACATATGGACAAACTAAATACGCTTTATAGACATATGGACAAACTAAATACGCTTTATGAACATATGGACAAACTCTGATAACTATATTGTCATTTTCATTCCACAGCAATAATGGCATTTTGTTCAATGAAGGACATCTGTAATACATGTATTTACGAGGTATTAGTTGAGCACGCAAAGCAGTGTATTTTGGACATATTAATAGGAAATGAATTTGAGAGAGAGAGAGAGAGAGAGAGAGAGAGAGAGAATAAGCTTGATAAACAGTTGTGATCAAAATTGGACTGGATTTGATTTTGATATCTTTGGATTTCAGAAAAAACATACACACTATTTTTAATTAAGACTGGATTTTATGTAATTTGACCAGACACGGTAACCACAAGTGCATCTTGAATAGCTAACACGTGTAGTAGCATGTAAACTTAGACTAAACTGCCAAAACGATTGGGCGCTTTAGTCTAATCTACCTGTTGCTACCTGCTCAGACCTGTTTACGCTACTCTTTTCGATTAGTATTCTACTCGATTTGGGCCTCTACTCTACTACTCTTCAGAATTGAAAAGAAGCTCTAATTACTCATTTTCAATGAACATTGTTTGATGGTTTAATGAATAAAACTACACATTTTGCACCAAAACTACTCATTTCAGTCATCCAGACTACTACTCAAGACTTGTGTAGGGGGTAAACAGGTCTGCCTGTGTTAACTGTTGAAGACACACTCGTGGTTACCAGACCTAGCTTTCTTTGGCTCTTTCAGAAGACACCAACCCCCAACACAAACAACAACCTCCACAAAAAACCCACACCGACGATGACAGAGAACATATCCTGCTCCGCCACCAATTTCGACTGCCACATACACATTCCAATCCCACCCCCCTCCCCCACCCACCACCATCATGTAGAATTTCCCGCCAGAGAGACAGACAACAACGAAGACGACGATGATAGAGGAGGAGGAGGAGATGATGACAGCCACATACGCATTCCAATCCCACCCCCCTCCCCCACCCACCACCATCAAGAATTTCCCACCAGAGAGACGGACAACAAAAACAACGACGATAGAGGAGGAGGGGGGGAGGAGGAGGAGATGAGACGGACCCCAGGTGCTTGGTGCTGTTCGCCTGCAAGACGTGCAGCGCGGTGTTCAACTCGTTCTTCGCGCTCAAGATGCACAAGGCCAAGCATGCGGCCCTGCGCACAGCGGTGTGCATCCGCTGCGGGGACGATTTCCCCGACAGGGAGAGGCTGAGGGAGCACCTGAGCGCCCTGTGCATCCACCGTAGCTTGGTAGGGGGTGGTGGGGAGGAAGAGGAGGAGAGGGACTCTGCTGGGGAGGGGAAAGAGGCTATGGAGGGGAGGAGGGAATCGGGGCAGGGGGAAGGGAGGGAGTGTGGAGGAGTAGTAGAGGGGAGGGAGGAGGTGAGGGAAGGTGGGAATCAGGGAGAATTCGGAGGAGGGAATCTGCTCGGGGAGGGGGAGAGTTGTAAAAGAGATCGGCGGCATTCAGGCAAAGGGAGGGAATCGGAGAAAGGGGCGCAATCCAGGAAAGGGAAGCCGTCTAGGAAAGGGAAGCAATCGGGGGAAGAAGAAGAAGGGACGCAATCCGGCGGGGAGGGGAGGAGAGACTCGGAGAAAGGGACGCAATCGTGGGGAGAAGACGAAGAACAAGGGAGGCGATCCAACAAGGAGAAAAAAACACCACCAGGGGGGGTAGTAGTAGTAGCGGAGGGGCGGAGGTACCGAAAGAACCGGGCAGGGGAGGCGAAGCGGCACGAATGCCCGGACTGCCCGGCGGCCTTCGCGCACTTCTCCAAACTGAAGCTCCACGCGCTGGTCCACGACCTTGATCGGCATCACCACTGCCTGGACTGTGGCGCTGCCTTCCGGAAGGCACGGGACCTCCGCGACCATGCGCGCACCCACGGTGACGAGCGGCCCTACGTCTGCGAGACTTGCGGGGCTTCCTACGCCCAGCACTCCACCCTGCTCATCCACAAGCGCACGCACACCGGTGGGTGGTCTTGTCTTGTCGGCCCGTGTGGGAATGTGTTGTATAGCGGGTGTGTGTACGTTATGATGATATGTCGTCGCTGTCTGACGCTAACCGTGTATCTACAAAATTTGACAAAAATAGATTTTTTACTGAAACTCCTTCCAGTGACCTCACGCAGGTCTTCTATAAATATCTTGTGTCTGCGACCAATGAAAATGCTCAAATTTGTCACATGATACCACGGAAATAATCGTGTATGTGGCGGGTTGTTGCTGGTTTTGACACGATAAGCGTGTAACTGGTCACGCTAATCGTGTAACTGCCAGAAGCTGTCGTATCTCCCATTGTGAGAACAATGCACTAACTTTGTTACTAACTGTGTAACTGAATTATCACGAACATTTTGGGTGTTAATGCAACTTTTATTGTGTCACATGTTTACTCATCGGTAATGAAGAAGGGTCAAGCGTATATCAAATGGGGATTGACTTTGTAGCAGGTGACAATATGTTTTTTGATGCTCCTGTAAAATCACTGATTGTGTAAATACACGGTTAGCGTCGGACAGCGACGATGTGCGATTGTGTGTGTGAATGAGTGTGTGTGTGTGGGTATATAATGATAATATGTGTGTGTGAATGTGTGTACATAATGATAATGTGTGCGCGTTTAGAAGTGACCAAGGTATGGTGTACACACAGATTTACTTCCCTTGAAGCAAATGCGTCAAATTGACGGCTAACTATTAATTCCGCGCATATATGTCCGGAACAACTCGAATGAGTTAATGATTGTGTATGTATTTATTGTATTGTTTTCGATTGACACAGCAAGACAAAATTTTCTTGGGGACCATAAATGATTCCGTGGGGACCATAAATGATTGATTGGTGGACGCAGGGTACAAACCTCACGCGTGCAAAGACTGCGGCGCTACGTTCCCCAGGGCGAATCGCCTGCGTGTTCACATGCGCATCCACACCGGAGAGCGCCCCTACGTGTGTAAGGAGTGCGGGGCCGATTTCAAGTGGAACGCGGATCTGAAGAAGCATATGGCGACGCATAATGACGTGGACAGGTTCCAGTGTCCGCACTGCGAGCAGAGCTTCGTTCAGCTGAAGAAGTTCAACCTACATTTAGAGGTAAGAAATAAAATTGTAGAAAGAAAGAAAAACACCCAAAATGCCCATAATTATAGCCTCCGAAGTCAGAGTGTGGCTGCCCACGTGGCGGGGTAATCAAAAACGGTCACACACGTAATGTTCTCATCCCTAGCTGGTGCATTTGTGCCATAGTGTTCAAGTGCTTCGGCTGTTGGGATGATCCCTGGAGTCTTTAAGCCAGGGACAGACAACAACAACAGCATATCCTGGTAATATTTTCGGATGACTTTTTTCAAACACCAACCATGGACTGACTATAAATGGTTGTGTTTTTTGTGTGTGTTTGATCCGTCCATAAGGGTCTCTGGCCGATTGGACGCTAATCTCACCTCTGTGTGTTTACTGTTGGAATGTTTGTGTGTCTGTGTATGTGTGTGTCCATGTACGTGTGTGTGTGTCCATGTACATGTGTGTGTGTGTGTGTGAAGGGGGTGGGATGAGGGGGGTGAGGTATATGTGTGCGTGTGCTAATGATGATCATTACAATTATCACGGTGTATAAAATGCAGTCCCATCCGTTCTTTTTCATTAACAGATCCACTCTGGCGAGCGCCCCTTCTAAGCTTCAAACTTTTGACCTAAATGCAGTCCCATCCCTGTGTTCTATTCAACAGATCCACTCTGGCGAGCGCCCCTTCTAAGCTTCAAACTTTTGACCTAAATGCAGTCCCATCCCTGTGTTCTATTCAACAGATCCACTCTGGCGAGCGCCCCTTCTAAGCTTCAAACTTTTGACCTAAATGCAGTCCCATCCCTGTGTTCTATTCAACAGATCGACTCTGGCGAGCGCCCCTTCTAAGCTTCAAACTTTTGACTCGAATGCATTCCCATCCCTGTGTTTTATTCAACAGATCCACTCCGGCGAGCGCCCCTTCGTGTGCCAGCAGTGCGGGCGCCCCTTCAAGAAGAACAGTCAGCTGAGGCGCCACTGAGCGCATCCACACCGGCGTCAAGTCCTTTCTGTGCGACGAGTGCGGGGCCGGCTTCCTGACCGCCTCCAGCCTCAAGCTGCACCGCACGACCCACACGGGTGAGAAGCGCTTCATCTGCGAGGAGTGCGGGAAAGGGTTCCGCGTGCACAACCGCTTGGCGCGGCACATGGCCTGCCACACGACCGACGAACTCCTCCTGGTGAGGAACAGCGACGTGAAGGCGGCAATGCCATCGCCCCGGGCGAAAGGTACAACAGCGTCGGAGTCGAGGGTGAAGCCCAATGCGAATGCATCGTCGTCGTTTTCGGACTTCGAGCTTTTCCAGTACAGCAAGAGGTCGGCGGAAACGATTCTGGCGGCGCATCAACGGCTGGTTGAGAAGGAGAGGGAGGGGAAGGGTGGGCAGAAGAGAGAGATCGTCAAGCAGTAGCTTCCCTTCCCCCTGTGAGGATCTTTCGGTGCAAATAGTTCTCCCACCTTTCTGGAAGGTCCTGTGCTAGCAACTTTCTCTTATCTATCGCTCTCTTTGACGCTTCGTTTTCCGACTATGATTCAATGGTTGGTTGAGGAGAGGGAGGGGAGAGGTGGGCAGAAGAGAGATCTTGAAGCAGTAGCTTCCCTTCCCCCTGCGAGGATCTTTCGGTACAAATAGTTCTCCCACCCTTCTGGAAGATCTGTGCTAGCAACTTTCTCTTATCTATCACTCTCTTTGACGCTTACTATTAGTTTTCTGACTTATTGGCCCTCATTCTCTTGCCTTTTTTTTTCTCCCTAAAAATCTTCCAGATAATTTTTTCCTTCGAGCTCCTCCGAAATTGAAATGCGTCTGCTGAATGCAGTGGGGAGCCTCCAGTGAAAAGCTGCACCGCAAACACGGACACATACATACCTTGCCCATTATGGTCATATGGCTAGGGAACGCTGAAGAAACAGTAGCAGTAATGACAGATTAACACATTCCATGCTGGCCAGTTGCTTCCCTTTGCAAGCGTTCTGTACTGGCCGATTTGCATAGGTTGCAGTAAAAAAAAACGATTCTAAATAATGGTAGACAGATACAAAGGTGACATTTGGGCAATATGTACATCGTATACAGTACTAACACCTGCAACAGTTTCAAAGCATCCACTTGATTAGTTTTGATTTGTGATATTTTAAAATAAATGCTTGTTTTGTCAAGCCAGGCACACTCATAATAGCGAAAATATAATTTTAAGGTCCCAAAATAACCTTGCAGCCAGCCCCTCAGTGTCAGAGGCATGAATGAAACGTGGTAGTAGCCCTCTGAGCCACTTTGAAGCACGCATGACTGTTAACCTATGAACTATCTTTTTTTTAAAGTTCACATGCGATATCCCGTTACCTTAGTAACGAGGCAGTTGTGCGCAGTGCCCTGCGACGAGAGCATATGCAGGTTAGAAATAGAAAGAGTTAACCCTTTAACCCAGATTAAGGCGTGTGTGTGTAGTTTTGTTTTGTTTCGAGTGTGGGGAATGAAGTTCTGATTGATGTACAGTGCGTCTGATCGAGTTTCACCTGATGAATTTTTAGTTTGTATGTGTGTGTGCACTTGTGCGCTCACAGGGGCGGACCAAATGATTATTCGTAAGGGGGGGGGGGGGGTCCCGCGGGGAGTCCAGGAAGCTGCATAGATCCTGGGTTAAGGCGTAGTGGCCTTGTGGGTGTCTAGAGGGCAAAGCCCCCGAAACATTTTGCAATTTAGCGATTGCTAAAGCAAAAATTGAGCCATTTTCCTATTTTGTACCCTTGTACATCCTTGGGGTTAAGGGGGGAGGGGGGGGTCTGGAAGCCCTGTAAACCCCCATCAGATTCACCCCTGGGCCATTCGCCCCTGTGGACAATTCGCCCCCGGACTTTCCGTCCTCGTTATACATGTGGTAGTATTTGCGCACACTCACACTGAGACACATACAGAAAGGTTTGTGTGTGCGTGCACATGTATGTCTATCTCTCTGTCTGTCTTTCTCACTGTCTCTGTCTCCCTCTGTTTGTCTGTCTCTCTCTCTCTCTGTGTGCGCGTGCTTGCGAAGAGGATTTATTAGAATTTTACTATTGCATTGTTTGTCCTTTGTATCAGTGATCACATTGTCCCCTGGGGTTAATTATCCAGGGGTGAATTGTCATCCGGGGGTGAATTGTCCCCTGGGGTGATTTGTTCGGGGTGTGAATTATCCGGGGGTGAATTGTCCCTGGGGTGAATTGTCTGAGGGGCGAACTGTCCTGGAGCCGACTAAGTTAGGAATACAAAGAGACTTTATACTGAAAATTCTGTGCCCCTGTCTTGTGCACTAAAGTGGCGTGGTCGGTTCAGCCAAAAACATCAGAACTTAAATGCCCTTGCCTGTCAAAGTATTGCGAAAATGTACTATTATTATCTATTTATAGCCACAGACAATTCTGTGCCCCTGACTTGTCACTAAAGTGGCGTGGTCGGTCCAGTCAAAAAAGTTCAGAACTTAAATGATTTGATTTAAAAGTATTGCGAAAATGTACTAGCATTATCTAAGTCTGGCCATGTTTGGGGCGATTCACAGATGGTACGCTCTAGTCATTTTATGTTTACTGCTACGTTTTAAGATCTTTTAAATCAGAAATTGAGAAAGTCCTGCTACGTTTTAAGATCTTTTAAACCAGACATTGAGAAAGTCCTGCTACGTTTTAAGATCTTTTAAATCAGACATTGAGAAAGTCCTGCTACGTTTTAAGATCTTTTAAATCAGAAATTGAGAAAGTCGTAACATGAGGTATTGACAAATCCTTTCTTGTACAGCTATTTTGACAAGTACATGCAATATGCTATAATTTTTTGTCTTCATAAGCATTGCTTTTCTCTCCATAAATGAAATATGGCTGTGATGTATCGCTAGTAATGTAAATATAGATTTTCTGCCCGTTTTGGTTAAGACAGCACATAATGTTTAATTTTGCTTTCCCTCCTGATAATTTTTACTTTGCATAATATGTGAAAGTGCACGGAAAAAACATATAATAGAATTTTGGCTTTGATTGAGATTGCTTTCACATGACGTAGCAAAGATTCCTTGTCAGTACTCAGAAAACAGAATTGAGTTATCTCCTCAAAGACACTGAAAAGAAAAGACTAACATCCAGTCCCTTTTCCCTATACGAGTAGTGAGGACAGAAACACTGGTTATGTCCCTTTTAAACGTGATGCATTTAGGTTAAAAACACATTGATAGGCCAGTTGAATTCTCCGTTCAAATTCCCGTCTGATTCTTTGGATAGCCGCCACTGTGAATGGTGTAACTACCCCACTAACGATAACTCTATCAGCCCGGCTCGCCGTAACTCTTAAGTAGTCCATCTTACCCTTTTAGAGTCTTTGATCTCATCTAGTTTTAATTTGATAACCATTTTAAGTTTGACATTCGACATGGATCATTTGCAGAAATCGGGCACAGAAGACAGAATTTTAGGCTCTTCGTTTCTTTTGACTTGATTTTAAAAAACTGAAATAAACGAAGAAATCATTCAAGATTGTTTTTCATGTTGTGGTTACTGTTACAATACATGAAAAATAGACATAAATATGCTTGAAACAGAATGTTGGTATTTGGGAGGGTTGTTGACTTTGGGCTTTTGCTCAAAACCATTCTCATCTGAGGAGCGACTGCTCAAAAACATTCTGAGAGACTTTTTCCCATGCACCATCACATATGATGGTGAAGTAAATTTATGCTTAATGTTTGTATTTTACTTGAACGATGACAAACCATACTGAGTTTGTAAAATGCTGTGTGTATATGTATGTGTGTGCTTACGTGAGTTTTCTTTAATGTCAAGATGGTGGACATATTATTTCGACATTATAAATGTGGTTATGTGGGAGTGGTGATACGGCAAACAGAATTTAACTGCTGCGACAAAAAGTCTGTTGACTTCAAAAGAGAAATTTTTATTTTTGTACTTTGGTTTCTTTTAATCCAACGCTGGTGATGGTTTGTTTAATTTTATATGCCTTCTTATCTTTATCTTTTTACTGTATGTGCTTATTTTATGCAAACGTGTGTGTGTGTATGTAAGTGTTTCGGGTCCAATTATGCATTGAAAGATTGTTTTTCTTAACTAAGGTGATATTTTTAAATTCCACATGGGTCATAACTGCTTTGTTTTATTTTTATTATTTTTTAAGGGTATATAGGAAAGATAAATTAGATTATGGATTGTGTGCAATATAATTATTTATAAATCAACATAATAATAATGATAATGGGAATTTATATAGCACTCTTTCTCACATGAGCTCAGTGCGCTTTACATTGATAACAAGAACATTAAAGGCAAACAAATAATGAATCATTAGAAAGTAAAATAAACAGATGCTTGCACGCACCGTTCTCTTTCTTCCTGACACACGCACACACATACATACACACGCACATAATTATACAAAAGTAAAAGAGTTACAATTGAAACATTCTAAGAAAAAACATTACATAGACCAAAAAATGAAATAGTGAGGCCAAGAGAGGAGATAACAAAATTGAACAAAGGGGGAGAACTCTTTAATTAACTCCTCTTGACCCAAAGTTATTATGATACCAATCATCTAGCCAAAGGGAGAAAAAATTGAACAAAGGGGGGACCAAAGGGAGTATCATACAAAAAATGAGAATGCTTTGTTTGTGTCCCTTTGGCTCTGATTCTTGCCCCCGGAGGTCTTTTGTATAAATAGTTCTCCCACCTTCTGGAAGTTCTGTGCTTGTAACTTCCTCTAATATGTCACTCTCTTTGACTCTGCCTTTTCCCTTTGCTTTCCGTCGTCTACTATCTTTGTTCCTTACCGGTCCATTCTCCTGCCTTTTTTTCAAGGAGCACTTTCAAAAACATTTCCTCCAGCCGAAGTCGGTCGGACTTGCTGGGCCTATTTCTTAGTTAGGCGCATAATGGCAGCATGACGCATCTGCGCTCATAATTGACTGGAAACTGTCCGAGCGATCAAAGAAGAAGAAAGATTATCGGTTGTATTTTTGTTATTGGGATTTTTATCCTTTTGATAAGCAGCGTAAACTGGAAATGAATAGATTTTAATAGTGTTTTTGGTTTTTTAATAATAGACTAGGATGCAATTATGAACAGATTTTACTGAAATTTTGTGATAAGTTTAGGTTATTTAAAGAACTTTCCTCATAATTTGGACATCAATGGTGATTGTCATTCGGATACAGACCACTTACATGTAATTTCAGCTGGCTGTATTTTGCTTAAAGGTGGACCCTGACGGACAAGTTTTTGCAAGAAACACGTCGAGATCACCAGAAAGACAGCCTTTTCAAGGATCGGAACACTCACTTTGCTCTGGTTTCCTAGAAATCAAACTGTCAAAATGGCGATTCCTCCTTGGCGGAGATAGTAGCCATTTTGGATGGGGTGGGTGGAGATCACTCATTGTGGTTGAAGCGTTTTCTTTTTTTGTAGTGCAGTAAAAAAAACGAGCTATTTCCTTTGTTGTGAGCGATTGGGTGAAATAATTTTACTTCCAGCACCTCCGCCAAGGAGGAATCGCCGATTTGACGGTTTGATTTCTAGGAAACCAGAGCAAAGATAGTGTTGCAATATCTGAATAGGGTGTTTTCCTGGTGATCTCGACGTGTTTCTTACAAAAACTCATCCGTCAGGGTGGCCCTTTAAACTTGCATGGGATCGCATTTATTGTCTTGATCAGTTGAACGTTCATAAACAGTTGTGATTCAGTCACATGCTTTGAAGTAGATGTGTTGACAGTTTTCTAGGTTTTGTGTAATGCTTTCATGCTATTTTGTGTTGTTTATAATGGTGCGATTATTTTGTTTATAATGTGTAGACTTTATGCCAGCTTTAGACATTGTGTACATGTCATGCTATTTTGTGTTGTTTATAATGGTGCGATTATTTTGTTTATAATGTGTAGACTTTATGCCAGCTTTAGACATTGTGTACATGTCATGCTATTTTGTGTTGTTTATAATGGTGCGATTATTTTGTTTATGTGTAGACTTTATGCCAGCTTTAGACATTGTGTACATGTCATGCTATTTTGTGTTGTTTATAATGGTGCGATTATTTTGTTTATAATGTGTAGACTTTATGCCAGCTTTAGACATTGTGTACATGTCATGCTATTTTGTGCAGAAAAAAGGAAAAGGTAAGTAAGGGGGATAGGATGGGTGGGGTGGGGGGAAGGAGGGAGGTAGCTTTTTTTTCTTCTTTCTTTTTGCCGGGTGGGGTAGAGGGGCTGTTAGGGGAGGGGTAGTGGAGGTCGCGCGATTGGTAAGGTAGGGGTGAGAGAGTAGGGGGGGGTCCCCAACCCTGTGCTGGGGGGCTGTGCGCAGCTTAACGGGACACCCTCCACCCCCCTGCCCCCTTTCACTCCCTGCCCCTCACCTAGGGTAGCTAGCTGCTAGGTAGGTAGGCAGAGGGTCTGTTTTTTTGCTTTGTTTTGGGATTGTTAGTTTTTGTTTTGTTAGGTTTTGAGGGGGGTAGGCTAAGGTCCGTTAGGGTTTTGAGTTGCGCGCAACTCATGGTACGATGAAAGGACTCTACCCCCCTCTTGTTTAGAGCAGGTAGACGAGGTAGGTAGGTAGGTTGGTAAGTAGGCAAGTAACGTGCCCTTGAAGGCTTTTATCAAGAGTTGTGTGAAGTTGGAACCAATAGTAAAGTAAGTTGATACAATTAGGGAGAAAGGTGGCAGAGTGGTTAAGACGTTCGCCTGCCAAATTAAAATGCTGTGACTGCAGCGTGAGTGACCCGGGTTCGAATCCTGGCCTCGCCCTTTCTTTCTAGTTTTAACAGGAAAATCGAACAAAGTCCAGTCCTTCGGACGGGGACTTAAAGCTAGTCTGAGCCCTTAAAAAGTCTTTACGCACGTTGTCCAAAATCGGTAAGAGTCAGGATTTCTGGTATGTCCAAATTGATAGCTAGGTTTTCCGTCCCCCCCCAATTACATTTGTTTAAGTTTAGGTGCTGCACTTGCAGCGACGCGCTCTCCTGGGGAGAGCAGCAAGCGAATTTCACAGATACCGTCATATAGTCTCTGTGACTACCGTCCTCTGTTGGGGAAAGGTCTTTACCAAATACCAATCATTTTCAGCAGTAATGGACAATCCTGGTGCAGCCTGGTCTTTTCTGAACTAGGAGGTATTAGCACTGGCTCCGAGTACAGCTGCCAAGGGATTAGTTGACCTCTAAAACCAGCTGCCTTAAAGTCCTCTTGGTTAAGTTCGCGTTCACGCAACGACAAAAACCATGAACCCTTTCAGAGAACAAAAGAATGACCCTAAAGCAAGTCTGAAAATGTTGATAATTATTTTAAAATTTCAATTCCTGTCCGTTGTAATTTTGAAGCAAGTGTCCAGTTGTCTAAAGTTGCAGAAAAATAATGCGAGTTTGTTGAGTAATCTGTAGACCATGGACCAAATTGCCGTATTTTTCTAAGGCGCACCTCCCAAATTTTACACAAACGGATTTTTTTTAGTCATAAGGCGCAGGGGTCTCAGTCTGGGAAAAAAGTATTTCATATTAAAATTCGGTCAGTTTCTAGAAATAAAAAGTGCTGTTCATTTTCTTTTAGCTATTTGAATGGTTTGTCAAGAAATTGGGAGGAAAAAAAATCTGCTTTAGCTGGAGTAGAAGCCTGGTGCATCAGAACATGAAATAGTTTTCTAGTCATGCTCTCTAACCATTACACTATGCATGCCCCATGATCTGTTATGTAAAAACTAATATATATCATTTAAAATCAGAAAATTGAAAAACAAATGAAGTTATAACTACCATTCTTGAATGGTTTATTAAACAGAGAGGGGGGGAAAAAAACTATATGGCCGGAATTAATATAAAGCGGTCAATTTGATGAATTTGTTTCAAGGGAAATAAATGTGCACACCACACTTTGGTCACTACTAAACTCACTTCGCTCCCTTAGACCACACATTTCCCTCTTACTATGCGTTTGAAGTGGGGAACTAATTGCTGTAGTTTTTCTATATAAAAAGTCTGATCTACCACTTCCCTATGTCTAAACCTGAAGTAAAATCCTGTAATCTTCTTTCATTTCTCCTTTTGTTTGTGTTTTGTTTGTGTGTTATGGCTGGAGGGATTTGTGATTTTTTTTAATAATTCAAAATCATTGCGATGCGAACGAGTTAAACTGAAATAAAAATTGTCTGGTGGAGACAACATGGCTAGTTTTCAGTATAGCTGATGTTTTCTGCCCCTATCCATGGGACGAGCGAGCAGAGCCCCCCCCCCCCCCCCCCCCCCCCCCCCCCCCCCCCCCCCCCCCCCCCCCCCCCCCCCCCCCCCCCCCCCCCCCCCCCCCCCCCCCCCCCCCCCCCCCCCCCCCCCCCCCCAATGTTTCCCATGTCCATCATGCCAGAGTATGCCGATCCAGGATCAGACTTTTCAGCCACCAGAGGGCGTTCTGCCAGGGACTTCCCCACTGTTCCGAGGACCGAGGAATCTCCTATCATCATCTTTGAAGTTATCACCGACTTGCTTAGAATTCTGCTAATAATATTTCCAAAGCGCAAGCAACGTGAGAGTTGCAAGTTCGTTTCATGCGTGTGTATTTTATGTAATTTATTGTGTGTACGATCATGTTGTAGAAACGTTATAATGGCATTATGACTATTATTATTAGTCGATGGTTACCCACGTCAAGGTGGGCTCGGGCTGGTTTATTTATGATATAAAATGGGATGTGTGCATCAAGATATTGACAAGGCGAGCAATAATAAATAAAACAAGATAATAAGAAATGGTCTTGAGCAGTCAATTTCTCGTTCGTGTGTGTGTATGTATGCATGCATGTTTGTCTGTCTGTATGCATGCACATTTGTCTGTCTATATGCATGCATCTTTGTCTATCTGTATGTATGCATGTTTGTCTGTATGTTATACACGTTTTGTCTGTCTGTATTGGTGTTTACTAAAACGGCTTTTATCACTGGCTGGTATCAGCCTGTAGAAAGGGCCAATAGTAAATGAGAGCTGTACTATATATGATTTTCTACAGCATTGGAACATCATGCTACAGCTTAGTCTTTCATGGAAGACTTACGTATGACTGTCAAACTACTGTATGTTTCGGACTATAAGGCGCACCTGATAAGACGCAACCCCCAAACTTCACACAAAATTAAGATTTTGTTTACTATTTTATTCACATTATAAGGCGCAAAGGTCTCAGTCTAGGGGAAAAAAGTATCACCTCACAGTCCGAAAAATACAGTAGGTGGAATGAGAGACTTAGTGCGATTTTTCTCACGCCAGAGGGCATGACGCTCGTGTGGGGCTAATCCTCTCTATATTATTAGTTGGGGATAAAGAAAGAGAGAGAGACAGTGAGTGGTCCTACCATCACTCTCTCTCTCACTACGCCCAAGTAAGAAAATCGTGTGATAAGCCCCTAGTGCATTGACTGCCCTCTGGCGTGACAAATATCGCCATAGGTTGACCATTGGCACTGGCTTTAATGCTGCAGCCAGTGGGATTGGTTGGCCTTTGGTTAACACACCCAAAAAATCTTTATCCCCCGAATTTCTACCGAGAACTAATGATTCTCAAACTACAGTTACAAAGACGTACATAATTAATTACAATCAGCAGCACACACAAAATAAAAGATCCCATACATCAGCTAAACAATAGCGTAACAATAATAATTTAGGCCAGATCCGGCTCATTCGTCCTAAACGGTTGTGCGAGCCATGAGCCGGCTTCGGCTCATACGTCCCGAGAGAGTTAACTCTTTCTATACTAACCTGCACTCTCGTCGCAGGGCATGCGCACAACGCCTCGTTACTAAGGTAACGGGATATCGCATGTGAACTTTAAAAATTCATAGTTCATAGGTTAACAGTCATGCGTGCTTCAAAGTGGCTCAGAGGGCTACTACTATGTTTCATTCATGCCTCTGACACTGACTGGCTGGCTGTAGGCTCGACGACGAAAATGGTGTTTTACGTCCTCTTGGTCTCAAACAGACACATATGGGACATATGTAAATGCAAATATGGTGGGAACAATACTGGAGGCAATGCCCGGAGGCAGTACGAAACCAGTAAAGTCCCGATTTTTTATTAATGCAGATAGGTGTAGCGGTAACCACGCCTCGGCTACACCTCATCGGCTATGGCACCGCTACGATAAACTGATCAGAACTGGCTGTAGGCTGAATGAATGAAATTTGGAATTTTACGTCCTCTCGACCTGGGAAGGCACATATGGGACATTTGTTAGTTGTAAATAAACAAAAAACGATACAAAAACGTAAGAGGACGTATACAGAGACGAAGACAAAACATAGAAATGTATGGGAGAAGGATTCTAAAAGCACAAGTTTTATTGTGTTGTGAGGAATATCCTGTTAAAAATTATAAAATTAGTTGGTGGTATCTTTAGATGCCTGTTAAATAACTATATGTGTATAAGATATTATGTTAAAATTCGTTTGTTATCTGGCCCGAGTACAACCCTCCCTGTTGTATTAAAATTTCAAGGCTACTATGTTAAAAATTTTAATTTTTATATTTATTAATAAAAACCAATTTTGGCCATTAGATATTTGTTTAAAAATGTATTTACAAATATATATTTGTTATTTACAGTAAATATGTATTTTATTTCTATATACAGAAGATGATATATATTTACATCTATTTTATTAAAAATGCCGGGGGAGAGAACTCCTGCAACGGCGATATATATCTTCTTGGAAGAAAAAAAGCTTTATAACTAAAAGAAAGGGGGATGTCTAATAACTCAGCTGGGATCTGTAAAATAGGAAGGGGGTGGAAAGAGGGGGAATCCCGGAGGGCCTCAACACACCGAGTTGGGGCGGGCCAGCCGAGGGAGGTATACGCGAGCCATCCTCGCGTCAACAACCCGCGGCGGGCCCGCCCCATCAAGGGGGAGGTCATCTCACGGGATTTGGGAGGGAGGAAGGTGGAGGGGACAATTACCCGGGGGTCCTCCGCCATACTAGGGGAGCCGCCCCCGCCGCCGGGGGGCACGCGAGACAAACTCGCGTCCACCACCAACGACGGGCACACCTCCCCAAGAGGGGGGGCCCAACTTCGGGCAGAATTACTTTAAAATGATCCCAACTGAGAATTCTATATACACACAAACAAATATGTACATGTTTCTTTGGCAAAAAGGGCACCATGATCTATTTTATATTAATTTTTATTGATATAATTATTGTTAAAATAAATTTAAAAAGGGTTAACTGTTAACCCGTTCCTAGTGTGAGGGGAGACAACCTCTATATTTTAGGTAAAATATGATGATAAAAGTAGGTTAGAACTGTTATGTTGTATGTTAAAAGTTATGAATAAAATTATTGTGTTTTACTTTGTATGGTTTTATATGAATATGATTAGATGTGTTTATCAATTAAAAGAATAAGACCATACGCGCGCGCAGAAGACGGACTGCATCGCGGGGAGAGATCCCTGACCGGCTATGATAAATATAATATTAATTAATCATTTTTATTAAGGACCAATAGGATGGTCTGGAAATTTATATGTGAAGTTTAAGAAAAAGTTCTTGATAATAGGTGACTAGCGACGGCGGTCACGCAGATTGTGTGTGTATGTTAATGATTTACATGAATTCCCGAAGGGGGGTGGCTACAAAGACCCTCCCGCCCTCGTTGTCATGATGTTACTTTAGCTGGGATTAAGAATTAAATTATGTTATAATTTTATTTTGGCATGGGAGCCCGAGCAGGATACTTTGTTATTTTGTAATATTAATGATGATAAATAATAATAAAGGTGATGGTGGGGGGGGTGGTTAGGGATTCTTACATGGGAGGGGCGGGGGGAGGGAGGGAGAGGGACCCCTCCTCCCCACCCCTCACAGAGGAAAGGCGTCGCATATGTAGTCCATGCACCAAAGTGCGGGGGGGCTACAACGCGGAGCGTCACGACTACCGTGACCTCCCCGGGGGGCGCCCCGAGCGCCCACTGACAAGGGAGAGGGCATTTAAAAAGAAAGTGGGCCCAAAAGGGCCACTTCAGCCTAACCGGCACATATGTAGATAAAAAGGGGCATAAGTGGATGGGAAATGGGGACGGGAATTGTGAGTGAGCGCGCGGCCCGTCGCCCGGAGAGGCCCCACCCCCACCAGAAGAGACTAAGTATTGTTTTAATTAATTATGTAATTATGTAGGTAAAGGACTCCCTTCGGTTAGGGATGTTGACACGGGTGCGACGCCAATAGGGGCGACCACCCGGAGGTGTCTCAGGCCGGCAAGAAGTTATAATTGTCGCAAGCCTGAGACACCCAGCCAAAGTCTCCCCCCCTCTTCCCAAAAAGAAAGGGGAGGAGAGACGATGCTCTACAACTACCATAGACTCTGTGCACGGGTCGCACCCGGCGCCCTCCTCCGAGACCGGAGGGGAAAGGGGGCCGATCCGACCCGCGCACAGAGTCCCCTTTTAGGTTATGAATTGAAAATTATAAATCATAAAGGTTTTAAGCTTAGTCAATCCACCGACGAACAATTTACTATGAGAAAGAAAAAATATTGGGGTCAGAATGGACGTCATGAGTTCCGGCCCCCCATGAGGACGCCGAATACTGGCTGTAGGCTATTTTGGGACCTTAAAATTATATTTTCGCTATTATGAGTGTGTCTGGCTTGACAAAACATGCATTTATTTTAAAATATCACAAATCAAAACTAATCAAGTGGATGCTTTGAAACTGTTGCAGGTGTTAGTACTGTATAATTGTGTACATATTGCCAAAATGTCACGTTTGTATCTGTTACCATTATTTAGAAAATAATGTTTGGGCAACCTATGCAAATCGGCCAGTACAGAACGCTTGCAAAGGGAAGCAACTAGCCAGCATGGAATGAGTTAAGTGGGAGGGGGTCTTATAAGAGAGGTTCCACTGTATGCTCACAACAACAAAAACCACCAAAAAACCCAGACTTTTCTCAAGTTCACAAGTTGTCTCATTTTACTTGGTATGGCACTTAACCCAATGACTCCCGATCAATCGAACCGAGAATCGATCCTATTGCATAAGAGAAGGGGAGTAACTCCGAACGTCACACCAAATCTTTTATCTAAAAAAATCACCCAGAATAAAGTCGAACTCACATTTCATTTCTGAAAGATGCATATTGATTAGCAATGGTGATATTTTCATTCGAAAGCTAACACAATGTCACACAACAAACCATGAATTAGAAGAAAAAATCCGTAATGGCGCTCCGAGCATCACGCCGAGTCAATACTGCACACGTCACGTGGAAAGAAGAAAAAAATTGGGGGTCACTTCGAAAAATCCGTTCAAAAAGACTATTGGGTGCTTTCCCTTGCTGTAATGACCAAAAACGGACCAGGGAGAGTCAGGAACAGGAAGAACTAACCTAGTATATTGCATTGTGGGTAGGGAGAAAGTGAAAGTGAACGTACTAGACCTGGCGTTCAGCGGGCGCAATTGGTGTTTACGCGAGCCAGGGAAGGAAAAACATTTGGGCGGATTTGGCGTCTGCAATTATGAGAGGGTTAAACAAATGTTCCATATGTGCCTTCCCAGGTCGAGAGGACGTAAAGCTCAAATTGATGTTACTTGGTATGGCACTCAAGAATAACCTTAGAAAAATGTATGCATACATACATTTTCCAAAAAATCTTACAAATTTTTTTTTTCTCCATTGAGTTCCTCCGAAATCGGAATGTGTCGGCTGTACGCAGCGCGGGAGACCAGTGAAAACTGAAAACCGGACACATACGTACCTTACCAATTATGGCGATATGGCCTGGGAACGCAGAAGAAGAAGAAGAAGAATCGCACACACGTCAGCTGTGCATGGCGGAGGCAGCCTGGAGCATGCTGTCCACCAGAGCCTGGGTGTGGCTCTCACCGTGCTGCTGGCCCCGCAGATCAGAGACGTCCACCACCATCCCCTCCACCTCACCATCCCTCACCACCGCCCACACCCCCTCAGCCACCCTCACACCCCCACCCAGGGAGGGGAGGACACCCGACGTCGGCTCGGAAGTCACTGACGAAGCCGACACGCCACAAACCGCTAGCGGCATCGAAGCCGGCAAACCCGTAGAAGCCACCGGGACAGAAACCGCCACCATCGCCGAAGACGGCAAACCCGAAGAAGCCGCGGGAAAAGAAATGACCGGTTCCGATGCCGCAGGCACAGCAGAAGCCGATAAACCTGAAACCGCCGGCACAGAAACCGCCATGGCGGAAACCACGGGTCCCGAAGGCGACAAATAACAGTCCGCCGGCTCCAAACTCCCTACCAAGTCGGAGGCCCGCGCCAGCTCGAAAGCCACCGGAACCGAAGCTGCCACCGGAGTTGAACCCGCCCGCTCTGAACAAGCCGCAGTAACCGGAGTTGAGCCCGCCCGCTGCAACAAATCCACCGCAGTCGAGCCGGTCTGCCGCAGAGCCATCGGATTCGAACCCGCCCGCTGCAACAAATCCATCGCAGTCGAACCGGCCTGCCGCAAAGCCGTCGGATTCGAAACGGCTCGCTGAAAAACCATCACCGTCAAATCCCCTTCCTCCGTCAAATCTTCTTCAACGCCTTCAGGCACTCCTGGAGTGGAAGAATCAATAGTACAGTGGAGTACCGTATTTTTTATATCATTAGGAGCCACCACCGGAGCCGTCGTCGTCGAAGAAGAATCCGCCGGCTCCTCCGATTCCGAAAACTTGGAATCCATCGCTACCACACCACTCTCTGGAGTGGGGTACCTGCTAACCAGCAGGAACTCGTCGTTGTGCAGCTTTACCCGGTGACGCGTCAGGTGCCCCAGCATGCGGAATGCTCGACCGCACTGCTCGCAGACGAAGGGCCTCTCGCCCGTGTGTGAGCGGCGGTGGGTGTTGAGGGACGACTGCCAGCCGAAGCCCGCCCCGCACTCCTGGCACAGGAAGGGGTAGCGCCCGCTGTGGAGCCGCGCGTGGCGCCGCAGCTGCACCTTCTTCTTGAACGCCTTCTGGCACTCCTGGAGAGCAAGAATAATAATAATTATAATAGTACAGTAGAGTACACTTAGCACGAAATTCGGGGGACAAAGATTTTTTGTGTGGGTTAACCAGTACAGTGGAGTACACTTAACACGAAATTCGGGGAACAAAGATTTTTTTTAGTGTGTTAACCAGGGTCGAGTTTCTCTAGAGAACGGTCACCGCGCGAATAACTGTTACGCCAAAAGGGGTCTAAGAAACACCAATAACCGCGAATAACGTTAGCTAAGTAAAGATAACTCTAATAGAAAAGAGTTGCTATCAAAAGGGAGATAAATCATACCTCACTGACAGGTTGTACAAATATTTCGATTTCGTTGTCGGTCTATTTGTGTGCAGAAAATTAAGTTTGCACTACATTATGCCATCTAACGTGATGGAAAATTAAGAAAGAGCACTCAATACTTGTATTTGTTTAACTCGCTAAAATCCTCCCATATATTTTCACTGTAGAGTAAAGAATATTTGTCTGTAGCCACTTTCTAGACTTTGTCTTCCATTTGTAAACAAAAAGTTACGTTCTCGCGAAAACTAATTTTAGCCGGAAGTAAACAAAAAAAAAGTTGCACATTTCCCATGATGCAGCTAGCAGTTTGCGGCGTGCTAGGGCACGAGAGAGAACGAAACCCTTCTTCATTATTACTTAAAAAAGATTGTTTTACACACAGATTTTCTTCTCAGCACAACATGAAGAATGGTTAACACACAGAACAAAAACTTGGTCCGATTGTTATTTATCGTACTACGGTTCGCATTGATAGCACTAATTGCTACCAAACATCTGTAGGGTCCCCCTTACCAAAAATGCTTCACAATAAGGGGTGCCATTATAAATAGCATGTTAACGAACAGAGTTACCACTTTCAAATTACTATCGTGCACTTTTGGAAAGGGGTGACTCTACAATGTCAAAAAATATATATACATGATAGCAATTGCCCCCCCCCCCCAGATGGTAATCATCCCTATTTTGGGGATCTACCTGATGGTAGAGTAAGTTCCCCTGTTTGACCGATTGAGTTAAGGAAGATCAACTCCCACACCATAAGATCATGGATGCAACTGGAGAAAATCTTAAAAACAGGCAAGGCAGGGGTCCAGGGGCCGCCCAGAGCCCTGGCAGGGTACTAAGGGGTCAACGTCCCCCTGAAGCTGAAGAAAAAACCGAGTTTTCAAATCATACTCAATTTGAAGCTTACTCTGCCAGGCTTGTAAAGTGAGAATTCAACACTTTTCCCCTTGAACTGGGTGAATCAATTTAAAAGAACTGAGTCAAAATTTTGAAAAACAGGTGCACGGAAAAATATCCGAGGCAAGGTTGCATCCATGCAAAGATTACTCTCCTTGATTATGTTCTGAACCATTCCTATTTCAGACCTGGATACCCCTATTTTGCAAAGTTGTATTTTCTGAAACGCTTCAAAAAAGTGTTAATTTTGAAAAAAAAAAATGTAATCCAGGATTCCAACGCGTGACCAGTGAACGTCGATATCGTACTGACCTGAGCAGCAAACTTTTTTTAATGTCCGTCGAGCAGTAGACACAGAACACATGCTCGTCACCTAGTGCTGAACGACGTATTCCTGGAATTTTGAGGTCACTTTCCCGGAATTTCTGTGATGAACAAAGATGTCTTTTCTTTTGAGTTTTTTCGACCAGAAGATACAGAAGCTTGTGAATGCACTCGCTTGGTGTACCATTTTGAAACAGAAAAGGAAATGGCTGTAACGAAATGACTTTTCACTGCATTGTTTCAAAAGAATTCAGTGCTTACCGATGCAACTGTAGTGCGTTTTTTTTTATATATATAGGATTTTTTTCCCCCCCATATTTTTTTCCCGTAGCTGCAATTGGCACGTAATTTGACTTTTCCCCTGTAAAAATTACGATAAAATCGGGATGGTAAACAGGTCAGCTATTTTCACGTCTCACCTGGCAGACAAAGCGCCTCTCCCCCGAGTGGAACTGGCGGTGCTTCTCAAGGTCAGAGGCCTTGGTGAAGGTCGCGGCGCATTCCGCGCACTCCAGGGGCGCGTAACCCTCCTCGTGGGTCAGCAAGTGCGACTTGAGAGTGGTCTGCCACTTGAAGCCCAAGCCGCACTCCTGGCGACACAACACAACTTGATGGTGGTATCAAGGAATTAGATACTTTATAGTCACAGAGGCATCTCTGTGAAATTCGGGTTGCTCCCACCTGGAGAGCGCATCGCAGCCAGAGGCGCGCCACTTTTGTTTGTTTTTTGCATGCAATCTTTTGTGTGATTGATGAGGAAGGAAAGGGGGGGAGGGTAAATTTAGACCAAATGACAACGTTTTCGTTGCAACTGGGTTTATGTGTGCTAAGTGCATGGGCACACGGGACCTCGGTTTATCGTCTCATCCGAAAGACTCCACGTTCAGACCATAAGGCCTAGTGCAAAGTGAGAGGAAAAATCCCCTGTACCCAGGTTCGAACTCGGGTTTACTTGACACGAAGCGAACGCGCTACCACTGTGCCACTCTACACTGATGGTGTATTAACCCTTTCACCACCACAGTGGTTTAACACCCATGTCACTAAAAAGCATCAAATCAGGGCCTGTCATCCAAAGACCCTATTTTCTTAATTTTGGGAGGTAAGGATAGGCCTAATGTTATACACGTCACAGAGGAATTCCCAATATTGCAGATCATTTTTTTTCTCTTCCCAGTTTAAGTTTAACCCTTTAATTCCTGACGCTCTGTGCGCTCAATCACCCCTGAAATCTAGCCCAAGGGACGTCACTCCGTACAGTATGGGGGGGTAGCGTCAGAAAAATAATAAAATAAAATATACCCTACCAGAAGCCTTCTTTTTTTGTTTTGAATGTGTTGCCGAGATGTCTGTCTGATTTGCAAATGAATTTCACGATGTTATGGGGATGCAAAGCTCCAAAAAAAATCAAAATGCCAAAGTGTAGTCGCAAACTGCATTCACTAGTCATTCACTGCCTCCCAAAGTCAAGCTTTCTTGCACAACTACCTGAAGCCTAAGACGACTGAAATGGAAATGTAGAACAAAATCATTCACTTACCCTTTCACTTCACGATCTTAGCATTCCTATCTTTCACAAAAAATTCAATTTTCATCGCTGTCATCGGCTCAGTGGATGCAATACTGATTCATCATCCATGAACAAAAGTCAGGGAAAATGCTGATGTCAGTAACACGACTTCAAAAATTTGCATCCATCGAACAAAAACAAGCTCGATATGCCGAAATAGGTCAGAGTACATTTCCTTACTCACAACTTCGCGATCTCATAAGCCCATCTTTCAGAAAAATATGGACTATTCATCGCTTTCCTCAGTCAATGGACGCCATAACTGTTCGTCATCCATATTGGAAAAATCGTGAAAATGCCTAAGTCGGTCACTAATTTTCAAAAATTCATATCTTCCAAACCAATCGGCCTAGAAGCCATTGCAAGCAACATACGGAAGTGTAATCTATGCGAAAGCGAGGCTGAAGCGCTCACGTGACTGCCATGTGATAGAAACAAAATGGAAGCACCCAAAGCGGCCACGTGGAATCCGTACGTTCCCGAACGTTCTAGACGTTTCCGATCCGATTTTTTGCCAAAACGTTAAAAACGTTTCAACGAACTAAAGCTTTAATGGTAAATTTTTTTGCTGAAAATGGCTGGCGGCTAAAAGGGTTAAAGATCATTATTTTCAATTTTTAAATAGTATTTTTCGGACTATAACTAAGGTACACCTTTGTATAAGGCGCACCCCACAAATTCTACCCAAATTTCAGATTTTGTTATTATTTACTATTTTATTAGTCACATTATAAGGCGCAGGGGTCCGAGTCTGGGGAAAAAAAAGTATCGCCTTATAGTCAGAAAAATACGGCAGTAGAGATCCAAACTGAGTAGAATACTAACGTAAAATGCGGACTATAAGCCGCTACTTTTCCCCTAAACTTTGGCCCATGCGGCTTATAGACTGATGCGACTTATCTGTTGAGTTTTTTTTCCATTCTACATTTATCGGCATGATTAAATCTGTTTCTGGCCACATTCTTCAGCCTATTTTGAGCTTCTTCAGATTCAAAACTGGTTTTGGTAATCAATCGAATCAAATCTCACGTTTAAAGTGTCTGAGAACATTAGATACTCATGTTCTGATAGAATGTCTATATTTGTGTTGGTTTGTGCACATACAAATTTCTCTGCAGCTTATAAACTTGTGCGGCTTATATCTGAATAAATACCTCATTTTTTGTCAATTTAACCCTTTCACCGCCAAAGTCGCATTTTAGCACCACCAGTAATTCAACACCTATGTCACTAAAAGGCATCAAATTGGGAAAAAATTATCCAAAGACCCTAGTTTCGTAGTTTTGGGAAATAAGGACAGACCTTATTTTATATATGTCACAGAAGAATCCCCAATACTGCAGATGGATTTTGTTCTCTACCCCGGTACATGTAATGGATATTTTTGGCTGAAACATGGCTGGCGGTGAAAGGGTTAAGGGATGCGGCTTATATACAGGTGCGTCTTATAGTCCAGTTTTTACGGTACTCGAAAAGAGTAAAAACAGGTCTGCTTTCGCCCGTGCAAAACCCACAACTCACCTTACAGACGTAGGCTTTCTCCCCGGTGTGGGTCCTCATGTGGATTTTGAGGCGGTTGGCGCGGGAGAAAGACGCTCCGCAGTCTTTACACACGTGAGGTTTGAACCCGCTGTGAACAGTAATTGTCTTTATTATCATCATTGGTATTATCACTATCGTAGTCATCATCATTATCATCTTCAATGTCACAGACCTGTTTACCCCTATTTTGCAAATTTGTAATTTCTGAAACAAAAAATAGCAATTTTGAAGAAAAAACAACTGTAATCCAACGTGCGGCCGATTCTTTTTCTTCACAAAACCCGATTAAAAAGAAAACTATTTGTAATTACACAATTATTTGCAAGCAATAGTGCACTAGGAAACCTTTAAAAACATTTTTTAAACCATGTATTGGCCTTTTCTTAGGTGTCTTTCCATCAGATTTTGGATCATTTTGGTGTCGCACCAACCTGTGCGTGCGCATGTGGATGAGCAGTGAGCTGTGCTGGGTGTAGGACGGCCTAAGGCCTGACACACCAACCTGTGGGTGTGGATGAGCAGTGAGCTGTGCTGGGTGTAGGACGGCCTAAGGCCTGACACACCAACCTGTGGATGTGGATGAGCAGGGAGCTGTGCTGGGTGTAGGACGGCCTAAGGCCTGACACACCAACCTGTGGGTGTGGATGAGCTGGGTGTGAGCTGTGCTGGGTGTAGGACGGCCTAAGGCCTGACACACCAACCTGTGGATGTGGATGAGCAGTGAGCTGTGCTGGGTGTAGGACGGCCTAAGGCCTGACACACCAACCTGTGGATGTGGATGAGCAGTGAGCTGTGCTGGATGTAGGACGGCCTAAGGCCTGACACACCAACCTGTGGATGTGGATGAGCAGTGAGCTGTACTGGGTGTAGGACGGCCTAAGGCCTGACACACCAACCTGTGGATGTGGATGAGCAGGGAGCTGTGCTGGGTGTAGGACGGCCTAAGGCCTGACACACCAACCTGTGGATGTGGATGAGCAATGAGCTGTGCTGGGTGTAGGACGGCCTAAGGCCTGACACACCAACCTGTGGATGTGGATGAGCAGTGAGCTGTGCTGGGTGTAGGACGGCCTAAGGCCTGACACACCAACCTGTGGATGTGGATGAGCAGTGAGCTGTGCTGGATGTAGGACGGCCTAAGGCCTGACACACCAACCTGTGGATGTGGATGAGCAGTGAGCTGTGCTGGATGTAGGACGGCCTAAGGCCTGACACACCAACCTGTGGATGTGGATGAGCAGTGAGCTGTGCTGGGTGTAGGACGGCCTAAGGCCTGACACACCAACCTGTGGATGAGCTGTGCTGGATGTAGGACGGCCTAAGGCCTCTACACACCAACCTGTGGATGGATGAGCAGTGAGCTGTGCTGGGTGTAGGACGGCCTAAGGCCTGACACACCAACCTGTGGATGTGGATGAGCAGGGAGCTGTGCTGGGTGTAGGACGGCCTAAGGCCTGACACACCAACCTGTGGGTGTGGATGAGCAGTGAGCTGTGCTGGGTGTAGGACGGCCTAAGGCCTGACACACCAACCTGTGGATGTGGATGAGCAGGGAGCTGTGCTGGGTGTAGGACGGCCTAAGGCCTGACACACCAACCTGTGGATGTGGATGAGCAGTGAGCTGTGCTGGGTGTAGGACGGCCTAAGGCCTGACACACCAACCTGTGGATGTGGATGAGCAGTGAGCTGTGCTGGGTGTAGGACGGCCTAAGGCCTGACACACCAACCTGTGGATGTGGATGAGCAGTGAGCTGTGCTGGGTGTAGGACGGCCTAAGGCCTGACACACCAACCTGTGGATGTGGATGAGCAGTGAGCTGTGCTGGGTGTAGGACGGCCTAAGGCCTGACACACCAACCTGTGGATGTGGATGAGCAGTGAGCTGTGCTGGGTGTAGGACGGCCTAAGGCCTGACACACCAACCTGTGGATGTGGATGAGCAGTGAGCTGTGCTGGGTGTAGGACGGCCTAAGGCCTGACACACCAACCTGTGGATGTGGATGAGCAGTGAGCTGTGCTGGGTGTAGGACGGCCTAAGGCCTGACACACCAACCTGTGGATGTGGATGAGCAGTGAGCTGTGCTGGGTGTAGGACGGCCTAAGGCCTGACACACCAACCTGTGGGTGTGGATGAGCAGTGAGCTGTGCTGGGTGTAGGACGGCCTAAGGCCTGACACACCAACCTGTGGGTGTGGATGAGCAGTGAGCTGTGCTGGGTGTAGGACGGCCTAAGGCCTGACACACCAACCTGTGGATGTGGATGAGCAGTGAGCTGTACTGGGTGTAGGACGGCCTAAGGCCTGACACACCAACCTGTGGATGTGGATGAGCAGTGAGCTGTGCTGGGTGTAGGACGGCCTAAGGCCTGACACACCAACCTGTGGATGTGGATGAGCAGTGAGCTGTACTGGATGTAGGACGGCCTAAGGCCTGACACACCAACCTGTGGATGTGGATGAGCAGTGAGCTGTGCTGGGTGTAGGACGGCCTAAGGCCTGACACACCAACCTGTGGATGTGGATGAGCAGGGAGCTGTGCTGGGTGTAGGACGGCCTAAGGCCTGACACACCAACCTGTGGATGTGGATGAGCAGTGAGCTGTGCTGGGTGTAGGACGGCCTAAGGCCTGACACACCAACCTGTGGATGTGGATGAGCAGGGAGCTGTGCTGGGTGTAGGACGGCCTAAGGCCTGACACACCAACCTGTGGATGTGGATGAGCAGTGAGCTGTGCTGGGTGTAGGACGGCCTAAGGCCTGACACACCAACCTGTGGATGTGGATGAGCAGTGAGCTGTGCTGGGTGTAGGACGGCCTAAGGCCTGACACACCAACCTGTGGGTGTGGATGAGCAGTGAGCTGTACTGGGTGTAGGACGGCCTAAGGCCTGACACACCAACCTGTGGGTGTGGATGAGCAGTGAGCTGTGCTGGGTGTAGGACGGCCTAAGGCCTGACACACCAACCTGTGGGTACGCATGTGGATCAGCAGTGAGCTGTACTGGGTGTAGGACGGCCTAAGGCCTGACACACCAACCTGTGGGTACGCATGTGGATGAGCAGTGAGCTGTGCTGGGTGTAGGACGGCCTAAGGCCTGACATACCAACCTGTGGGTACGCATGTGGATGAGCAGGGAGCTGTGCTGGGTGTAGGACGCTCCGCAGGTGCCGCACACGAAGGGGCGGTCCCCGGTGTGCGCGCGCTGGTGTTCCTTGCAGTCGCGCAGCTTCTTGAACCGGGCACCGCAGTCCCCGCATTCGTGGGGCCGCCCCCCGGCATGCATCAACTGGTGCAGCTTCAGCTTGCTGTGGAGTTGTGGGGGAGAAAGAAAAAAACCATTTTAACCCTTTCACCGCCAGCCAATGTCGCAGTTATGCACCACAATGGTTTAACACCCATGTCACTAAATGGCATCAATACAGGGCCTGCTATCTGAAGACCCTATTTTCTTAATTTCGGGAGGTAAGGATAGGCCTAATGTTATACTTCTCACAGACAAATTCCCAATATTGCAGATAACTGTTTGTCTCTACCTAGTTAAGCTTAATAGTATTTTTTGGTTGAAAAATGGCTGGTAGCGAAAGGGTTAAAAGAAAGAGCGATTGTTAGAAAGAAAAACAAAGCAATCTATGCAGCCCGCATGGGTGCAACTCCCCACAATGAAAAAAAACCCTGAAAGGCAGGGGTCCGGGGACCCATGGCCCTGGCAGGGTACAGGGGCAGAGCCCCGTCGGACGATTCAGGGGGGCAACTTAAGAGAGAGAGATAACGAGATAGACAGACAGTTAAAATGATAGACAGAAACAGTTTGAGTATGATAAGCCCTGTAAAATTATTACATTGCTTTTGTAAACGTCCAAGATAGAACAACCAAGTTCAAAACGCCCCAAATCGCTTGTAGTCATTTGGGGGGGTGGGATGAATTTAAACAAAAACTGAAGTTCAGTTTCTGGTAAAAATAAAAATACTGAAATCAGTGTACAAATGTTAGAGTAGCACCCAAGTGAAGAAGGTACCATATTTTTCGGACTATAAGGCGATAGTTTTTTCCTAGACTGAGACCCCTGCGCCTGATAATGTGACTGATAATATAGTAAGAAACCATAACAACAAAACATGAATTCTGTGTAAAATTTGGTGGGGGTGCGTCTTAGTTATAATCAGGTGCGCCTTGTAGTCCGTAAAAAACGGTAAATTTAACACTTTCGACACAACCTCTCTCGCCGACACGTGTGTCTACCGCGCACTGCAGTCAATTCCCTCATGGACTCTTTTCAATAAATTATCCATACAAAATGTGGAGAATGCTGTGACTTCATCTTTGCACAGTGGTTTAGATTCATCCTTCATCTTTTCAACGAATTAAAGATCGAAAGCCAAATCAGTACAGTGTACCGTAAAATGCGGACAATAAGCCGCTACTTTTCCCCTTAACTTTGGCCCATGCGGCTTATAGACTGATGCGGCTTATCTGTGGATTTTTTTCCATTCTACATTTATCAGTATGATTAAATCTGTTACTGGCCACATTCTTCAGCATATTTTGAGCTTCTTTAGACTCAAAACTGGTTTTGGTAATCAACAGATTCAAATCTCATGTTTAAACAAATTAAAGTGTCATAGGACATTAAATACTAACGTGTTGGTTTGTGCACATACAATTTTCTCTGCGGCTTATAAACTGGTGCGGCTTATATGTGAATAAATACCTAATATTTTGTCAATTTAGGGGATGCGGTTTATATACAGGTGCGTCTTATAGTCCAGTTTTTACGGTATTTTGTGTTATTTTTATGAAAGCTGTTGCTGAGTATGCTCGCAATGCGTCCTCAGGGAAGACTTGCCTGTTGCTATCATTCTCGTCGGGTGTTGCGAAAAAATTATAAACAAAAAAACATAACAATTTGGCCACTACAGACAAACCTCTATTTTAAGACTTCCAAAATGTCCGGAAAAATCGGTCGTAAATTGGAGGGGTCGTATGACGGAGGTTTTCACTGGCAGCCGTAGAAAGAAAAAGTTCAGCACAGTTCATACTCTCTTCTTCATGCACACATACAATGACATATTAAAACTGGATTTGGGTCTTTCCAACTCCATAGGATTGTGCAATCGATATTACAGTTTCACTTTGCCGACTTCTTTTAATCACCTCCACTCTCGTCCAAAGTCAGTGGTTTTCTTTTTCAAAGTCAGTGGTTTTCGTGCTTTTCCTACGCTCTCCGCCATCTTTTCTACAAGGGAAGCGACTCCGCTTTCAGGCCCTTGACCGTGGTTGTTTCCCTTTGCTCTAAGTCTATGCAGACGACAGCAACGGTCATAAAAACCAGCAAAATGGCGGTCGTAAGTCGCGTTTTAGAGGAAGTCGTTTAAGAGAGGTCGTTTACATAGTAAAATGCATCTGTGCCAACAAATCCGGTCTCAAATAAGAGGTGGTCGCTTAACAGAGGGTCGTAAAATAGGGGTTTGTCTGTATTGATATTTGTAATAGGAGGCCTTATAAGGGAGATTCAACTGTACATCAAACAATACAACACAACACAACGAAACACAGAACAATACCTGAACTGGCGAAACGCCGCGCTGCACTGCGAACACACATTCGCCTTGTTGTTGTGGCTGCTGCTGCTGCTGCTCCCCCCTCCACCGAAACCACCACTACCGCTTCCCCCACCACCACCACTCTCCCCCTCCTCCTCCAACCCCCCTCCACCCCCTCCTTCCTCCACTTTCGAACCGGTCAAACGACCTACTACATCCTGCGACAAGATTGATCCCTGAACACCACCGCTGCTTTTCTCTCCCCCCCTAGTTTCTCCTCCCACTCCAGACGACGACGTTATCGACGTGGTCGTTGACGAAATCAGCGGCACGGAGCAACCCGCGCACTGGGCGACGTGCCGCCGGAGTTCGGGCGGGGTCGGGTAGGTAGCGCCGCACTTGAGGCAGGCATGGCCGCCATCCGCGGCGTGCGTCTTGCGGTGGATCTTGAGGCAGAAGTGGGAGTTGAAGACCGCCTCGCACGCCTTGCATTTGTACAGCATCCCGCTGCACGTGCCCCCCGAGTCTTGCTGCGTGGCGTGAGGCGGGGGAGGGGGAGGAGGAGCCATGTTTGGTTCATCGTCGTCGTTTTTTCTTGATGATGATGATGATGGTGGTAGTAGTAGTGACGATGACGATGGTGGTGGTTGTAGTAGTGATGATGACGATGAAGGTGGTTGTAATGACGATGATGGTGGTGGTTGTAGTAGTGATGATGACGACGATGATAGTAGTGATGACGACGATGATGGTAGTGATGATGACGATGATGGTGGTAACGATAATGAGGGTGGTGGAGGTGTGGGTTTTTCTTCGGTGAAGACGGGGGGAGGCAGTGGGTTGACGATGTGTAGAGTCACTGGGTAGGGTTCCTGAAAATCAATCACATTATCTTCCTCGTCAGTAAAAAAAACCACCAACCATATCTTACGGACTGCAGTGCGATACATTTTTCTCACACTGAGACCTGGCGAATGTAAAAAATCCTGCAAGGGGGTGGCCCCGGCGAAGTGCAGGAGCAGCACACACACACACACACACACACTTTCATTTACTGCTCTCTTTCACCCCTCTAGACTAGTACAAGTGCTACATTCCTTTGAATATAGCAAATGCTTATATTTTATTTATTATTTATTAAGACAACTTTCATAGCGCCTAATCTTTAAGCTCTAAGCGCTTTACAGAAATCACTAAAATAAACACAATGAACAAAAAGTATACATCAAACATTCACCAACACCCCCCTACCCTGATCCCTCAGTGAATTTCTCAATCACGCCCAAATAATGAATGACATAATCTACAGTACACTTTCGCAACCAACTTGAAACACTCACACTGATGGACGCTTAAAGACGCCCAGGCCACACTATTAACAAATCACACTCACACCCACACTTATAATGATAGAGAGAGAATGAGAGAGAGAAAGAGAAAGAGACAGACATACAGACAGACAGAGACAGAGAAAGACAGAGACGGAGACACAGAGAGCCAGACAGAGGGACAGACAGAGAAAGAGAGAAGAGAGAGAAGAGAGAGACACAGATACAGAGATATATAGGACTGAAATACAGTTGCATGCATCATAAAAAACAACTTACTATAATTTGTACATACAATAGTCACACACACACAAAAAGGGCACATAATATTCAATATTAATAAACATTCACACACACACACACACACACACCCTACACACACACACACACACACATACACTCACGCACGCATAGGTCCTTTTTATTGTACAAGTGTGTGTGTGTGTAAGAAAATCGCTGCTTCTCAAATTCGAATAATCCGGCAATGCCGGCTCTGGGCAATTTAAAAATCCCACAATTCAGGACATCCGGCGAGAAGGAGCATCCATGCTAATAATATGACTTCTTCTTCATCGACCGATTGTCCAGTGCAGGGCTGCCAACCCTCTGTTGCAGTTTCCAGGGACAAACTACAGAAAAACCAGGGACACAAGACTTATTTCCAGGGACAAACATCGCAATGTCATGCATCAGGGTCAACACGAGCATTAACTTCCAATTATTTCATGATCTAGCAACATTTCTGTGACTGGTTTTTTTTATGTATTCTTGATGTTTTTTGGTGCCAATGTGCTTCAATATTCAAGGTCCCTTGCTGTTCAGTAACCTAGATGTGCAACATGCATGTTAGGAAACATTTTAAATGTTGTGTTGGGTGTTCCTGTGCTCAATAGCAAGGCCAGCAAACAAGACAAGTGATTGCTATACAATTCTTTTTATTCCACTCAGTTTCCAGGGACACCAGACAGAAAAGTGGACTCCAGGGACAGGGTGCCATTTTTGACTGTTTCCAGGGACAAATAACCCTTAAGGGGGACGGCTGGCAGCCCTGCCAATGGCACGAACGAAGGCTGCCGTCCGCCGAAGATCCTCCAAACAGCCAAAATTTCTTCTGGCAGGTTCTGGAAGGTTCTCAACAATCCTGGAGGAGATGCTCTCAACAGCCAACCAGCAGGGGAGTCTCCAACGTGGAACTTTTTGTACATGATCTTCTTCTTCTTCGATCGCTCAAACAGTTTCCTGTCAATTATGAGCGCAGATGCGTCATGCTGCCGCTATGCGCCTAACTAAAAAATAGCCAACAGCCAAAATTCTTCTTCGCATGTTCCGGAATGTTCTCGACAATCCTGGAGATGTTCTCAACAGTCGTGTCAGTGGCGCCACAGGGGCCCTCAGGGGAGTCTCCAACGTGGAACTTTTTGTACATGATCTTCTTCTTCCTCTTCTTCTTCGATCGCTCTGACAGTTTCCTGTCAATTATGAGCGCAGGTGCGTCATGCTGCTGTTATGCGCCTAACTAAGAAATAGCCAAACAGCCAAATTTCTTCTCCCAGGTTCCGGAATGTTCGACAATCCTGGAGGAGACGCTCTCAACAGTCGTGTCAGCAGCGCCACTGGCGCACACAGGGGAGTCTCCAATGTGGAATTTTGTGTACATGTTCTAAGTCAGGCATCAGAATTGTCAAGGATCACAGACAGACCTGTTTACCCTCCCGGTTTTGCCAGAATTATCCCGGGAATTTGCAAACATGTAAAAGAATAAATTCCAGGTGAACGCTAAAAATCCCAGGATTTCGAAAAACGTCTATTATTTGTTTCCGTTTGTATGAAAAGACGCAAGGGTTGACCGAAACCTTGGAGTTCTGAGATGCGATTTTTCATTGGTCCGTGGACCCCCCTCAACCATTGATAGAATTTCTTGTTGGCAGAGATTGTAGTTTTGCGCCAAACATGTCGTCAGGCAAGTCAACCGCAGGCGGCAAGCGCCAGAAATCTTCGACAAACGACAGCAGTCATAGGGTGAAACGGCCAAAAGTGAAGCAAAAGTTTTCTCAAAAGTATTTGAAAGTGCCAGGAATAACAAGTTCGCGTTTGGGAGACGAGCATGCACACTGCAAGTACTGCAACGTGGACTTCAAAATCGTGTACTGATGTGAATTCTGGTTTTTCCCCCTCAAATTCCAGGTTTTTCTGTGTCAAATTCCAGGTTGTTCATGATAAGGGTAAACAGGTCTTCACAGAGGATTAAGAATTTCTGACAGAGGATTGGCTTCTCTTGTCAGAGGTTTTGCCTTTTTATTCAGTCAGGGTTCCCAGGGCTTTCAGCCATCCCCAAGTAAGGACCTTGTAAGGACCAGTATGCCTAAGGATAATGTTCATCTTTTAGCCAACGATCTTGAAAGGAACACTTTCCCAGCATTGTGAACAATGTCTAAGCAGATACAAAAACTATGGCTGACACAGATATACAGGTTTTCTCGCAAAACGACACCAGGATAAAGAACGAGATTTCAGTCCAGTTTCTCTTGACAACTTGCGGTACATCGTTTGTCTGCTACGCGGTCAGTTGAAACAGGAAGGCGGGTAAGGTGGAGTAGGTGCTGAGCGATGTTTATCAAGTGTAAAAGTGCTGCTTCTGCGATCTATTTTGAGTATGGTCTTGCTGCTCAGGGCAATTTTGGCAGCTGTCAGGACTTGTAAGGACCTTGAAGTGAATGCAAGCACTTGTAAGGCCTTACTTGGAGATTTCAATTGGTCAAGACTTATAAGGACTGGTAAGGCCCCTATGAACCCTGTCAGTGTTATCCTTTGTGTTAAATAGCATTTTAAAGTGATTTTATTAAGCCTTTTTTGCTGATGTTGGGAACTCATTTCAGTGTTGTCCCTCTTCGATCTATGGCCTTGATGGCCCTTTTACTGCGGTTTTCAGAGGATTGGACTTCAGACTATTCTGATGCCTGATTCTTCTTCTTCTTCTTCTTCGATCGCTCCGACAGTTTCCTGTTGATTATGAGCGCAGATGCGTCATGCTGTCGTTATGCATCTAACTAAACAAAATTTAGGCCCAGCATGTGTCCGACTTCGGCTGGAGGAGGAAATCTTTTTGAAAGTGTTCCTAGAAAAGAAGGGCAGGAGAATGGATGGACCGGTATTTTAGAAAGATAGTAGATGACTGTAAATAAAAGGGAAAAGGCAGAGTCAAAGAGAGTGACAGATTAGAGGAAGCTACAAGCACAGAACTACCAGAAGGTGGGGGAACTATTTAGTAAAAACTTGGGAGCTGCACCGTCCTTATAATTGAATGGTGCCTTACAATCTAAAAACATACAGTATCGAACACAAACCCCCCCCCCGAACTTTCTAACAAATGTTGCCAACAAACAAACATGCTACAGGGTTCGTACATATTTTTCACATCAAAATTCACAAACTTTCAAAGACCCTTTATCCTATTTTCAAAGACCTCTCACAATTTTTTGGCACCGAGTGTTTGTCAGCAGCGAGCTTTCGCAGCCACTTCTTGTACTCGGCTTTTTCAAGTCACTTCTCGTTGAAATGGCAGCTGCCTGGGATTTTCAACATATTTTGCTTTGATTGCTTCGATCACAGTCACTCAAGTAGCACCAGAGTAGCCCAAAGACCCAGATATAGCGAAGGGAACTAACTCTTGACAAAATCGAGGAAGTCTGCTAGACGGAACTAGACTGTCGGCCCGTGGCCGTGGATATATCGGAAAATAAGCAAACTTAAATTGCTTCTTTATCAATTCTCGAAGAAAGAAAAAAAGAAAAAAGTTAATTTGTCAATGACTTTTTTTAAGGCGTCAATTACTTTTTCACAAACCATTTCACAATTTTCACAGACCAAAGCCATTTCTCAAAGACTTTCAAAGACTGTATGAACCCTGAATAGAACAATGAATAAAATAAAATAAAAAAACATAATCACATGGGTGTTCCTGGGAAATTAAAAAATCCTGCAAGGGGGCGGCCCCGGCGGAGTGCAGGAGCAGCGCACACACACACACATTTACTGCTCTTTTTTCACCCCTCTAGACTAGTACAATGCTACATTCCTTTGAATATAGCAAATGCTTACATAGGCCCTTTTTATTGTACAAGTGTGTGTGTGTGTGTGTGTGTAAGAAATTTGTTGCTTCTCAAATTCTCATAATCCGGCGACACCGGCTCTAGGCAATTTAAAAATCCTGCAATTCAGGACATCCTGAAAGAAGGAGCATCCATGTTATCACTCTCCTTCGCAGGACAGTTTTTACAAAACAAAAACCCACAATACTCTCTCACCTCAGCGTTAACAACAAGGGCAGACGCCGACGACACAGGCTCGAACTTGACCGGCAAGTTCAAGGTCACTTCCGACGACTCGGCCAGGGAACAATTGTCGTTGTCACCGCCGTCGTCGACGATGGCGACGCCCTTCGTCTCCATGACGACGGAGCCGTCGATCGCCGCCACCGCCGATGATGATGATGACATGACGTCGTTAGAATCTCCCTGCGATTTCCCACGCTTCTTTCCTCTTTTTCTTCGTCCCCTTCCTGCTCCTCTTCGTTCCCTTGCTACTCCTCTCCGTTCCTTCTCTTCCTCCTCCTCTTCTTCCATCTCCATTTTCTCTCCTGCTTCGTCGTCGTTGTAGGGTTCGTCTATCGACCGGGGTGCGGGGGGCGAGGGTGAAGGTTGTTGGTCTTCTGCTGCGTCTCTTGCTGTGAATGTGGCGGGACAAACGAACGAAAGAACAAATTAAATTTTATTCATCTAGAGTAATTAGATAAGCATTTTTTTTTTTTAAATGAAGGAGGAAAGGTGTGGGGGGGGGGGGGGGGGGGGGGGGGGGGGATTTTGACCAAATGACAACTTGTTCGCTGCCACTGGGATTAAATGCACAGCCGGCATATATAAAGCTTTCACGTGAGGCGCGCGCCATCATTTTAACTCTTTCAATCCTGCAGACCGGTTTTCCGGTTTCAAGGCTTAATACCTTTCAATCCTGGAGAACGGAAAACCGTTCTGGAAGAAATAACTCCTTTCAATCCGAGAGACCGGTATTCCGGGATCGTACTTTGGACTTACCGCAATTCGCGCCATCAAAGTACGTCATTTACCCTTGACCCAGCCCTAACGGGACTGTTTATGAATGGAATGTGATGCCAGACCCCCCAGCCGTTTACCCTTCCCTTTCCCCCACCTCCTTCCAGCTCTGTGGGAAAGGGGTCGTTTTGGGTGAATGCGTGTAGTAGGTGTGTACTGTGCACGTGGCAGTTTTTGTTGGTAGTGAAAATAGAAGGTGGAGAAAATTCTGATTCTGACCAATTTGACAGAAGAAGAGTGAGTTTAGTTCGTGGCAGCTATTGAAGCGCATATAGGTGGTGATGATGCTAGTGGTGAGGAGTTAGATTATCAAAACTTACCTTTGTTCTACACTCGACCGAGTTTTGAGTGGATTAGGGGGAATTATGTCACACCAAAACCGAAACTAGGACGGAATTCAAACATCGATCAGGGCCTGTGTGTGTGTTAGACACATCAATGAAAGCGCAAGATTATTTTCAGTTATATTACTCTGATGAAATGCTCAGTTCTCTGCTAGAATATACCAACAATAACACCTAAAAAAAACGCACCGAGGAGCCAGAGAAAAACAAAGGTGTAGGTGACAAGCACACCTGTGTGTTGTGCACGGCACAACACCCCAAGTACAAGCATACACACACTGGTGTCAGCTATACCGACACCCCTTCAAAACGTGTCAAACTACAATGATGTGTGAAAAGTGTGGTATATGTGCTGCAAACAGCGTCACAGTGACTGCTTCAAGGTGTGTCACACACGTGTCACATATGTGTGACATGTGATGTGATGACTGTGACAGGGGTACATACATGCGTAGATAGGGAACGTGAAAATATTATCTGTGTAAAAAAGGTGTGCAAAATAGTGTGGTGCTTGTCCTCTATATATTTGTGTTGTATCCATACATAATCGTCAAAACAGACAATAAACTGTTGATGTGTTGGGGACAATTATGGTGACAATGGTGACACTTATCTGTGGAGTAATGACAAGCACAATGCATGGGGATGTACAGGAGGCGTCACTTGGTGAGTGCATGCATGAAATATACAATTTGCTTTAAAAACACTGACCTGCATGTATGGCATGATGGTATGTTTTATGTTAAATTGTAAACTTACCTGTTTTACACCTGTGTGTCATCTGTCATGTCACCATAATGTGTCAACATGGTCACAAACAGCTTCTCACATCAATTCCCTACACAACGGTATATGACATTCTTAGGTTCGTGTAATGTGGGTTACTGCCGTAAGTCTCTAAAATAAGTACCCCATTATCACATTTTTAACCCTCTATAAATCCAGGAATGAAGGGAATAGATAGATACTAGAAACATAGGAATAAGGGGAAGTAACAGTTAGTGTAAAATCAGGAATGAAAGAGTTAATCGCTGCTGGCGACAGAAACGGTTCAACCGTTCCCTTTTTCCCGTTGCCCGAGCCACTGCGAGGCAGAACTTCACAGCGACTAGCCTAGCAGTCTAGACCCGATCCCTGGGATCGGTTGCTTTGCCGTTAACATGTGCTGAGTGCATGGGCACACGGGACCTAGGTTTATCGTCTCATCCGAAAGACTCCACGTTCAGACCGCTAAGGTCTAGTGCAAAGTGAGAGGAAAAATCCCCTTGTACCCAGGTTCGAACTCGGGTTTACTTGACACGAGGTGAACGTGTTACCTCTGTGCCACTCTACACCTATGGTCGTGACCTTTCCACGGTTTTCCCTTCTTTTGACAGAGTGAGTAGAAATCACAAATGCAAATTTTGGTTGGATGAAACCCTTCCAACCAGTTCGGAAGGAATTGGCGACTACACCATTTACTTCCAACTCACTCAGGCAGTTGTGGGAATACAGCCAATGCTTGCTGATAGCGAAGACGGCACATGGCCACAAGTGGTTGAATAGAGTTCACAACTGAATTTTCTTCCGACTAAAAAGGTTGAATAGTTTGAGGCTGCTTCATCAGTCACACAAAAATCGCATGCAAAACAAAGAAAGAAAAATGTTTTGTGGCACGTCTCTCACTGCGACATGCCCTCCAGGTGGGAGCAACCCGAATTTCACAGAGACGCCTCTATGACAATAAAGTACTTGATAATAAGGCAATATATATTTTTTAAAGACTGAGACTCCTGAGCCTCAATATAAAACGAAAAATATGGTAAGAAACTATTAACATTAAAAATATAGTAAGAAACTACTCTTCATCTTTCCGATTGGGGATGTTCATCCTGCCCTACACCCAGTCTTCGTTTAGACTGCTAATTGGCGCAAAGGATGCATGCTTTGAGAGTTCGTGTCATCCATTCCACCGGCACAACACGGTCTACTCCTACCGAATAGTCGAATGGGCTATAACGTGCGCGGCAAGATCTTGTGTGTGCGTTCGCACACGGGACCTCGGTTTACGGTCTCATCCGAAGGACCAGGAAATGGGAGTAAAGTGTCTTTCCCAAGGACACAACACCGCAAATGCAGCTGAGTCTGAACCACTCACAAATTACGAGATTACGAGCGGTGACTCTAACCAACTATGCCACAGCGCCTATTTAAACCCCTTGACTGCCAGAGAAAATTAAGGAAAAAATCACTGTACAAATCATGCCATGAAAAAGACAACTAGTAGAGCCAATTTGGCAAAAATGGTCTGGGGATATAACTCTCTTGACAGTGTTAGAGCAAAAGCCAGCAAATCAGATTATTCCTCTTCATCCGATGACGTCACCAGTGATGTCATCAAGTCAGTACGTGATACATTATACGGCAGTCAAGGGGTTAACCCTTTCGCCGCCAAAGTCGTATTTTAACACCACAGTGATGTAACACCTATGTCACTAAAAGGCATCAAATCGGGCTCTATTATCCAAAGACCCTATTGTCTTAGTTTTGGGAAGTAAGGATAGACTTTATTGTATATCTGTTACAGAAAAATCCCCAATATTGTAGATGGATTTTGTTCTCTACCCAGGTAATTTGAATGGACATTTTCGGCTGAAATATGGCTGGCGGTGAAATGGGCTAAAATATAACCAGATTTTTAGTGTATAAATTGAAAGGGTAGTTTATTGGCCTATTCTCCTGCTTTTTTTCCCCAACAAAATCTTCCAAATATTTTTTCTCCTTTGAGCTCCTCCGAAATCGGAACGTGTCGGTTGTACGCAGCGGGGAGACCAGTGAAAACTGAACACATACGTACCTTACCCATTATGGCCATATGGCCTGGGAACGCAGAAGAAGAAAGGGTAGAGGGAGGGTTAGCAGTGTGCCTTATTATACTTATAAACCGTAAAAGACAGTACAGTGGAACCTCCCTTATAAGACCTCCCATTGTTAGACTCCCTCCCACATAAGACCTACTTCTCTGGCACATTGCCCTTCTTTGTAAGTACAGTGGAACCTCCCTTATAAGACCTCCCATTATAAGACTCCCTCCCACATAAGACCTACTTCTCTGGCACATTGCCCTTCTTTGTAAGTACAGTGGAACCTCCCTTATAAGACCTCCCATTATAAGACTCCCTCCCACATAAGACCTACTTCTCTGGCACATTGCCCTTCTTTGTAAGTACAGTGGAACCTCCCTTATAAGACCTCCCATTATAAGACTCCCTCCCACATAAGACCTACTTTTCTGAGACATTGCCCTTCTTATTAAGTATTAAAATTACCTCCCTTATAAGACCCCTCCCTTATAAGACCTCATTTTCCCCCCGTGGGGATTACTGGGGGGGGGGGGGGGTCTTTTGCATAAATAGTTCCACCTTCTGGAAGTTATGTGCTTGTAACTTCCTTTAACCTGTCACTCTCTTTGACTCTGCCTTTTCCCTTTGCTTACTGTCATCTACTATCTTTCTGCCTTACCGGTCCATTCTCCTGCCTTTTTTTCACAAAACACTTTTCAAAAACATTTCCTTCCAGCCGAAGTCGGGACTTGCTGGGCCTAACTATTTCTTTAATTGGGCGCATAACAGCAGCATGACGCATCTGCGCTCATAATTGAATGATCGAAGAAGACCTCATCTTGGATGATTTTTGAAGGTCTTATAAGGGAGGTTCCACTGTACTCAGACACTCATCCGAGTCTTTCGGATGAGACGATAAACTGAGGTCCCGTGTGCCCATGCACTTAGCACACGTTAAACCCAGTGGCAAACGAAAAAGTTGTCATTTGGTCAAAATTTATCCCTTCCTTCCTTATCAGTCACAAAAATTGCATTAAAAAAAATTAATTAAAAAATTTAAAATTGGGTGGCGCGCCTCTGGCTGCGACGCGCTCTCCAGGTGGGAGCAACTTGAATTTCACAGAGACGCCTCTGTGACTATAATCAGGGTTCATAGCCAAACAGGATCCTAATTTTCCCAAACTTTCAAAGCCCAACCTTAGGGTTTTCAAAACCCACTTTACTATGGCTGATGACTCCTCCTTCACCCATTGATCCCACATTGAAGGTTTTTCGGCAAGCCGCACAATATGCTGAGCGCTTGTTGGTTGCATCCTTTCGCAGCCATACTTTATATGCAGAATTTCCGAGCCAAAGCTCACTGAAGACACATTTGCCCGGCATTTTGCGCGGTACGTGTTAAGACCCGGATGTTTTTAAAGGGAAGCAACTCGCGTCAATTCCGGTTAAAAATCGAAAGTAAGTCGCACCGATCATCGTATGCATCAAAATATTCATTTTATTTCATAATTATAAAAAAAAATTCTTGACACGATGATTCAAAATTATGGTCCTGGGCGATTTGGGGGGCAGATTGATGAAGATTTGACAGTAGATCAAAATTCACAAACTTTCAAAGACACTACTCTTGGTTTTTCATTTTTCACAAACTTTCATGGGCCTTGAGAATGAAGTCTATTTTCTCCAAACCTTCCCAAACTTTCCCAACTGCTATGAACCCTGTATAATGTACCTAACCTAACCACAAACCTGGAGAAGAGGAGGGAAAATTGTCGTTGGTTATCGTTTCATCCGACGAAGAATGGTTGATGCGTTCGACTTTGAACTTGGTCTTCCTTCTCCTACTACTCCTCCTTCTATTCTCCTTCGTCCCCTCCTTCTCCTTCTTCTTCTCCTTCTTTTCCTTGTTCACGCGGGACACGTTGCTCTCTTCTCCAGTGTCCATCATCTCAATTTTAATTATGGTCTGAAAAAATAAACACACCCAATTTTTTTTTTTACTACAAAAATCTTTTCTTTTTTTTACAATTTTTTTTTTTTTAACACAAAAATCTTTTTTTTTTTTACTACAAAAATCTTTTTTTTTCTCTTTTTGGGGGGAACCATTACTAACATGTTTTACTTTCAACACAAATAACACTAAACAATTAATATGAATGATCATTACTTTCTTTTTTTTTCACCATTCTCAACGCACTTTATTTTTTTTTTTTTTTTTTCCCTCTCTCCCTCTCTCACACACTTTTGTATTTATAAAAAAAGCAATGGACATAAAAAACCCAAAAATCATTTCTTCTTCTTCTTCTTCTGCGTTCCCAAGCCATAAGGCCACAATGGGTACGGATGTGTCCGTTTTCCACTTTCCACTGGTCTCCCCGCTGCATACAGCCAACACATTCCGATTTCGGAGGAGCTCAAAGGAGAAACGTTATTTTATAAGATTTTTTGCAGGGCAGTGGGTGGATGCCTCGTGCCTCCATACGGATGACCCTACCCCCTCCATGAGTCTCTCCCCGTAAAGACACCCAGGGGTCTTTCGTAAAAATAATTCCCCCACCTTCTTGAAGTCCTGTGCTTGTAACTTCCTCTCATCTGACACTCTGCCTTTTTCTTTTGTTTACTGTCATCTATTATCTTTTTGACTTAATGGCCCATTCTCCTGCCTTTAAAAAAAAAATCTTCCAAATACTTTTTCTCCTTTGAGCTCCTCCGAAATCGGAATGTGTCGGCTGTACGCAGCGGGGAGACCAGTGAAAACTGAAAACCGGACACATACATACCTTACCCATTATGGCCTTAGATCGCAGAAGAAGAAGAAGATTTTTTGGAAAAAAAGGCAAGAGAATGGGCCGATAAGTCAGAAAGATAGCTGACAGAAAGCAAAGGAAAAGGCAGAGTCAAAGAGAGGGACAGATTAGAGGAAATTAAAAGCACAGAACTTCCAGAAGGTGGGGGAACTATTTATACAAAAGACCCCACCCCCACCCACCCAGTATCCCCTATGGGGAGAGACTTGTGGAGGGGGCGCGATCGTCCAGCTTCCCGAATGGAGGCACGAGGCATCCACCCACTGCCCCGAGAATAACAACTTAAGTTGAAAACATTTCACACACAAACAAAAAAGGAGACTCGTGGAGGGTGCGGGGTCATCCAACTCCCCAAATGGAGGCACGAGGCATCCACCCACTGTCAGGGATTTTTATGAACCAAAACTGGGCGGTGTCTTCTTCTTCTTCGATCACTCAGACAGTTTCCCTGTCAATTATGAGCGTAAATGCGTCATGCTGCTGGTAAGCGCCTAACTAAGAAATAGTTGGGCCCAGCAAGTCCGACTTTGGCTGGAAGAGGAAATGTTTTTGAAAGTGAAGAAACGAAGATGCCTGCTGGGTTCAATCAAATTCACAACAAATTAAAACAGTCGAAATTGAAACCCAAAAGAAAATGTTTAATAACAAAAAACACAGAACCAAACAAATCATGACGTTTCGGGTTGTTTATGTCTTTACGTCATGTATGTCACTATGTCATATCTATTTTTAGCACTGGACAACGGGTTGAACCCGAAATGTCATGATTTGTTTTGTTCTGTGTTGTTTTGTTATCAAACCTTTTCTTTTGGGTTTCAATTTCGAGTCTGTTATAATTTGTTTTTGAAAGTGTTTCTTGAAGAAGAAAAACGGCGGGAGAATGGGCCGGTAAGGCAGAAAGATAGTAGATGACGGAAAGCAAAGGGGAAAAGGCAGAGTCAAAGAGAGTGACAGATTAGAGGAAAGACGGTAAGCAAAGGGAAAAAGGCAGAGTCAAAGAGAGTGACAGATTAGAGGCAGAGTCAAAGAGAGTGACAGATTAGTGGCAGAGTCAAAGAGGTGACAGATTAGAGGCAGAGTCAAAGAGAGTGACAGATTAGAGGCAGAGTCAAAGAGAGTGACAGATTAGAGGCAGAGTCAAAGAGAGCGACAGATTAGAGGCAGAGTCAAAGAGAGTGACAGATTAGAGGCAGAGTCAAAGAGAGTGACAGATTAGAGGCAGAGTCAAAGAGAGTGACAGATTAGAGGCAGAGTCAAAGAGAGTGACAGATTAGTGGCAGAGTCAAAGAGAGTGACAGATTAGAGGCAGAGTCAAAGAGAGTGACAGATTAGAGGCAGAGTCAAAGAGAGTGACAGATTAGAGGCAGAGTCAAAGAGAGTAACAGATTAGAGGCAGAGTCAAAGAGAGTGACAGATTAGAGGCAGAGTCAAAGAGAGTGACAGATTAGTGGCAGAGTCAAAGAGAGTGACAGATTAGAGGCAGAGTCAAAGAGAGTGACAGATTAGAGGCAGAGTCAAAGAGAGTGACAGATTAGAGGCAGAGTCAAAGAGAGCGACAGATTAGAGGCAGAGTCAAAGAGAGTGACAGATTAGAGGCAGAGTCAAAGAGAGTGACAGATTAGAGGCAGAGTCAAAGAGAGTGACAGATTAGAGGCAGAGTCAAAGAGAGTGACAGATTAGTGGCAGAGTCAAAGAGAGTGACAGATTAGAGGCAGAGTCAAAGAGAGTGACAGAATAGAGGCAGAGTCAAAGAGAGTGACAGATTAGTGGCAGAGTCAAAGAGAGTGACAGATTAGAGGCAGAGTCAAAGAGAGTGACAGATTAGAGGCAGAGTCAAAGAGAGCGACAGATTAGAGGAAGTTACAAGCACAGAACATCCAGAAGGTGGGGGAACTATTTATACAAAAGACCCCCCGTTATCCCCACAGAACTGGGCAGGGGGGTGGGGGGGGGGGGGGGGTGGAAGACTCTGACCTGGTGGTGAGTTCTCAGGTGGTTCTTGAGGTGTCGGTTCAGGGTGAAGCGGGCGCCACACTCCTCGCACACGCAGAACCCCTCCCCCTGACCCTCCCCGCTCATCTCAGTCTGGTGCACCTGCCGTCACAATCGCACAAAAAAGCGTTGACCATCATTTCTGGGTTATGAGGTCAGGGCTCCAAATCGTCCCGCAAAACAAGGGGTTCCAGGGACTCCTTCACTGACAGTATAGAGGGTCCTCAGAGCTCCCAATCGTCCCGCAAAACTAGGGGTTCCAGGGACTCCTTCACTGACAGTATAGAGGGTCCTCAGGGCTCCCAATCGTCCCGCAAAACTAGGGGTTCCAGGGACTCCTTCACTGACAGTATAGAGGGTCCTCAGGGCTCCCAGGGACCCCCATTTGGGGGTCTATGAAGTACTAAAACTCTAAAGGACCCTCTAAAAGAATGTGCAGGGGGTCCCAGGGATGCACTAGAAAAATTCTTTTCAGCATTCGCAATGCCACTGGGACCCTCTATCCCGCCTCTAGGACCCTCTATACTGTAAGTGAAGGAGTCCCTGGGACCCCTTGTTTTAGACCCCAAAATATCGTCTCCTGGGAGCCCTGAAGACAATATTTGTTTTCCTCCAATTTTGACCTATGCGCCTAATAAACGAGGGCACCCTATTAGTGAACAAAATCATGAGAAGAGAGGCAACGATTGCCGTGTTCAGTACAGTCTACTGTGAGTCTAGACATCGAAAGCGGTCACTAGTCACGAGTCACTGATACGACGAATGCTCACGTTAAAATGCTTCAAAATCCCTATTATCGTCCGAGATACCGTCCAGCAGATGCCATAACCCTTCAATGGATGTAAAAAGCATCGCTTAAAATGCCATAATTCTATCAGTTTTCGCGAAGAATTGGCCAAACACAACAACCGGAAGTCGCAAAAACGGAAGTTCAATTATATGAAAGGGGAGCCAACTCTCGTTTATGACAGCAGTAATGGAGGTCGGTAAGCGTTTACAGGACGCATACAGGCTTCAAACTTCGACTTTCTTTTGTGAGGTGTGTATCGCCTTATAAACGAGGGCGCCTTTTGCTTTAATTTTTTTCAGATTTTTCTTGAAAATTGCCCTATTCACCTTATACACAGCAGCGCCTAATGATCCGAAAAATATGGTAGTTTGTCAATGATTTATGTAGTATATTCTTCCCCTGAAGTCGGAGTGTGGCTGCCCAAGAGGCGGGGTAATTGAAAACGGTCACACACGCAATGTTCTCATCGATAGCTGATGTACTTGTACCGTACTGTTCAAGTGTTCCTGCTGTTGGGATGATCCCTGGAGTCTTTTAGCCAGGGTAAGCCAACAACTGCCCTGCCAACACTAGAGCAGCCCCCACCTTCATGTGTCTCTTCAGTTTGTCCAGCTCTATAAAGGCTGCCCTACCCTACCCTACCAACATTAGAGCAGCCTCCACCCTGCCCTACCAACATTAGAGCAGCCTCACCCTGTCCTACCAACATTAGAGCAGCCTCCACCCTGCCCTACCAACATTAGAGCAGCCCCCACCTTGCCCTACCAACACTAGAGCAGCCCCCACCTTCATGTGTCTCTTCAGTCTGTCCAGCTCTATAAAGGCTGCCCTACCCTACCAACACTAGAGCAGCCCCCACCTTCATGTGTCTCTTCAGTCTGTGCAGCTCTATAAAGGCTGCCCTGTCCTACCAACATTAGAGCAGCCTCCACCCTACCCTGCAAACACTAGAGCAGCCCCCCACCTTCATGTGTCGCTTGAGTTTGTCCAGCTCTATAAAGGCTGCCCTGCTCTACCCTACAACATTAGAGCATCCCCCACCCTGCCCTGCCAACACTAGAGCAGCCCCCCACCTTCATGTGTCGCTTGAGTTTGTCCAGCTCTATAAAGGCTGCCCTGCTCTACCCTACAACATTAGAGCATCCCCCACCCTGCCCTGCCAACACTAGAGCAGCCCCCCACCTTCATGTGTCTCTTCAGTCTGTCCAGCTCTATAAAGGCTGCCCTGCTCTACCCTACCAACACTAGAGCAGCCCCCCACCTTCATGTGTCTCTTCAGTCTGTCCAGCTCTATAAAGGCTGCCCTGCTCTACCCTACCAACACTAGAGCAGCCCCCCACCTTCATGTGTCTCTTCAGTCTGTCCAGCTCTATAAAGGCTGCCCTGCTCTACCCTACCAACACTAGAGCAGCCCCCCACCTTCATGTGTCTCTTCAGTCTGTCCAGCTCTATAAAGGCTGCCCCGCTCTACCCTACCAACACTAGAGCAGCCCCCCACCTTCATGTGTCTCTTCAGTCTGTCCAGCTCTATAAAGGCTGCCCTGCTCTACCCTACCAACACTAGAGCAGCCCCCCACCTTCATGTGTCTCTTCAGTCTGTCCAGCTCTATAAAGGCTGCCCTGCTCTACCCTACCAACACTAGAGCAGCCCCCCACCTTCATGTGTCTCTTCAGTCTGTCCAGCTCTATAAAGGCTGCCCCGCTCTACCCTACCAACACTAGAGCAGCCCCCCACCTTCATGTGTCTCTTCAGTCTGTCCAGCTCTATAAAGGCTGCCCTGTCCTACCAACACTAGAGCAGCCCCCCACCTTCATGTGTCTCTTGAGTTTGTCCAGCTCTATAAAGGCTGCCCTGCTCTACCCTACCAACACTAGAGCAGCCCCCACCCTGCCCTGCCAACACTAGAGCAGCCCCCTACCTTCATGTGTCTCTTGAGTTTGTCCAGCTCTATAAAGGCTGCCCCGCTCTACCCTACCAACACTAGAGCAGCCCCCACCCTGCCCTGCCAACACTAGAGCAGCCCCCTACCTTCATGTGTCTCTTCAGTTTGTCCAGCTCTATAAAGGCTGCCCTGCTCTACCCTACAACATTAGAGCATCCCCCACCCTGCCCTGCCAACACTAGAGCAGCCCCCTACCTTCATGTGTCTCTTGAGTTTGTCCAGCTCTATAAAGGCTGCCCTGCTCTACCCTACCAACACTAGAGCAGCCCCCACCCTGCCCTGCCAACACTAGAGCAGCCCCCCACCTTCATGTGTCTCTTCAGTTTGTCCAGCTCTATAAAGGCTGCCCTGCTCTACCCTACCAACACTAGAGCAGCCCCCACCCTGCCCTGCCAACACTAGAGCAGCCCCCCACCTTCATGTGTCTCTTCAGTCTGTCCAGCTCTATAAAGGCTGCCCCGCTCTACCCTACCAACACTAGAGCAGCCCCCACCCTGCCCTGCCAACACTAGAGCAGCCCCCTACCTTCATGTGTCTCTTGAGTTTGTCCAGCTCTATAAAGGCTGCCCTGCTCTACCCTACAACATTAGAGCAGCCCCCACCCTGCCCTGCCAACACTAGAGCAGCCCCCCACCTTCATGTGTCTCTTGAGTTTGTCCAGCTCTATAAAGGCTGCCCTGCTCTACCCTACCAACACTAGAGCAGCCCCCACCCTGCCCTGCCAACACTAGAGCAGCCCCCCACCTTCATGTGTCTCTTCAGTCTGTCCAGCTCTATAAAGGCTGCCCCGCTCTACCCTACCAACACTAGAGCAGCCCCCCAACTTCATGTGTCTCTTCAGTCTGTCCAGCTCTATAAAAGGCTGCCCCGCACTATCCTACCAACACTAGAGCAGCCCCCCACCTTCATGTGTCTCTTGAGTTTGTCCAGCTCTATAAAGGCTGCCCCGCACTATCCTACCAACACTAGAGCAGCCCCCCACCTTCATGTGTCTCTTGAGTTTGTCCAGCTCTATAAAGGCAGCCCCGCACTCCCCACACTTGTTAGGCCGGTCCCCGGCGTGGCTCTGCATGTGCCTCTTGAGGTGGCTCAGCTGGTTGAAGGTGTGCCCGCACAGGTTGCACTCATGAGGCTTCTCACCTGCAAAAAAAACCCAGACAGATGACACTTGCAGACCTGCTTACCCTAAAATCGGGCTTCGTGTATTCCAAATCCAAAATAAGTGTATTTTTCACAAAATAGTACTCCAACAGCTTAAAAAAAACTAGTGCAAACATGGATACATTTTCATAACAACTTATACAAATATTATAACAAAAGTGTCATCCATTATTTACAAGCAACACACACACACACACACACACACACACACACACACACACACACAGATCTCATCATTTTCCTGAATCAGGCAATGTACAGAAATAGTCAGATTTCTTTTCACCATTTCACCATATTTTCCCCCCATGTGCCATATTTATCATATTTTGGTCAGATATGTGTTCAAAATATGGTGAAATCTTATGGGTAAACAGGTCTGAGACTGGTCTCTAGACTCTTTCAACACTGCCCTCTCTCAGCCTTTCCACCCACCGGTGTGTGTGCTCATGTGCCTCTTCAGGTGGCTGGGTCTGTTGAAGGCGGCTCCACACACGGAGCACTTGTTGGTCACCAGGGCATCCGCCCCCTGGGTGTGGCTGAGCCGGTGTCTGGTGAAGGCCCTGTACCAGCCGAACACCGCGCCGCAGTCCTTGCAGATGTACGGCCGACCCCCCGTGTGGCTCTGTGGACAGAACATTTGAAGTGATTCTGGACCAGCAGTTCACAAACATTTGAACAATTGTGCGATTCTGTTAGCAGAACATTTGAAGTGATTCAGGACCAGCAGTTCACAAGAATGTTGAAGTGATTCTAGCCAGCAGTTCACAAGAACATTTGAAGTGATTCAGGACCAGCAGTTCACAAGACCATTTGAAGTGATTCAGGACCAGCAGTTCACAAGAACATTTGAAGTGATTCAGGATCAGCAGTTCACAAGAATTTTGAAGTGATCCTAGCCAGCAGTTCACAAGACCATTTGAAGTGATTCAGGACCAGCAGTTCACAAGAAATTTGAAGTGATTCAGGACCAGCAGTTCACAAGAAATTTGAACAATTTTGTGATTCTGTTAGCAGAACATTTGAAGTGATTCAGGACCAGCAGTTCACAAGAACATTTGAAGTGATTCTGGACCAGTAGTTCAGCCGAACACCGCGTTGCAGTCCTTGCAGATGTACGGCCGACCCCCAATGTGGCTCTGTTAACAGAACATTTGAAGTGATTCAGGACTAGCAGTTCACAAGAAATTTGAAGTGATTCTAACCAGCAGTTCACAAGAACATTTAAAGTGATTCAGGACCAGTAGTTCAGCCAAACACCGCGTCGAAGTCCTGGCAGATGTACGGCCGACCACTCGTGTGGTTCTGTTAACAATTACAGAAAAAATTTGAAATGATTCTGAACAGCCGTTCACCAGATATTTTCAGTTGGATCCAGAATGATCAATAATGTGACCCTGGTATTTCTAAAATTTGAAGCGATTCTCAGCAGCAGTTCACCAGACATAGTGTGCAGATGTGTGTTTGTTCGGGTTTGCATCACATGAAATATTATTAATACAGAAGCTGGGAGTGGATGCCTCATGCCTCCATACGGGGAGCTGGACGACGCCACCACCTCCACGAGTCTCTCCGCGTGGGGATACCGGGGGGGGGGGGTCTTTCGTAAAAATAGTTCCCCGACCTTCTGTGCTTGTAACTTCCTCTAATCTGTCACTCTTCTTGACTCTGCCTTTTCCCTTTGCTTTTTATCATCTATGATCTTTCTGACTTATTGACCCATTCTCCTGCCTTTGAGCTCCTCTGAAATCGGAATGTGTCGGCTGTACGCAGCGGGGAGACCAGTAAAAACTGAAAACCGGACACATGTTTGCGAGACGCTGAAAGGTTGTGCGTATGTCACTCCGTGCATATGTCACATGAAATTACTGAAGCCTTCTCGTTCATCTTAATAATTATGCAGCTTGAGCTGGTTGGTGTTGCTATAGACCGCATCGCACTGGTCACACGCTCAACACCCCCCCCTCCTCCTCCTTTTTGCGACGCCACATGGTCAAAGCATGGGTGCAACTCCCCAGAATGACAAAAAACTGAAAGACAGGGGTCCAGGGGCTGCCACAGGCCCCAGCAGGGTACAGGGGCAGAGCCCCGTTGGATGATTCAGGGGGGTATCACAAGAGAGAGAGAGAGAGAGATAACGACACAGATAGACAAGTTACAATGATGGACAGAGATAGATTGAGTCCGATAAGCCTTATAAAATGATTACATTGCCTTTTGAAAACAATATGGCATCACCAGGCTGTTTTCAAGTTACACTACAGAGAGACTTCCAGGATAGAACAGCCAAGTTCAAAACGCACCAAATCGCTTGTGGTTGACTTTTTTTGGTGGAGGAATTTTTTAAAAACTTCAGTTTCTGGTAAAATTAAAAAAACTTAAATCAGTGTAAAACTGAAAGAGTAGCACCCATGAGTCATGGGGATGATGCGCCTTTTACTATAAAACGCCTTCTATAAGATTAGGACAATAACATTCCTACTTTTCTAAGGCATGAAAGTGGATGAAGATCGTCAGAGAAATCCTTCCACCCGGATTTTCATCTGACGTCAGAAGTTTTGTTGACAGGGGGGGGTGCACAACGTTCCCCCAAAAAAATTTCCAACCACCTTTTCACCTACCTCACGTCACAAGTTTTATTCAGCGAGGAGGGGGTCCGAAAATTTGTTCGGCACAAATAGCCTTCCACACACATTTTCAGCTAACATCGCTACTTTTGTTGAGCGGGAGCTACTCATTTCGCCTTCCTTCGCACAATTGAAGCGAGTGAGCTAAAGCGACTTCCGGTTAACCAGTTTGAGAATTGCAAAATAGAGACTTGTAGATATAAGAATACGGCAAGATCGGTCCTTTACGCGGGATTTTTTTTTTTCCACGGAAGTTTTGAAACATTTTCGCGGATTTTCCGCAAAACGCGTAATTCTTTCATGCCTGTTTTCTCCCCCATACCTTGATATGCAGCCTGAGCTGGTTGGCGTTGCTAAAGGCCGCGTCGCACTGGTCACACGCGTGACGGCCCCCTCCCTTGTGCGACGCCACGTGGTCGCGCAGGTGGTGCGCCTTGCTGAAGGCAGCCCCGCACTCCTCGCACACGAAGGCCCTCAGCCCCTGGTGGGAGCGCATGTGTCGCTTCAGGTTGCAGGCCTCCACGAACGACTGACTGCACTCCGTGCACACGAACGGACGATCCGTCTGCAGAAGAAAGAATGAGAGAACGCTTTGCACGAATGAAGGATTCAGGTTCATACAAAATTCTGACTTAAAAAGTCTGATCTGGTCTCTTCAAATTCCTGGCCTCCACGAAATACACTGGATACAGGCATGGTGGTTTGTTCCCTTGACTTGCCCAGATTACATCCCCACTACGGCTCACCTTGTGAGTGATCTGGTGTCTCTTCAAGTTCCTGGCCTCCATGAAAGAGGCCCCCTTGACTTGCCCAGGCTACATCCCCACTCTGACTCACCTTGTGAGTGATCTGGTGTCTCTTCAAATTGCACTGGTTGCAGGCGCAGGGTTTATTTATCCCCCTTGACTTGCCCAGGCTACATCCCCAATCCTGACTCACCTTGTGAGTGGTCTGGTGCCTCTTCAAGTTCCTGGCCTCCACGAAAGTGGCATCGCACTGGTCCCCCTTGACTTGCCCAGGCTGCATCCCCACTCCTTGACTCACCTTGTGGGTGATCTGGTGCCTCTTCAAGTTCCTGGCCTCCACGAAAGTGGCGTCGCACTGGTCCCCCTTGACTTGCCCCAGGCTGCATCTTGACCCTAGGCTACATCCCCACTCTGACTCACCTTGTGAGTGATCTGGTGCCTCTTCAAGTTCCTGGCCTCCACGAAAGTGGCGTTGCACTGGTCCCCCTTGACTTGCCCTGGCTACATCCCCACTCTGACTCACCTTGTGAGTGATCTGGTGTCTCTTCAAGTTCCTGGCCTCCACGAAAGTGGCGTCGCACTGGTCCCCCTTGACTTGCCCAGGCTACATCCCCACTCTGACTCCCCCTTGACTGGGGCCCAGGCTACATCCCCAATCCCAACTCACCTTGTGAGTGGTCTGGTGCCTCTTCAAGTTCCTGGCCTCCACGAAAGTGGCGTCGCACTGGTCCCCCTTGACTTGCCCAGGCTACATCCCCACTCTGACTCACCTTGTGGGTGATCTGGTGCCTCTTCAAGTTCCTGGCCTCCACGAAAGTGGCGTCGCACTGGTGGCAGGAGTGGGGTTTATCCCCCTTGTGGCGCTGGAGGTGCAGCTTGAGGTTGTGCGCGCGCAGGAAGGTGGCGCTGCACTGCGGGCACTGGTGGGGCTGCGGCTCTTCCTTCTTCGTCTTCGTCTCTTTCTTCGTCTTCGTCTTCCCCCCTTCCCCTTTTCCTTTGCCTTCGCCCTGGGAGAGATTTCTTGAGCATGAAACGGCGGTTAGACTCAAACGTTTAACGAGAAATCACACAAAACGATTAGGATTAAGATTATAGCCCCCCGTCGACAACAAGAGCCATGTCAGGGCTGTCACCACGTTAAATCTTACCACGTATTAACCCTTTCGCCGCCAGCCATTTTTCAACGAAAAAAATACCATTATAGTTAATTGGGTGGAGCACCTTTTTTTTATCTGCAATATTGCGAACTTTTCATAACTGTAAAGTACTTTGAAATCTGCTGGAGACCCCCCTTTATGTACAGCATAATCCGCCCCTCTTAAATCTGCCCCACAACTCAGAGTCACTTAGTGTACTTCATTTACTTTATCAAACTTTATGGGTGAAAGGAGAGACGCATCCTGTTTATCTTATTTCTGATAATTCCTCTTCCAGTCAGCTAACTGCTGAGTGGGGAAAAAACAGATTCGGGTTCAGCATTCCAAAGTCACATTCTTTCACGTGCAGGGGTTAGAAACATCCAAAATAGCAACGGCAACCTTGCTAAAACATCCACACAACTGATAACAGAGGTTGTTTATCTTACAACGAAAAGGTTCAGAATGAGAGATAGGATAGGCCAGTGCAGTGACTACCCGGATGTAAGGGGGATAACTGTCGCCCATGCAATGGCGGCGTGAGACAGGCCTAAAGAAAAAGGTCTCAATGGCGGCGTGAGACAGGCCTAAAGACACAGGCTCCCTGTTGACGCTAGAGTAGAAAAGTGGCCACTCTTGTCGCTCAATGCCTACACACCAGAACGCGGATCGTGGACACCTGGCCTATCAATGGCGGCGTGAGACAGGCCTAAAGAAAAAGGTCTCAATGGCGGCGTGAGACAGGCCTAAAGAAAAAGGTCTCAATGGCGGCGTGAGACAGGCCTAAAGAAAAAGGTCTCAATGGCGGCGTGAGACAGGCCTAAAGAAAAAGGTCTCAATGGCGGCGTGAGACAGGCCTAAAGAAAAAGGTCTCAATGGCGGCGCGAGACAGGCCTAAAGAAAAAGGTCTAAATGGCAGCGTGAGACAGGCCTAAAGACCGCCAAACAAAGGATTGCAGGAGGAAGTAGCCCCCGCTTCCGACATGCGCAGTACGAACTCTGCTCTGCAAAGCTTCCTGAAACCCAGTTTCGGTTTTCGGGTTTCATAACACTCATTTCTGAGGTCATCTAAGCTGGACATTTTGAAATCGGGGAGTGTCACGTGAATTCTGGGAAGACTGGGAGAGGTGACAAAATCCGGGAGCTCAAAATCCAGGAAGCTCCCGGATTTACCGGGAGGGTTGGCAGGTATGGAAGAAGAAGAAGAAGAAGAAGAGAACCTCTCCATCTCCTGCGTTCACCTTTGGTGTTGGTCCCAAATCGGGGTCCTGATCCCCGGTGGTCTGTTCCAGGATCATGCAGTCCAGGTTCTGCAGCAGCATGGCCCCGGCGCCGGTACCGGTACTGGTACTGATACCGGTACCGCCCGCCACCCCCCCACCATGGTCCTGAGGCTGCAGTTGAAGTGCCTGTGCCTGCCATCAAACCATCGTTTGGTGTTTTTTGTACTTGGTATACAGTGGAATCTCCCTTATAAGACCTCCCATAATGACTCCCTCCCATATAAGACCTACTTCTCCCATCATTACTTGTGGCAGTACCATAGCCGATGAGGTTTAACCGAGACGTGGTTACTGCTACACCTATCTGTATTGTTAAAAAATCGGGACTTTACTGGTGTTGCACTGCCTCCAGTATTGTTCCCACCATCTTTGCATCTACAAATGTCCCATAATTATGTGTCTGTTCCTGACCGAGAGGACGTAAAACACCAATTTTTCTTCTCGACTCCCTCCCATATAAGACCTACAGTGAAACCCATTTAGTACGAGTACGGTTTAAACGAGAGCCCGTGTGTAACGAGTGGTTTCAAAATTCCCGACCACAAGCCTTCTTTTTCCTTGTTAAATAATTCTGCATACAACGAGCTCGCTACAACGAGCAACTTGCATATAACGTACAATTTATTGACTCCCAAAGTCAAGTTTTTATGCAAAAACTACATGGTTAGAATGAGAACGCACTTGCAACCACACCGCCATCCCAAAGTCAAGCTTTCTTGCACAACTACCTGGCTAGAACGAGAACACACTGACAACAACATCGCCATCTTGACTGACCCCTCGATATGTAAGCGGCATTCTGATTGGCCGACATATTCTGTTTGACTCTTGACCTCGGCTAGGGGGCCAAACTGAGCATCGAATGAACACACTTCATAACACACTAACCGGGAAAGCGTTTCAAATGTACATGTAACTTGCAATCATCATCACGATCGCGATGGAAAACCGAAAAAGAAAAAGGGAACAATTGACCATCGATCAAAAGAGACAAATCCTTGCTGATGTTGACAGTGGTCTTCGTCAGTGTGATGTTTGCCGAAAGTATGGATTGGTTTCATCTACAGTCGCGACAGTTCTGAAGAACAGAAATAAAATCGGAAGCGTGGATTTTGACCCAAAACGGAAAAGAATGCGTTGCTCACAGCAAGTTGGCGGAGAAAAACTGGACGAGGCATTGTTTGCTTGGTTCAAGCAAGCAAGAGCGATGGATGTTCCCATTAGTGGGCCGATATTGATGACCCAGGCCCAACAACTTGCCACCGAATTGGGAATGGATGACTTTGTACCATCGAATGGCTGGCTCGATCGATTCAAGAAACGAAAGGGAATAACCTGCAAATCGATCTGTGGTGAATCGAAATCTGTTGACACTGCCATTACAGACTCGTGGTTGGAAACGAACTTGCCAAAACTGTTGGAAAACTACAGTCCAGCGGATATCTACAACGCTGATGAGACGGGACTTTTCTACCGGTGCTTGCCTCAGAAAACATTAGCTCTGAAATCAGAAAATTGTTCTGGGGGAAAGAAAGCCAAGGATCGTTTGTCCGTTCTTGTGGCTGCCAACATGGATGGCAGCGACAAACTGCCTCTGTTGGTGATAGGCAAGTTTGCGAAACCGCGGTGCTTTAAAGGTGTGAGCAGATTGCCCGTGGAGTATCGGCACAACAAAAGAGCTTGGATGAAGTCAGAAATCTTTGAAGAGTGGATAAGACAGCTGGACGCAAAAATCAACAGACAGAAACGAAAGATAGCAATGCTTGTTGACAACTGTCCCGCCCACCCACGCATCAAAAACTTGAAAGCAATCGAGTTGATTTTCTTGCCAGCAAACACAACAAGCGTTCTTCAACCCATGGATCAGGGCATCATCAGCAACTTCAAACTGTACTATCGACAGTTGATGGTTCACAGACTTCTGTTGTCCATGGCTCAAGATCAAGATTCCCAGCAGATCAACGTCCTAGAGAGCCTACACATGATGCGAACAGCCTGGGGAGCCGTGACACAGGAAACCATCAACAACTGTTTTCGTCATGCTGGATTTCGGCTTCCTGATAGTGATAGGCCTACATGTAGCCAGGACGTGATGGGAGAAAAAGAAACGTCGTCAAGTGTGACCAAAGAGCTCCGAAATCAGGGATTTCAAGACAATTTTGAAGAATATGTGACAGTTGACGAGCAGTTGCAGACGACGGGTTTCTTGACTCACACAGAACTGGCGAAGCAAGCAACCAATCACGTCCAAGGTTTCAAAAACACACTGGACAGCGACAGTGAAGACGATACGGAACCCCCCAGGCGTGTGTCAATCCAAGAAGCCAGAGAAGCTGCCGAAACACTGAAGATGTTTCTTCAAAGTCATCAGTGTGACCCATTGGGCCATGAAGAAGTCAACAAGGCCATCGATATGGTCACCAGTGTCGGACAGTTGATAACCAAGAAACAACTTGGGTGTCTGCAGCGCAAGCAGACGACACTGGACTCACTCTTTGCGCACTGATCTTGTGACTTCCGGGAAATTTTAACTTTCTCTTAAAGTGTGTGGATTTTATGTTTCAGATGTTAATAAACTGTTTTAAAGTGTTTGTAATCGGCATTAAAAACCCTATGGATACAGAATACTGGGCTTACAACCATGCTTTGTTGGGTAAGTGTGTTGTTTCCGTTTTTCTGTCTTTTTCACACTTTACCAGCATGCACATCACAGTAGATGCGAGGAGCGATTGATAGGTTCGTCAGGGTTGCCAAAATCGATCAAATGGTTTGAACGAGCAATGCTTACAACGAGTAAATTGGCCCTCTCCCCTGGAATTCGTATTAAACGGGTTTCACTGTACTTCTCTGAGACATTGCCCTTCTTTGTAAGTATTAAAATTACCTCTCTTATAAGACCCCTCCTTTATAAAACCTCATTTTGGATGATTTTTGGAGGTCTTATAAGGGAGGTTCCACTGTAATACTTTTGTTACAAAAATACATTAATAAATCAAAAACTTGACAAGTAAAAACATGACACGTCACACGCTGAAAAAAAAGCATTGCCGTATACTAGTTATAGTTCTTATTAGTGTCACTACAGTGACTACTGATGGAATCTCTGCACTGTCTTTCTTAGTCTTTCCTAGCTATCTTTCCCGATAAATAAACAAAATCAAACAACTGTCTGGTTTCCTCTATATGTTCCTGGCCTGCGTGTGTGCTGATCAACACCCTCCAATCCTTATCCCGATCCTTATTCCTCATCAACTCCTCCTTATCCCTATCCCTTACCCTTACCACCCCATCACATTAGTACCAATCTTAATGCCTCTTATATTTGAACAACTCTGTGTGTGTGTGTGTGTGTGTGTGTGTGTGTGTGTGTGTGTGTGTGTGTGTGTGTGTGTGTGTGTGTGTGTGTGTGTGTGTGTGTGTGTGTGTGTGTAGGTGTGTGCGTGCGAGTAGGTGTGTATGTGCGTGTGTCCTGTTTGTTCGCCGTGTAACTCACGAACCAGTGTACAGAATCGCTTCAAATTTTGCGTGGTGATACATTATGGTGCAGGGAGGGTCCCATAGAAAATTCGCAACCGTGGTGACCTTGACCTTGGAGTTTGACCTTGAAAACCGCTCAAAAACAGGATAGTAACTAAAGGGTAGTAATTAGGGAATGACTGGCTGGACTGGTTTCCACCATAAATCTGAGTGAAAGAGGGGCGAAAGAGAGACAGAGAGAAAGTGTGTGTGTGCGTGCGTGTGCGAAGCGTAGCGGGCAGGACTGCTAGCATAATATATACCAAAACAATGAAGCTTACGTCAACTTGTGGAAGCGACTGTGCTGGCTGGGGCTGAGAGTTCAGCAAAACCATGTTGGGGATGCCGGTGGCAGGGGCGCACCCTGGGTCCTGGATGATCTGAGGTAACAGGCATCGAGACAGTCTACGGCTTAACCTTTTAATATCAGGAACTCTATTAACCCTTTCACTGCCTGACCTGTGTCTACTAGGGTGTGTGTGATGTCATTGATGATGTCATAAACGTTTGATGTGTAGAGTGGCACAGTGGTATCGCGCTCGCTTCGTGTCAAGTAAACCCGAGTTCGAACCTGGGTACAGGGGATTTTTTCCTCTCATTCTGCACTAGGCCTTAACGGTCTGAACGTGGAGTCTTTCGGATGAGACGATAAACCGAGGTCCCGTGTGCCCATGCACTTAGCATACGTTAAACCCTGTAGCAACGAAAAAGTTGTCATTTGGTCAAAATTTACCCCCCCCCCCCCCTCCCTCATCAGTGGCAAAAATCGCATGCAAAAAAAAAAAAAAAAAAAAAAAAATTAAAAAAATGGCAGCTATAAAGTACCTAATACCTAATAATAATACCTAATGTCACAGTCCTGGATTGCTGGTTTTGGGTTCAGACAAGTCAGCAAAGGTACCGTATTTTTCAGACTATAAGGCGCAACCCCCAAATTTGACACAAAATTAAGACTTTGTTATTCCATTTTCTTACTAGAGTACCAAAGGAGGTTGCGTACCCCTCAAAACGACACAAGTATGACATTTCTTACAATCTCTACGATATAATTAAAGGGGGGGTACGCACTTACCCAACCAACGCACAGACCTGTTAGTTCTCTATGTTATTAGTCATATTATAGGTTAGGTACATTATAGTCACAGAGGCGTCTCTGTCAAATTCCAGTTGCTCCCACCTGGAGAGAGCGTCGCAGCCAGAGGCGCAGCACCCAATTTAAAAAAAATTTTTTTGCATGCGATTTTTGTGTGACTGATGAGGAAGGGGAGGGGGGTAAATTTTGACCAAATGACAACTTTTTTGTTGCCACTGGGTTTAACGTGTGCTAAGTGCATGAGCACACGGGACCTCGGTTTATCGTCTCATCCGAAAGGCGCAGGGGTCTCATTCTGGGGAAAAAGTATCGCCTTTTAGTCCGAAAAACATGGCACATCTCTAGACCATTTACTCAGATTGAGTCTAACAGGTCTCTTTTAAATTTTGTAATAAGAAAATAGATGATTTCTCAGTTTTCCTTTAGAGAGGTTAACCCTTTCACTGCCAACGTCGCATTTTAGCACCACAGTGATTTAACACCTATGTCACTAAAAGGCATCAAAATGGGGTCTATTATCCAAAGACCCTATTGTCTTAGTTTTGGGAAGTAAGGATAGACCTTATTTTATATGTCACAGAAGAATCCCCAATACTGCAGGTGGATTTTGTTCTCTACCCAGGTAAATTTAATACATGTAGCAAGTTTTGGCTGAAATATGGCTGGCGGTGAAAGGGTTAATGGGAAGACGGGCAATATCAGAATCAATATCAGTTCTTCAACTGATGAAAAGACACGCTTTGGGAAGAAAGTTGCTTAAAAATATAAAAACTAATCATATGCAAATCCTTTAAAACTTCTGGTAAATTACATGGCGTCATAAAGTTTTTAACCCTTTCACTGCCAGCCATATTTCAGCCAAAAATGTCCATTAAATTTACCTGGGTAGAGAACAAAATCCATCTGCAGCATTGTGGATTCTTCTGTGACATGATATAAAATAAGGTCTATCCTTACTTCCCAAAACTAAGACAATAGGGTCTTTGGGTAATAGACCCCAAATTAATGCCTTTTAGTAACATAGGTGTTAAATCACTGTGGTGCTAAAATGCGACTTTGGCGGTGAAAGGGTTAAGTTCTATATATGTTTGTGTATGTGAGTGCGAAAGTGATGGGGTATGGTGTGTGCAAGGGTGTTGGGAAGGGGGAGAAAGGGGGGGAGGGTCACTTAGCGGGGGTTTCTTTGTATGCCACACAGTTAGTATGTGTATAACTGTGTATGTGTTTGCATCAGCGTCCCTGTGCATGTATGTGTGTGTGTGTGTGTGTGTGTGCGTGTGTGCGTGTATGTGTGTACCTGTGTGTGTGTGTGTGTGTGTGTGAGAGAGAGAGAGAGAGAGAGAGAGAGAGAGAGAGAGAGAGAGAGAGAGAGAGAGAGAGAGAGAGAGAGAGAGAGAGAGAGAGAGAGAGAGAGAGAGAGAGAGAGAGACAGACAGACAGACAGACAGACAGACAGAAAGAGTGTGTGTATGTCAAGTCAAGTAAAGTACATTTTATTATCTCAGCAGAGAAATTACATTCATGTGCAACATTAAATCATTTAAAAACATATAACAGAAACAATCACAGAAAGCACGATAACATTAAGACACATGAGATTAAATAAGAAACATATATAAAACAATCAACAACACAATCAACAGAAGCGTAATTAAATAACATAGGCCTAATAAGATAATAATATTAAGATACATGGGATCAGATTACGAGCATTCAAACCAAAACCATGTGTGCATGTGTGTTTAATGTGTGTAGTAAACCAAGTACACACCACGGCAGTTGAAGTGGGCTGAGCATACTGATACTGGCCCAGCGAAATCAGTTCAGCGGTCTGTTCCGATACCGATACTGGTACCGGCATGGTCTGGTTGGTACCTGGCAGAATGAAACATGAAATTTGTACCTTTTATCAGTACTGCCAAAAACTGTTCCAGCATAACGATATTTTTTGTCTAGTACCGATAAAAATTAACATCGGTATGTACCGGTACCTGAGACTTTCTTTCGATAAGGAAAGACCCTGCGTCACACACCTACGTCAGGCAGATGCGCGATAAAAGTTTTGCGTCATGCTTACGTAAATAGCAAGGTTGTGTTCCCGCTTGTGGGCTTCCCGCTCTCTGCTCTCCGGTTTCTTATCTGTATACCCCCCTCTGACGTCTTACTGTCGTTCTGTTTGTCTGATGATGACGACAACATCACAAAAGTGACGTAACTTGGTCTTAAAAGGCAACATACAATGACGCATTCAGATCGCATAGATCTATGTACAGATATTTTCTGCACAGCGAAGTTTGATTGCACCGGCTGTGTGATGGCCAGTACCGGAATATTTTCCTGTTGCCAGTACTGTCCACCGAAACTTTTGGTAGGCTAGCGGAACCTCTGAAACTGTCAGACAATGTTATGGATATAAGGTGCACCCAACCACAACACCCCACCCACCCACACCCACCCACACACAGGGTGTGTCAGAGTGGTTAAGACGTTTGCCTGCCAAATGTAATGAGTGACTGCAGCGTGAGTGACCCGGGTCCGAATCCCGGCCTCCTCGCCCCTTTCTTTCTAGTTTGACAGGAAAATCGAACTGAACGTCGAGTTCTTCGGATGGGGACTTAAAGCTAGTCTAACCCGTGCGCTTTACGCACTTAAAAATCCCACGGCAGTTGAAAGTCGGCAAGAGCATGCTGGGAGATATCCTGCTGCCTGGTATGGCCAAATTGATAGCTAGGTTTTCCAAGTGTGCCCACACCCCCTCCTCACCCTGTGACCCCCCCCCCCCCCCCCAAAAAAAAAAAAAATTAAAAAAAATTTGGTAGGTGTTGCACTTGCAGCGATGCGCTCTCCGGGGGAGAGTAGCCCGAATTTCACAGACTAGAATATACCAAATACCAATACACTTTTTGTTGTTGTTGTTGGTATTCAATATTGTTTTTATTCCATCTCTTCTTACATTCCACAATTCCTGCTTTCACTCAATCTTTCATCCAATCAACATATATACATGTAACACAATTTGAGCAAATAAAGTAAAATAAAGATAAATAAATAAATAAATAGTTCATCAATATCAGGGCAGGGCTCGGTTAGAGTTACAAACAGAAATAATAGTAATAATATCATGATTGGTTGGTCAAGCTTAATTGAGAGAAGTATATATTTAAAAGCAGTATTATATAATTAATATTATTAGTCAATGAAGAGAGGGTGTGGGGGGGTTTTTTTTCATTACAAAACAACAATGACAATACTAACAACAAACCAATACATTTTATGTTCACCTAATTCTGGTCCTGTTTTTAGTTTCTTACTACCTATTGTTTGTCGTATTATAAGGCGCAGGGGTCTCAAGTCTTGGAGAAAAGAAAGAAAGTGACCCCTTACACAAATTACAGACCGTAAGACAGACCTGTTTACCCCCTACTCAAGTCTTGAGCAGTCTGGATAGCTGAAATGAGTAGTTTTTGCTCAAAATGCGTAGTTTTATTCCATAAACCATCAAACAATGTTCACTGAAAATGAGTAATTAGAGCATTATTTTCAATTTTGAAGAATAGTAGAGGTCCAAATTGAGTAGAATACTACTGGAAAACAGTAGGGTAAACAGGTCTGCCCTCCTGGGGGTTCCGGGGGGCAATGCCCCCTGGAAGCTGAAGGGAAACAAGTTTCCAATGTAATTGACAGGCTCTCGTTGCACTTTCACTTCTGGTTAAACTTAGTGACCTCTATAACCAGCAAAATGCATCTTCTCAAATTCTCATAATCCATTATTATGATAATGCAAAAAAGGAAAACTTTTATGTGAGCGATTATTATTTGTATTTAATTTTTCAGTTATTTATTGTCTGTTTGTGTATTATGTTTATGCAAATTGCATGGAGAAAAAAAATTCAATAAAAAAATAAAAAAATTCTCATAATCCGGCGACGCCGGCTCCAGGCAATAAAAACAAATCCTGAACTTCAGGACATCCTGAAAGCAGGAGCATCCTGAAAGCAGGAGCATCCATGCGATTCACTTCACATAAGAATGGAAATAAGCAGACGTGGAGACTTCATCCGCAATCCCATCCGCTTATTCCTTACGTAAGTGAATGGGGGTTTCCGTATGATTGGAGCTTGTGGATTGCGGATCTCAAATGTGCGCAGGCCCTCACACTACAAATTATTGGAGAAATAATAACCATTCAATGCAGATATTTTTTATTCTGAATCAGCCATTTTTTAGCCCCCAAAATACCATTAAACTTACCTGGGTAGAAAAAAAAAAATCTGCCATATTGGGAATTCTTCTGTAACAAGTATAACATTAGGCCTATCCTTACCTCCCGAAATCACGAAAATAGGTGGATAACAGGCCCTGATTTGATGCTTAGTGACATGGGTGGTAAACCATTGTGGTGCAAAAATACGACATTGGCAGTGAAAGGGTTAAAGGCAAACCTCGTGACTGAAAAAGTAGGTGGGGTCAGTTGCTTTTGTGCAGTTTAACCAATAAAATTAACTGTTACTGACTTGGTTAATTGACGTGTCAGACAACGTAGGAGGGGTCAATTTTATACTCTAAGACCATTGGTTTAGAATTCTACCAAAACATCGGCCACAGTTACTTTTAGGAAAAAAAACGTTGCGAGCATAATCGTGATGCGTTCTCAGGGAAGTTTTGGCTGTCGCTATCATTCTCGCGACTGTCGACAACAGTCAAGTTCTACTGTCGCTATCTATTCTCGCGACGTGTCGGCAACGGTCAACTCTACTGTCGCGTCTATACTCGCGACATGTCGGCAACGGTCAACTCTACTGTCGCGTCTATACTCGCGACATGTCGGCAACGGTCAACTCTACTGTCGCGTCTATACTCGCGACATGTCGGCAACGGTCAACTCTACTGTCGCGTCTATACTTGCGACGTGTAGTGAAAAAGTTAAAGGCATGGTCTTAGTCTCTTCACCTTCTCATTTTGACTTTGTCATGCTTTGTCAAAATTGTAAAACGTACAGGGTGAACCTTAACCTTTTGTGACAAGCATAGATAGATGGCTACCTGAAGTCTGGGGAGACTGCTGTATGAAAGTGGCAGCGGGCAAAGGGTTCTGAAGCAGAGGTAGCTGGTTCGAACCTGCACGCAAACACACACAAACCGTATACAATCATACCCATGCACACCCATGCGTGCACACACACACAGAGAGCACACACACACCGTATACAATCATACCCATGCACACCCATGCGTGCACACACACACACACAGAGCACACACACACACACACACACACACACACACACACATACAGTACACACACACACAGAGACACACACACACACAGTACACACACACTAACACACACACTCTACACGCACACGCACACTGTGTACAACACACACAGAGAGCAACACACACACAGTTACACACACAGAGTCACATCTTGCATCACGCACTATCACTAGTAGTACAGGCACACGCAAACACACACAACACAGTACACACACAGAGCACACACACACACAGTACACACACAGAGTCACACACACATACACGCACACGCACACACACAGTACACACACACACAGAGAGCACACACACACACAGTACACACACAGAGTCACACATGTTTTTGAACACGCACACGCACACGCACACACACAGTACACACACACACACACACAGAGTACACACACACACACACACACACACACAGAGTGATACACATACAACACACACACAGTCACTAATGACGCTCCGATTGGACTGTGTTCAACAGAAGGTTGAAGCAACGAAGTAAAATAGTTAAGATTTAATGGTTATCTTGCGTCAGAACACATTGTCCTATCATGGGGTCAAAAAAATGTACAACACTGTAATTTGTAAAGACTTCTTATTCTTATTCTTCGATCGCTCAGACAGTTTCCTGTCAATTATGAGCGCAGATGCGTCATGCTGCCGTTATGCGCTTAGCTAAGAAATAGTTAGGCCCAGCAAGTCCGACTTCGGCTGGAGGAGGAAATGTTTTTGAAAGTGTTTCGTGAAAAAAGGCAAGAGAATGGACCACCGGTAAGGCAGAAAGATAGTAGATGACAGCAAGCAAAGGGAAAAGGCAGAGTGAAAGAGAGTGACAGATTAGAGGAAGTTACAAGCACAGAACTTCCAGAAGGTGGGGGAACTATTTATACAAAAAGACCCCCCGGAGCATCATCTTTACCTCCGTCTGTAGAAATGGTTCCAACGTGACTCTGGAAAAGCTGCCAGGCAAAATTGGGGTCTGCAACAGATACGAGTAAAAATGACCATAAGGCCGTGTACACACATAAGCGGATATTCCATGCGGAAACCCGTGCGCAATCCATAAATACGTGAGACAAAGAAGGGAAAAGATTTGTGCACGTGTCCGAATTTCCCCTATCTGCGTAAACTTTTATCCTTCTTTTTCCCCCACTTATTTAGGGTTTTGCGTACAGAACTTGGGCGTCTAATGTGAACCCGGCCTTATGGTATTAAAACAATTAGCGGGCGTAGATTTTTTTCTTCTTTGCCGTGTGTTTTCAGTTTCATTAAAAATGAGCACACACATGCTCACATACACAAGCACACATGTGTGTGTGGGCGCATGCAGTTACGTGCGCACACACACACACACACACACAAACACACTAACAGACACACTTACATTCTCTCTCTCTCTCTCTCTCTCTCTCTCCCACACACACATTGGAACACGTTACACATTGGAACACGTTACGTTTTAGTTGGGTTTTTTCACCCCCCCCCTCTCTCTCTCTCTCTCTCTCTCTGAGTTCTCTTTTTGAGCGAGCTCTCTATCTCACTCTCTAAAGTCTAACACACAGGTCTACACACACACACACACACACACACACACACACACACACACACACACACACACACACACATTTCCTACCTTCAGCCACCCGCTTGAGGTCGGTCTGTGACAAAGCAATATTGATGACCACACGGTTCACATCGATGGTCACACACACATCACTATATACACACACACACACACACACACACATGTATAAACACACACACTTCTACACACACACACACACACACACACACCTACACACCTACACACACACATTTCCTACCTTCAGCCACCCGCTTGAGGTCGGCCTGTGACAAAGCAACATTGACGACCACACCGTTCACATCGATGGTCACACACACACACACACACACACACACACACACACACACACATAAACACACACACACACACACACACACACACATACCTACACACACACACACACACATACATGACAAAGCCACTTTGACGACCACACCGTTCACATTGATGGTCACACACACACAACTACACAAACACACATTTCCTACCTTCAGCCACCCGCTTGAGGTCGGCCTGTGACAAAGCCACATTGACACCCACACCATTCACATCGATGGTCACACACACACATAACTACAGGCACACACACACACACACACACACACACACACATTTCCTACCTTCAGCCACCCGCTTGAGGTCGGCCTGTGACAAAGCCACATTGACGCCCACACCATTCACACTGATGGTGGTCGGTGTGTACATCTCCTGGTAACCTAGCCTGAAACAAAATTTACAAAATAGCAGTGATGCATCGAGGATCGAAAAGTGATAGGACAAACTGTCCTGAGACGAGAGAAACCGATAGGACAATGTCCCGGCTCTGGCAGAAATCAATAAGACAAAGAGTACCAGTATTCAAATTTAATTGGACATTCATCCTGACACAGTGACAGGAGAGAACACAATAGAACATTGTGAAGGGGAGTTAGATCCGAGCTTTGAATTCCTCCACTGAGTCTGTTGTGATTGTCTCTGATGGAAGACATGGATGCAACTGGAGAAAATAAAATACAGGCAAGGCAGGGGTCCAGGGGCTGCCAAGGTAGAGCCCCTGTTGGGGGGTCAGGGGGGCACAACACCCCCCTGAAGTTGTAAAAAAAGAAGCAAAATCATACTCAATTTGAAGCTAATTCCAGGCTTGTAAAGTGAGAATTCAACAATTTTCCCCCTTGAATGAATGGCAGATTTGTATTTGAAAAAAGCATATATACAAAACATTACAATTTACAGTTGACAACAAAAATGTCTAGAAAAACAGAGTAAATTTTCAAGCTGTGTTTCAAGTAAGCTTCCTTTCTTATGCTTGAGTGTATAAAGTTTTGTTTCTTACATTACTACTTGCACTCATCTGAAGAGCGACGTTGCTTGGAATGGAAATGAAATGAACTTTGAATCAATTGTTTTGGTGGCCAAATTTTTGAAAAACAGGCACCGCCTCACATCCGAGGAAAGGTTGCATCCATGGGAAGAGAGTTCCATTCCGCCACAGCCATCGGGAAGAATGAGAACTTCCTTTTTTCTATCATTTAAAAAACAACCAGTGGCTACAGTTATGCGGTTGTTGCAACACTCAACCATGTTCAGGGATAGTAACTCTTCCTAGTAAATTTTTGTGTGAACAAATGCATTTTCTTATTTCATATACTGATATAGAGTACTGATGGGGGTTGCGTAACCCTTAAGGCATTATCGTAATATGACGTCAATTTGTGGATCTTCAGTTCGATATTGGAAAAGATTTAGATCACCAACGGCTGTTAAAATGTTTCTGCTTCCACTGTATAAACGCTCTGGTTTGTAACTGAAACCATTTTCTAGAAGCAAACGGATTTCTGAAGACTATGACAAATTGGTCATTGCGTACCGGTATGGGTCAGTGCGCACCCTACATACGGGTTTTGATTTTTTGTATCTACATTTATATATGTAACCATAGCAACTTTCACCCCACACCAAGTGCGTTGAGGAAACCTTAACACAAAATGAGTAGATTCGAATTTTACCTTCTAACTCCATGAAAGTTGTTCTCTTTCGGTTGAAAAATGGAAGTCGGAAGAAATAAACGTCATTGGAATAAATTACGCAAGCATGACGTGATTTCTTTACAATCTCTACGATTTCAAGGGGGGTTATGCACTGACCCAACCAACTCAAAGACTCGTCAGTACTCTGTTTAACGCGTCAAGGTTTCGTTAAAATAAGGATAAGGTTAGGAAGATGTTAGAACTTAGAGTCAATGTTAGTAATACTAATTACTAGTAATAGTAGTTTTTCAAGACACTTGCGCACAATTCTTAGCCCCGTAACTGTAGCCTGGAGAATGCGCGCTACGGACCCGTAACGTCAGCCTCTGCCTATCCTAAAACCCCAACATTGAACAACCCTCAATTTAATTTTTTCTCGGCTATATGAGTATATCCACATTTTTGCTCGTAAGGGAGATCATTTGATGACAGAAAAGAGCAAAACAGGTGGATCTTTCCGTCATCAGATTATCCTCTCTTACGGACGAAAATGTGGATTTTTCCTACTAACTTTCGTTTTGCAGGGAATTATGTTCAGGTCCTTGCAGTATTAGTAAAAAGACGTATTTTGCCGTGGATCAGTGGTCTTGTAGTTGAACATTGGCCTTTTCACTGATGTCGAACTTTCTTTAAAAAACAGCATTTATCAACGCGTTAGACAACCAAAGCAGCACACGATAAAACAACTTTCGCATGCACGATATTACCGTTAAGAAATGAGGCCCACAACACGGGAAAATATTCATAAAAATATAAGCCATCCCACTTCGTCCGCCATGTTCGTCCCACTTGTCCACAATCGGGGCAGAATGATCCCCGCCACTAAACAATGCAAGTGTAAGCTTACCCTTCAACTATCATCATGCTGCAAAAAATCCAACAAAATCGGCGTTTTATTATTAAAACTAATCGGAGCAGAGTTGAGGAGAGCTAAGTTCAGTGCCAGAAAAACTTACAAGGAGGTCGTTTGATAAGCTTCGTTCGCCATCCTGGTTGTTCAATGACATTTTTTGACCCTCACAACAACAGAGGAGCGCTGTAAATGTATGGATCGGAACTGTTACGCACAATTATACTTGCACCTCCGCAAAGGAGGTTTGTTTGTTTGTTTAGCGCTTATAGCGTTTTTACGCTCACACAACGCGAAGCGTTTGGCTGATAATGTTGTTGTTTTTCTGTCTCTCTGTTTTTCTTACTCTTTCTGGCATAAGGAGATATAGTACCCAAGGTGAAGGGGGCTACCGTGCACCCCCACCCCCCCCCCCCCCCCCCCATGATTAAACCAAAGTAGGCTATAAATGTTCCTTAGGACCTCCTGAACACGTTACAATTTGTTCCCAAGAAAAAAACTCAATCCCATTATGAGTTATAGCCCCTGATGTAAGGGTACCCCCCGGTCGCCCGGTACACATTTGTCAAAATACAAGTGATGAACAGTTCATTTAAATGAACAGTAAAACATTTTTTTGTTATCCAAATAATGAATTTAGGTGCATATAGCTACTTAAAAATGTTTATTGCAGTGCTCAATGTTTGATAGTCTCACTGCAGTACTTCAGCGATCATCGGCTACCGTCATTTTCGCGGCAAAAGTTGTATGTCAATGATGATGCATCAAAAATAAGAGCAAGCATGGACAGTTTCAGTTTGGTTTCATGCACTACAATATCCCAGGAACATTTCTAGTCATAATTGGGGGTTGTGAGACTTCCGGTTTCAACACAGGATCAAATTTACCTTCCCTACCCCCTAATCATGAAAATTTGACAAAAACTGATATAAAACTTAGCTGTACTTTGTTTTGGATTATATCTTAGTTTTTTGTGTCTGTCCAGCATGATTTGACGGTGCTGAATCCAAATCCGTTGTAGGCCACGTTGTAAATGTTAGATATTTTCAATTATTGCGTAATATTCAAAATGGCCGCCGTAAGATTTTAGAGGAATAGTAAAAATAGAGGAATACACTCAGTGATTGTAAATATTTGGCAACTAATACTTTTGGGGGGTAAGAAAGATATATTAGTTGCTGATGTCATTCAAACTAATTGAATTTGTGCATTTATTAGTCCCCTGCCACACTGCAGAGGAGGGCTATTGCGATCATGCATGTCCTTTGCAATTTGTCTGCACAATTACATTATAAACTATTCCACAGAAATCATTTCAAATTTTAAATGGTAGTATTTTACACAAAACCAATGTGCTCAATCAAACAAAGTATACCTTGTTTATGTATTTCTTTATATATAAAATGTATATATTTTACTTAATTCAAGTAGTCTTGTATTCATGTAGTAATTTGGTCTGTTGCGGGTTGAATGCCTGAGGTAACAGGGGCAATGTAAACATGTCATCGCGAAAAAGAAAGCATCCAGAGAAGTGTGGTAGCTCACACGGACTGACTTCCCTTCAAGACTGTGTGGTTCACTTTAGAGATTCAAACAATCAAGCATTTGTTTACTTTTCTAAAAGCAAAGGACCCCAACACAGACTTGAAAAGATTCAAGGCATTTGCAGGGAAATAATCCAGCAGCCTGTTGACTCACCTTACCGAATGGAAGAGTCGTGCAATCAAGTGCCTGACATACTCCAACTACAACATGGGTACCATCGTGACTGCTATCAACGATTCACTAAAAACCTGGACAGACTGAAATCTTCACAGGAAAAGGAACCAAGTCAACAAAAACGGACATCAGAGCGTACATTTGGCTCTTCTGAAAGGGTCATAATTATTCAAGCCAGATTGTATATTTTGTAACAAGGAGGGCAAAAAGAATTTAAAATCCAAAGGTGTTTGGACAACAGAGTGCACTGCCAAATTTGAACGTAAATGTTGGAGCACAGTTCTTGAAGCTGCTGAATTGAAGCAGGGTGAGAAACTTCTTTGTAGAATCAGAGGTTATGATTTGTTTGCTTCTGAGGCGCAGTACCATCCCAGCTGCCATAAACTATATGTCCAGTTTCCATCTGCATGGCAGAGTACCAATGAAGCAGCTAAGATATCTCAAGAAGAACTTGAAAACTCTCACAGACTTGCGTTTGAAAGGGTATGTGAAGTGATTGATAAAGAGATCATCCAGCTTCAAAAGATCATGAAACTTTCAGAGTTATGTGGCATATACACTTCTGCCTTAGGTGAAACAGCACATGCAAACCCAGAGAAAGTTGACTAAGAATGAAAAGTATGGACACAAACTGTCATTCAGAAGGAAGGAAGATTCACATCAGATATTGTGCATAGCACGGAAATGAAGAATGAAAGAGCAATACTTCTTGCATATGAGCTGGGATCAGGAGACATGACTAAAGATGTAGCCCAGTACCTGAGAAACAAAATCTTTGAAGCATTTCAGAACTCAGATAGTCTTCCTTGGCCTCCTACTGACAAGTATCTTCAACAGAAGAATGTTCTGCCCAGTGAACTCGAT
>CM065710.1:6054770-6077270 GCA_017654935.2 Phymorhynchus buccinoides
CACAGGGATGGGACTGCATTTAGGTCAAAAGTTTGAAGCTTAGAAGGGGCGCTCGCCAGAGTGGATCTGTTGAATAGAACACAGGGATGGGACTGCATTTAGGTCAAAAGTTTGAAGCTTAGAAGGGGCGCTCGCCAGAGTGGATCTGTTGAATAGAACACAGGGATGGGACTGCATTTAGGTCAAAAGTTTGAAGCTTAGAAGGGGCGCTCGCCAGAGTGGATCTGTTGAATAGAACACAGGGATGGGACTGCATTTAGGTCAAAAGTTTGAAGCTTAGAAGGGGCGCTCGCCAGAGTGGATCTGTTGAATAGAACACAGGGATGGGACTGCATTTAGGTCAAAAGTTTGAAGCTTAGAAGGGGCGCTCGCCAGAGTCGATCTGTTGAATAGAACACAGGGATGGGACTGCATTTAGGTCAAAAGTTTGAAGCTTAGAAGGGGCGCTCGCCAGAGTGGATCTGTTAATGAAAAAGAACGGATGGGACTGCATTTTATGAAAAAGAACGGATGGGACTGCATTTTATACACCGTGATAATTGTAATGATCATCATTAGCACACGCACACATATACCTCACCCCCCTCATCCCACCCCCTTCACACACACACGTACATGGACACACAGACACAAGCACACAAACATTCCAACAGCAAACACACATAGAAGGTGAGATTAGCGTCCAATCGGCCAGAGACCCTTATGGACGGATCAAACACACAAAAAACACAACCATTTATAGTCAGTCCATGGTTGGTGTTTGAAAAAAGTCATCCGAAAATATTACCAGGATATGCTGTTGTTGTTTGTCTGTCCCTGGCTTAAAGACTCCAGGGATCATCCCAACAGCCGAAGCACTTGAACACTATGGCACAAATGCACCAGCTAGGGATGAGAACATTACGTGTGTGACCGTTTTTTTGATTACCCCGCCACGTGGGCAGCCACACTCCGACTTCGGAGGCTATAATTATGGACATTTTGGGTGTTTTTCTTTCTTTCTTTCTACAATTTTATTTCTTACCTCTAAATGTAGGTTGAACTTCTTCAGCTGAACGAAGCTCTGCTCGCAGTGCGGACACTGGAACCTGTCCACGTCATTATGGGTCGCCATATGCTTCTTCAGATCCGCGTTCCACTTGAAATCGGCCCCGCACTCCTTACACATGTAGGGGCGCTCTCCGGTGTGGATGCGCATGTGAACACGCAGGCGATTCGCCCTGGGGAACGTCGCACCGCAGTCTTTGCACGCGTGAGGTTTGTACCCTGCGTCCACCAATCAATCATTTATGGTCCCCACGGAATCATTTATGGTCCCCAAGGAAATTTTGTCTTGCTGTGTCAATCGAAAACAATACAATAAATACATACACATTAACTCATTCGAGTTGTTCCGGACATATATGTGCGGAATTAATAGTTAGCCGTCAATTTGACGCATTTGCTTCAAGGGAAGTAAATCTGTGTGTACACCATACCTTGGTCACTTCTAAACGCGCACACATTATCATTATGTACACACATTCACACACACATATCATTATATACCCCCACACACACACTCATTCACACACACAATCGCACATCGTCGCTGTCCGACGCTAACCGTGTATAAAAACTTGATTTTACAGGAGCATCAAAAAACATATTGTCGCCTGCTACAAAGTCAATCCCCATTTGATATACGCTTGACCCTTCTTCTTTACCGATGAGTAAACATGTGACACAATAAAAGTTGCATTAACACCCAAAATGTTCGTGATAATTCAGTTACACAGTTAGTAACAAAGTTAGTGCATTGTTCTCACAATGGGAGATATGACAGCTTCCGGCAGTTACACGATTAGCGTGACCAGTTACACGCTTATCGTATCAAAACCAGCAACAACCCGCCACATACACGATTATTTCCGTGGTATCATGTGACAAATTTGAGCATTTTCATTGGTCGCAGACACAAGATATTTATAGAAGACCTGCGTGAGGTCACTGGAAGGAGTTTCAGTAAAAAATCTATTTTTGTCAAATTTTGTAGATACACGGTTAGCGTCAGACAGCGACGACATATCATCATAACGTACACACACACGCTATACAACACATTCCCACACGGGCCGACAAGACAAGACCACCCACCGGTGTGCGTGCGCTTGTGGATGAGCAGGGTGGAGTGCTGGGCGTAGGAAGCCCCGCAAGTCTCGCAGACGTAGGGCCGCTCGTCACCGTGGGTGCGCGCATGGTCGCGGAGGTCCCGTGCCTTCCGGAAGGCAGCGCCACAGTCCAGGCAGTGGTGATGCCGATCAAGGTCGTGGACCAGCGCGTGGAGCTTCAGTTTGGAGAAGTGCGCGAAGGCCGCCGGGCAGTCCGGGCATTCGTGCCGCTTCGCCTCCCCTGCCCGGTTCTTTCGGTACCTCCGCCCCTCCGCTACCACTACTACCCCCCCTGGTGGTGTTTTTTTCTCCTTGTTGGATCGCCTCCCTTGTTCTTCGTCTTCTCCCCCCGATTGCGTCCCTTTCTCCGAGTCTCTCCTCCCCTCCCCGCCGGATTGCGTCCCTTCTTCTTCTTCCCCCGATTGCTTCCCTTTCCTAGACGGCTTCCCTTTCCTGGATTGCGCCCCTTTCTCCGATTCCCTCCCTTTGCCTGAATGCCGCCGATCTCTTTTACAACTCTCCCCCTCCCCGAGCAGATTCCCTCCTCCGAATTCTCCCTGATTCCCACCTTCCCTCACCTCCTCCCTCCCCTCTACTACTCCTCCACACTCCCTCCCTTCCCCCTGCCCCGATTCCCTCCTCCCCTCCATAGCCTCTTTCCCCTCCCCAGCAGAGTCCCTCTCCTCCTCTTCCTCCCCACCACCCCCTACCAAGCTACGGTGGATGCACAGGGCGCTCAGGTGCTCCCTCAGCCTCTCCCTGTCGGGGAAATCGTCCCCGCAGCGGATGCACACCGCTGTGCGCAGGGCCGCATGCTTGGCCTTGTGCATCTTGAGCGCGAAGAACGAGTTGAACACCGCGCTGCACGTCTTGCAGGCGAACAGCACCAAGCACCTGGGGTCCGTCTCATCTCCTCCTCCTCCCCTCCTCCTCCTCTATCGTCGTTGTTTTTGTTGTCCGTCTCTCTGGTGGGAAATTCTTGATGGTGGTGGGTGGGGGAGGGGGGTGGGATTGGAATGCGTATGTGGCTTGTCATCATCTCCTCCTCCTCCTCTATCATCGTCGTCTTCGTTGTTGTCTGTCTCTCTGGTGGGAAATTCTACATGATGGTGGTGGGTGGGGGGGGGGGGTGGGATTGGAATGTGTATGTGGCAGTCGAAATTGGTGGCGGAGCAGGATATGTTCTCTGTCATCGTCGGTGTGGGTTTTTTGTGGAGGTTGTTGTTTGTGTTGGGGGTTGGTGTCTTCTGAAAGAGCCAAAGAAAGCTAGGTCTGGTAACCACGAGTGTGTCTTCAACAGTTAACACAGGCAGACATGTTTACCACCTACACAAGTCTTGAGTAGTAGTCTGGATGGCTGAAATGAGTAATTTTGGTGCAAAATGTGTAGTTTTATTCATTAAAACCATCAAACAATGTTAATTGAAAATGAGTAATTAGAGCTTCTTTTCAATTCTGAAGAGTAGTAGAGTAGAGGCCCAAATCGAGTAGAATACTAATCGAAAAGAGTAGAGTAAACAGGTCTGAGCAGGTAGCAACAGGTAGATTAGACTAAAGCGCCCAATCGTTTGGCAGTTTAGTCTAAGTTTACATGCTACTACACGTGTTAGCTATTCAAGATGCACTTGTGGTTACCGTGTCTGGTCAAATTACATAAAATCCAGTCTTAATTAAAAATAGTGTGTATGTTTTTTCTGAAATCCAAAGATATCAAAATCAAATCCAGTCCAATTTTGATCACAACTGTTTATCAAGCTTATTCTCTCTCTCTCTCTCTCTCTCTCTCTCTCTCTCTCTCTCTCTCTCTCTCTCTCTCAAATTCATTTCCTATTAATATGTCCAAAATACACTGCTTTGCGTGCTCAACTAATACCTCGTAAATACATGTATTACAGATGTCCTTCATTGAACAAAATGCCATTATTGCTGTGGAATGAAAATGACAATATAGTTCTCAGAGTTTGTCCATATGTCTATAAAGCGTATTTAGTTTGGACACATACTTTGCAAGGTGCCGGTGCTTAATATTTTGTTCCGATTACATGTTTTTCATATGTGAACTCCATTTGTATGGGCCTGTGGCCTAACAAATTATAATATTTCAGACTTCAGACTTCTCTCTCTCTCTCTCCCTCTCTCTCCCATACCAGTTCCATGCCAAATGAATCATTCTTTGAAAGCTCAACTGACCATAAAAAAGATTTGACTCTCTCTCTCTCCCTCTCTCTCCCATACCAGTTTCATGCAAAATGAATCATTCTTTGAAAGCTCAACTGTCCATAAAAAAAGATTTAACTCTCTCTCTCTCCCCCATACCAGTTTCATGCAAAATGAATCATTCTTTGAAAGCTCAACTGTCCATAAAAAAAGATTTAACTCTCTCTCTCTCCCCCATACCAGTTTCATGCAAAATGAATCATTCTTTGAAAGCTCAACTGTCCATAAAAAAAGATTTAACTCTCTCTCTCTCCCCCATACCAGTTTCATGCAAAATGAATCATTCTTTGAAAGCTCAACTGTCCATAAAAAAAGATTTAACTCTCTCTCTCTCTCCCATACCAGTTTCATGCCAAATGAATCATTCTTTGAAAGCTCAACTGTCCATAAAAAAGATTTAACTCTCTCTCTCTCCCCCATACCAGTTTCATGCAAAATGAATCATTCTTTGAAAGCTCAACTGTCCATAAAAAAAGATTTAACTCTCTCTCTCTCCCTCTCTCCCCCATACCAGTTTCATGCCAAATGAATCATTCTTTGAAAGCTCAACTGTCCATAAAAAAAGATTTAACTCTCTCTCTCTCCCCCATACCAGTTTCATGCAAAATGAATCATTCTTTGAAAGCTCAACTGTCCATAAAAAAAAGATTTAACTCTCTCTCTCTCTCTCTCCCATACCAGTTTCATGCAAAATGAATCATTCTTTGAAAGCTCAACTGTCCATAAAAAAAGATTTAACTCTCTCTCTCTCCCCCATACCAGTTTCATGCAAAATGAATCATTCTTTGAAAGCTCAACTGTCCATAAAAAAAGATTTAACTCTCTCTCTCTCCCTCTCTCTCTCCCATACCAGTTTCATGCAAAATGAATCATTCTTTGAAAGCTCAACTGTCCATAAAAAAAGATTTAACTCTCTCTCTCTCCCCCATACCAGTTTCATGCAAAATGAATCATTCTTTGAAAGCTCAACTGTCCATAAAAAAAGATTTAACTCTCTCTCTCTCCCTCTCTCTCCCATACCAGTTTCATGCAAAATGAATCATTCTTTGAAAGCTCAACTGTCCATAAAAAAAGATTTAACTCTCTCTCTCTCCCTCTCTCTCCCATACCAGTTTCATGCAAAATGAATCATTCTTTGAAAGCTCAACTGACCATAAAAAAGATTTGACTCTCTCTCTCTCCCCCATACCAGTTTCATGCAAAATGAATCATTCTTTGAAAGCTCAACTGTCCATAAAAAAAGATTTAACTCTCTCTCTCTCTCTCTCTCCCATACCAGTTTCATGCAAAATGAATCATTCTTTGAAAGCTCAACTGACCATAAAAAAGATTTGACTCTCTCTCTCTCCCCCATACCAGTTTCATGCAAAATGAATCATTCTTTGAAAGCTCAACTGTCCATAAAAAAAGATTTAACTCTCTCTCTCTCCCCCATACCAGTTTCATGCAAAATGAATCATTCTTTGAAAGCTCAACTGACCATAAAAAAGATTTGACTCTCTCTCTCTCCTTCTCTCTCCCCTAATACCAGTTTCAAGCAAAATGATAAAGACTTTAACTTTGACTGACCATAACAAAGAAAGAGATACGACTCTTCTCTGCAAAGCTGCAGATCAACACACACCCTCCATATTCTCAGTTCTTTCCGCTTTTTTGTCAGTCTGGCCTTTCTTACTGCAGATTGAGCACATATAATCTCATTCATTTCCTATATCTAAACTTATTTTTTATCCTTTTAAACAAATAAAAATATGCATTTGCTAACAGCAGAATATAAGGGCGCGGATGAAAGAACGTAATGAACCAAGACGTTGAGGGAGAGGGGGGGGGGGGGGGGGGGGTGTTGATCTGCATTTCAACCCTCTTCTCTTACAAATAAACTCACTCGGGACTGGCCGAATTATTTCCCCTTGTTCTGTGGGGACTGGGCATTTGACTAGGTTCGTAAAATAATCACCAAAACCAAGTTATGAAGAGTTAGGCATCACTATTTTCAGAAAAGATTAGCAACACCATGCACTAAACGATCGTAAAATATCCGATTCCATACCTTCGTCGTTTGTCTCCTATTGACGAAAATAGCTAACACATAGAAAGAAGGAAAATTTCACATTCTGATCTTTGACCCCCCTCTACAACCAAAAATGAATGTAAGCTATGCAATGATTGGTTGATTTCAAGAGAGGCAAGGTCAAAGCAAACTGAAAATATTTTATGACTTTGTACCAGAAAGCTGGTTACACGCCAGAAATCAAAACCTCTTGAAAACTTTTGAGCCGGAGCCCATGTGCGAGCCATGAGCCGGATCTGGCTCATTCGCCCCGAGTGAGTTAAAAAAAAGTTAAAACAAAAAGATAAATAAAAGATAAAAGCATAGAAATCTATCAAATCTAAAGGGAGTGGGGGAGGGGGGTTGATCTACATCTTAACCCTCTTCTCTTACAAAGAGAATTTTTGTTTATTTTTGTTTCTCAGGAACTAATAAAGATATCTACATGACATTTTGCACACTGATACAATGCATTACTCTGTCCATTTTAAGCCAACTTTGAAGACTCTATGTGATGGCATTATGAAAGTATGGAGGCCAACAACAAAAAATTCATATGATGTTTTATCCCCTCAACAGCACTGGATTGAAGCACTGCATAATGATGCTGATCATTTGTCCACTTTCCTTAGACATCAAAGAGTGCAACTAACACAAAATTCAGCATCTCTGAGTTCTTAGCCCGCATTCTTTGTTTCATCAAACAATAGTGAAAATTCACTTGATCTTACTTGAGACAAAGAATGCAAGTTAGCTACTCAGAGATGATACATGTTATGTTAGTTTCACTCTTTGATGTCTACGGAAAGTGGACAAATGATCAGCATCAGTGCTTCAATCCAGTGCTGTTGAGGAGATAAAACATCATATGAATTTTTGGTAAAGGTCAAGATGTGCCACCCCCCCTACCTATCTCGGTTAATTGTATTTTTCCGTTATTGCCTTTCTTACCATACATAAAGCTGTATTTTAGGAACATTTTTAGCTAACCTTTTTGGAATACTAACCCTAACCCTAACCCTAGCCCTAACCCTAACCCTACCCCCCCCCCCCCCCCCCCCCCCCCGTATAAGAACGGAAAAACGCAACGAACCACAACTGTGACAAATCGCGGTGTACTGCAGTACATAGTGGGGGGTAGGGTTAGGTTTAGGGGTAGGGTTAGGGTTAGGGTTAGTATTCCAAAAAGGTAATTAGCTAAAAATGTTCCTAAAATACAGCTTTATGTATGGTAAGAAAGGCAAAAACGGGAAAATACAATTAACCGAGAAATGCATGGGGGGTGGCACATCTTTACCTTTACCCATGTTGTTGGACTCCATACTTTCATAATGCCATCACACAGTCTTCAAAGTTGGCTTAAAATGGACAGAGTAATGCATTGTATCAGTGTGCAAAATGTCATGTAGATATCTTTATTAGTTCCTGAGAAACAAAAATAAACAATAATTCCCCTCCGAACACGCAGTGTGTCACCTTAATAAAAACAAAAAGATAAAGAAAAGATAAAAGCATAGAAATCTATCCAATTTCCCCAAACCCACCACTTTATTTTTAAATTTTAATATGCATAGATTTTTCTTTTAAAGGGAACTAAATGTGCCGACTGGCAAACGACTGGAGGCTCATTCTAATTTAAACGTTGCTACCCGTGTTAAATGGTTTAAGACGCACTCACGATTACCCGTACCGGGACACGTCACTACACACATAACCCACTTCTTCTTCTTCGATCGCTCAGTTTCCTGTCACATGAGCTTAGATGCATCATGCTGCTGTTATGCGCCTAACTAAGAAATAGTTAGGCCCAGCATGTCCGACTTCGGCTGAAGAAATCTTTGTAAGAATTTATAGGAAAAAAGGCAGGAGAATGGACCGGTGAGACAGAAAGATAGCAGATGAGACAGTAAGCAAAGGGAAAAGGCAGAGTCAAAGAGAGTGACAGATTAGAGGAAGTTACAAGCACAGAACTTCCAGAAGGTGGGGGAACTATTTGTACGAAAGACCCCCCCGGTATCCCCACGGGGGAACATAACCCACTCACCAAGCGGTTTGCCGGGGAGGACGATGGCAACGGAGTAGTAGCGTCGAAACTGACGGGCAAGTTCATCACCAAACCACCCTCCTCCTCTTCTTCCTCCTCCTCCTCCACGATCCCTGCATCGACAATCGCTTTCCTCTCCGCCGAATCAACACCACCATCGCAGACACAACGCCTCTCTCGCTTCTTCTCTCTCTCTCCATCCCCCTCCTCCTCCTCTTTGACTCTTTCTTTCTTCACCCCGGCGTTCGGCTCCGGAGCAGGTTCTTCGAGTTGAGATCGTCGCTGTAAAGCGGAAAGGGGAGGCGAGTCGATTATAATATCCCCCGCGTCATCGACTTTGTACTCCTTTTTCCAAAGCGTCGTCGTTTTCGCGCTGTTAGAAAGCTGCGCCTCTTTGCTGGAGCGTGTTGCGTGGTTGTTGGTGCGAGCTGCGATGTTTGAGCGTTCGGGTTTGCGAGCGTGTTGTGCGTCGTGATCGTGATCGTCCTCTGCGAGCTCGTCCTCGTTCGATTCCTCCATTTCTGTCTCTCCATCATAATCGTCTTCCTCACTCCGTTCGTTCGCTGCTCTCCCGTCTTTCGCTCGGAAACGGTTCTCTCCTTTTTCATCCTCCCTTTTTTTCATCCGTGTCATTTCTTCTTCTTCTTCCTCTCCGTCTTCTTCCTTTATATCTTCTTCATCGCAATCTTCTCTATCTTTCTCGTATTCTTCGCTCTTCTTTTTCTTCCTCCTCTTCTCTTTTCGACTGAACTTTCTCTTCATAGAAACCTTATCACGATCATCATCATCATTATTATCATCGTCTCCACCCTCTCCCTTGCGTTTCTTCTTAAGACGGAACCCAACTTTTCGATCAAACTTTTCCGGCACAGATTTCTTCCCCTTACAATCATCATCATTATCATCATCATCGCCCCCATCCTCTCCTTTGCGTTTCTTCTTCTTCCCGACTTTTTGACTGCACTTTTCCTCATCAGAAATCCTCTCCTCACAACCACTACCATCACCATTGTCATTTTCTTCCCCTCTGCTTCTTTTCTTCCTAATACAATCACCATCATCGTCATTTTCCTCTCCTTCGCCCTGTTTCTTCATCTTCTTCTTCCGGAGACGGATCCTGACTTTGAAGAAGTCTGGCGTGGTCTTCTTGGCGTCGTTGTCATCATTGTTGTCGTCGTTGTCCCTTTGGCGGAGGTGCGTCTTGCGGTGGTTGGTCAGGTGGCGCGGAATGCTGAACCGCGCCCCGCACTCCTCGCAGACCACGGCTCGATCAGATTGGTCGTCGTGGACGCGCATGTGACGTCGGAGCTTGTCCGCCTCCAGGAACGAGGCTCCGCATTCCGCGCACCTGGACGAACAGAATTTATTTATTTTTATTTTATTTTTATATTTTTTCTTGGGTGTGTGTGTGTGTGTGTGTGTGTGTGTGTTTAACCACTATAAAGTTACATACCATATTTTTTGGACTATATAAGGCGATACTTTTTTCTTCTTCCCCAGACTGAGACGGGGGGAAATTTCGGGAAATTGGGACTGGTCGGCAGTTACTGTGTTTTTCGTACTATAAGGTGCACCTTATAAGGCGCTAAGGCGTACTCCTTATGGTATGATTGATGACATAGTAAGAACATTTAATAACAAAATCTGAGTTTTGTGCATAATTTTGGGAGTGCGCCTTATTGTCAGAAAAATACAGTACCTGCCAACCAGTCAGAAATTCCCGGAATGTTTCCCGTTCTCCAGCCGCGATTCCTTTTTTCCAATGATGACAATAAAATTCTGGATTCCGAAATCGCAAGGAAAAAAAAGGACAAACCGATGTCAAAATGTGGAAGTCGACGTGCGTGCCGTTTCCACAGCCATTCCAAATGCCAATCCAACATTTATCCCGGAAACCATAATCTGCGCATGTGCAGTAAGGCCTAAGCTTCTCTGCTGATCAAAATATGGCATTAATGCAAAAATGTGCAATGATTGGCCGTTTGCAAAAGGGGAACGGTCGGAGACAACGACAATTAGATCAAAACTTCTGGAAAGCCAGGTTACACGCCAAAAATCAAAAACCTCTAAAATAATATATTTTAAAAAAACTCTCACGGCTCTGATCAGGCTCATTTGTCCCCCCAGAGTGAGTTTAAGAACGACTCTTCTTCTTCTTCTTCGTTCGCTCAGACAGTTTCCTGTCATATGAGCGCAGATGCGTCATGCTGCCGTTATGCGCCTAACTAAGAAATAGTTGGGCCCAGCATGTCCAACTTCGGCTGAAAGAAATCTTTGTAAGAATGTATAGAAAAAAAAAGGCAGGAGAATGGACCAGTGAGACAGAAAGACAGCAGATGACAGTAAGCAAAGGGAAAAGGCAGAGTCAAGGAGAATGGACCAGTGAGATAGAAAGACAGCAGATGACAGTAAGCAAAGGGAAAAGGCAGAGTCAAGGAGAATGGACCAGTGAGACAGAAAGATAGCAGATGACAGTAAGCAAAGGGAAAAGGCAGAGTCAAGGAGAATGGACCAGTGAGACAGAAAGACAGCAGATGACAGTAAGCAAAGGGAAAAGGCAGAGTCAAGGAGAATGGACCAGTGAGATAGAAAGACAGCAGATGACAGTAAGCAAAGGGAAAAGGCAGAGTCAAGGAGAATGGACCAGTGAGATAGAAAGACAGCAGATGACAGTAAGCAAAGGGAAAAGGCAGAGTCAAGGAGAATGGACCAGTGAGATAGAAAGACAGCAGATGACAGTAAGCAAAGGGAAAAGGCAGAGTCAAGGAGAATGGACCAGTGAGATAGAAAAGACAGCAGATGACAGTAAGCAAAGGGGAAAGGCAGAGTCAAACTAAAGAGAATGACAGAATTAGAGGAAGTTAATACAAGCACAGAACTTCCAGAAGGTGGGGGAACTATTTGTACGAAAGACCTCCCGGTATCCCCACTGGGGAACAAAGATGGAGTCAAAAAGGAACTGAGTTACCTTGTCTAGTTCTGATTCTATATTTTGAAGGTTCACATTCAACAAAGATCATTTCGTCGGTGAAATTCAAAAACCTCGTACATCTCAATCTTGGTAGTTTTGAGAAAGAAAAATGAAAAGAAAAAAGTTTAAAAAAAAATTAAGATTAAGATGAAAATTTATAGCCCCGTCGACAACAAAGGCCATGTCAGGGCTGTCACCACGTTACTACATCTCACCACGTATTAAAAAGTGATAAAAACATAAGGTAAAACAAGATCAAAGTTGTTTTTGTTAAAATACGTTTTGTTAAAAATCATTTGTCAATCACAAACTTAGCAAGTAAAAACCTGACACGTCCAGGGTTAAAAATATCACAGTTGTTTACATCAAGTGAAATATATTTATCTCTTTCAAGAAATTAAAGATCGTGTCAGGCGGAACAAAACCTTCATTGACTCTGCGGGGTAGTGTTTCCTTCTAATTTAAAAATTAACCGCGTTTTACCACAATTGATTAACTATGATGAATATGTTGTTCCAGACATTGCGAGTTTAGTCCTGCATTTGACCTTTGACCCCGCCACTATTCCTCATGGGGATTCTGGGGGTGTTTCGTACAAATAGTTCCACCTTCTGGAAGTTCTGTGCTTGTAACTTCCACTAATCTTTCACTCTCTTTGACTCTGCCTTTTCCCTTTGCTTTCTATCGTCTGCTATCTTTCTGACTTATTGGCCCCATTCTTCTGCCTTTCAAAAAAAAACAATCTTCCCAATTTTCTCCTTTGAGCTCCTCCGAAATTGGAATGTGTTGGCTGTACGCAGCGGGGAGACCAGTGAAAACTGAAAAACCTTGCCCATTATGGCCATATGGCCTGGGAACGCAGAATAAGAAGAAGAAGAAGACCCCGCCCACTAACCTGTGCGGCCTCTCCCCGGCGTGGCGCTGCATGTGGGCCCTGAGGTGGTAGACCTGGGTGAAGGTGGCGGGGCAGGAGGGGCAGGGGAAGGGTCGCTCCCCGGAGTGCAGCAGCAGGTGGCGCCGCAGCTTGCACGGCCGGTTGAAGGAGGCGCCGCACTCCCCACATTTGCTGCGCTTTTCGTCGTCAACCGTCACGTCCCCCCCGTTGGCCTCCGCCATGTGTTTGGCCTAAGAAACATCATGATCCAATCACGATGGATTTCATCATTCAGGCATCAGAATAGTCTGAAGTCCAATCCTCTGATAACCGCGGTAAAAGGGACATCAAGGCCCCAGAGCATAGAGGGACAACACTTCAGGTTTAGACATAGGGAAGTGGTAGATCAGACTTTTTTACATAGAAAAACTCTCTGCACCGATTGGTTTCCCCACAACAAACCACTACAAAAGCAAAGTCAGAGGCAAAATTGTGGTCTACCCGGGTAAGCTTAATGGTAAATTTTGGCTTGAATGGCTAGCGTTGAAAGGGTTAAACAATTTTTTTAATAAAAATCTCCCCTCACCCTATGCCTCTTGTAGGCGCTCCACCACCCGAAGACCTTGCTGCAGTCGGTGCAGCGGTAGGGGCGCCCCCCGGTGTGCTCCTTCATGTGCTTGCGCAGGTGGTGCGCTCCGCTGAACGTAGCCTGACACTCCTCGCATCTGAAACCACAATCACATGGGTGCTCCTGGGAAATTTCAAAAATCCTGCAATCAGGGGTCCCAGGGGCCGCCCAGGCCCTGGCGAAGTGCAGGGACAGCGCCCCTCCTGGGGGGGTTCCGGGGGACAAAATGCCCCCTGGAAGTTGAAGGGAAACAACAGTTTCCAATGTAACTGGACGGCTCTCGTTGCACTTTCACTTCTGGTTTAAACTTCATAACCTCTATAACCAGCAAAATGCATCTCCTCAAATTCTCATAATCCGGTGACGCCAGCTCCAGGCAATAAAAAAATCCTGAACTTCAGAACATCCAGGACCCAAAAAATCCTATAAACACTATAAATATGAAAAACTCAGAAAATTGTACTTAACATTTCCTGTTTAAGAGTACCGGGGGAGGTGTTTTTTAGTTTTTTATAGTGCAAACAGTTGCCCCACCATCCGGCACTTCTGCGCTCACAACTTCCTTGAAGCACATAATTCTTCTTCTTCGTTCGCTCAGACAGTTTCCTGTCATATGAGCGTAGATGCGTCATGCTGCCGTTATGCGCCTAACTATGAAATAGTTAGGCCCAGCATGTCCGACTTCGGCTGAAGAAATCTTTGTAAGAATTTATTTTTAAAAAGGCAGGAGAATGGACCAGTGAGATAGAAAGATAGCAGATGACATAAGCAAAGGGAAAAGGCAGAGTCAAAAAGAATGACAGAATTAGAGGAAGTTACAAGCACAGAACTTCCAGAAGGTAGGGGAACTATTTGTACAAAAGACCCCCCCGGTATCCTCACGGGGGGAAGCGCATAATGATCGCATAAAATCTAACCATGCCCAAGAACCGTTTGTGTCCCAACTGTTTTTTCGTCTCCAACACACACACACAAATATTACACACATACACTTTGATGTCATGAAAAAAGCACCCCTTTGCTTTTCCAATGTCCATCTTCAGACAAGATTTTGACTTTGACTTTCAACACATACACACAAATGTATGCATACACACACACACGCACATGCACAAATACATACACATATAAACAACACACACATGTATGTATGCACAAACATACTAACACACACACACACACTCTCCCACAGCCTGTTTCCCCATATTTATTTAGGAAACTTATAAAGCGCATTACCTTAAAGCTCAATGCGCTTTACAAAAACAATAGAAAGCTAAAAACAAGCAAAACAAAGTGATTCACACACACACACACACACACACACACACACACAGAGGCACAGATATCTGACCTGAAGACGTTTTCCCCGCGGTGCTTCAAGGCGTGGTCGCGCAGGTAGGTCTTTCGGCTGAAGGCGGCACCGCACTCGTCGCAGATGAACTGCCGTTTGCCGCTGTGCGTGCGCATGTGACGCTTGAGGTTACACGCCTCCAGGAAGGTGGCGCTGCACTCGGAGCACCTGGTGGATGATCGTTTTACATATTATTTGAACGGGTGAAAGAGAACCATTTTCTCTTCATCCTGAATTGAAATGACAGGTTTTTCAGTGTTCTCTGAATCTTCCCATTGCTGAAATGCTGAATGTGTTATTGTTAAGCATAATTTCCAATGTGTGTGTGTGTGTGTGTGTGTGTGCGTGTGCGTGTGCGTGTGTTTGTGTGTCTGTCTATTGGGGTCTGCAACGAACACCTTTTGCAAGAGTGAATGCCCTTGGTGGGTTGGGGAAGATGGTTCAGTACTGACCAAACAGGGGAATAACTCTCGCCAATAACCCTATTTGATGCCACTAAATGGCTGCCATTCGCAAGAGTGAATGCCCTTGTCAGTACTGACCAGCAAGGACATCACTCTCACTGTCAAGGGCGTTAATAACGAGTGAAAGATTAGTGGAAGTTACAAGCACAGAACTTCCAGAAGGTGGGGGAACTATTTGTACGAAAGGCCCCCCGGTATCCCCACGGGGGAATACGGCTTATGTATGTACACGGCCTTACGGTTATAAAAAAATAAAACAAATAAAACAATCAACCACGAACCTGTGTGGCCGATCCAGCCTGTGCGTCACCATGTGACGTCTGAGGTTCCGCGGCTCCACAAAGGCGGCGCCACACGTGGCGCAGACGTGGGGCTTGTCTCCCTTGTGTCTCTGCAGGTGGAGCTTCAGGTTGTGCTCGCGCAGAAAGGTGGCACCGCACTCGCCGCAGACAAACGGCTCGCGCTCCTCCTTCGCTTTCTTCGTCTTCTTCGTCGTCTTCTTGTTCTTCGTCGCTCCTCCCCCTGGTGGTGGGTTTTCTTCGCTGGGCTCTGTGTGCGTTGTGGTGGCAGGGGCGGCTTTGCCAGATCCATTTTTTCTGCTCTTGGTGGTTTTCTTGGCCTTCCTGTTTCCGTGGCTCTGGAAAAACAACGACATTTTTCCATTAAGATTGAGATTAAAAAATTATAGCCCCGTCGACAACAAAGGCCATGTCAGGGCTGTCACCACGTTAAATCTTACCACGTATTAAAAAGGGATTAAAAACACAAGGTAAAAACAAAATCAAAGTTTTTGGGTTATAATACTTTCGTTAAAAAACATTAATCAATCACAAACTTAGTAAGTAAAAACATGACACGTCTAGAATTAAAAACATCACAGTAGCTTACATCGAGTGAAAAATATTCATGTCTTTCAAGAAATTAAAGATCGTGTCAGAGCCACTATAGTATGAGGGATGAAGACCATCCGTCAACAGATCCAATGTCAAAGAGTTTCAGGATGTGGGGTGGGAACGACGAAGACTGATCGAGTCTGATGCGGGCCGGCCTTGAAGGTTTTGTGACAATGGGGACAGGAAAGAGAGTTAGTATACCACCTGGCTTGAAGTCAAAGATTAAGATTAAGATGAAAATCATAGCCCCGTCGACAACGAAAGCCATGTCAGGGCTGTCACCACGTTAAATCTTACCAAGTATTAAAAAAGAAAAAGTCGACGTCATTGTTCCTTGGAAGTCATGCAGTGACCCTAACTTTGGCTTGAACCATTTTTGCACAGGAAATGTAATGCAGAAAAACAGGGTTTCATTACAAAAATGTTTTTTTCTTCAAGCAGACAATTAAGATTAAGAATAAAAATATAGCCCTGTTGACAACTAAGGCCATGTCAGGGCTGTCACCACATTAAATCTTACTACGTATTAAAAAGGGATAAAAAAAAACACCCATTAATTAATCACAAACTTAGCAAGTAAAAACATTACAAGTCTAGAATTAAAAACATCACAGTAGTTTACATCAAGTGAAACATAGTAATGTCTTTCAAGTAATTAAAGATCGTGTCAGGCGGAACGTCATGGAACAAGATTTTCATTGACTCCGCAGTGTAGTGTTTCCTGCTAATGTCGTATAGATCCCAGCAGTCCAGAAGGACATGACGAATGGAAATTGGAGAATCGCATGCTACACAGTAAGGCCTCTCCTTTCAATAGAAAGGAGACAACTACCTGAATCACTCGCATAAAATAAAGATTAAAATTATAGCCCCATCGACAACTAAGGCCATGTCAGGGCTGTCATCATGTTAAATCTTACCACGTAATATTAAAAATGAATAAAATTACAAGGCAAAAACGGTCCCCAAGTCCGGGGTACAAACACTTTGTCGATGTGATTTAAAAACAGATAAAACTTGCAAAGTTACATACCAAGTCGAAATTAAGACTCTTTTTTCACACTTCAAGGTTCAAATCGAGTGGAATCGCCATGGCAAAAGGCTGTGTCGGACCAACTGACATAAACTAGAACACCAAGGCTACATCAAAATGTTGTTATGCACTGCATAGTAATGCGGGGATTGTCTTAAGCCATGACAAGCTCCTAGCATAACATCATCAGTCCAAAATCCTCTGAAGTCGGAGTGTGGCTGCCCACATGGCGGGGTAATCAAAAACGGTCACACACGTAATGTTCTCATCCCTAGCTGGTGCATTTGTGCCTTGGTGTTCAAGTGCTTTGGCTGATTGATTGATTGACTGATGTTTATAACCCCGTCGACTGCTATGGGATGGTCCCTGGAGTCTTTTAGCCAGGGTATGACAACAAAAAAAACCAAATTGAGTGGATAATATTGATTTCTTTCAAGTAGTTAAAAACCATGTCAGGTGGGACACAGAACTTTCATGGACACTGCCGTGCAGTGTTTCCTTCTAGTGTCATACAGATCCCAGCAGTCCAAAAGAACAAAACGGATGCCACACAATAAGGCGGCTCCTCTCCTTTCAACAGATCTGCAAAGACCCAGAGGCGATGTTTGCTAATTCCTCGCGAGAAGACACTGTGCTCTGCCCAAAAAGAGAACACAGCGATACGTGTAAGATCACCAACGGTTATAATTCTGTGGTCTGTACGGACCACAATGTTTGTAAATATTACAGTGTGGTGAACATATTGTGGTCTGTGTAAAGACCAAGGCAATGTCTGTAAATATTACAGCGTGGTGAACATATTGTGGTCTGTGTAAAGACCAAGGCAATGTCTGTAAATATTACAGCGTGGTGAACATATTGTGGTCTGTGTAAAGACCAAGGCAATGTCTGTAAATATTACAGCGTGGTGAACATATTGTGGTCTGTGTAAAGACCAAGGCAATGTCTGTAAATATTACAGCGTGGTGAACATATTGTGGTCTGTGTAAAGACCAAGGCAATGTCTGTAAATATTACAGCCTGGTGAACATATTGCTCCGACACCAACCCTCAGCCAACAGCAACAGGCACCCAGGAACCATCTGCCAGGGTGCCACCAGACCCTGCTCCGACCCCAACCCTCAGCCAACAGCAACAGGCACCCAGGAACCATCTGCCAGGGTGCCAGTCGCGTTCATTTACACATTAGTATAGGAAAGGGTCATCACATTCGTCATAAGAAACATACGTCATTCACGATGACGTGATAATTTAGCTTACTGTCTTGAAATGTGCACGTACCACGTGACGGCCTCGTCATTGACTGGCATTGGGAGAATTTCAGCTGTAGAAGAAGGACACCAGCTCCAGCCAGTCAGACAATTGCGGCAGCTAGGAACTAAGTAAAAGCAGTTCCATCAACAACTATATTGTCAAGAACTCGCCCAAGTATTAGGCCAATACTGGGAGATGCCATAGGTCGACTGAGACACGGATCGTCAACTTCTTGCGACGAAGGCGGACCAGGAGAGGTAGACCTGGCAGCACGACCGTTGAGTCTCGACCACATTCTGATTTATTTGGGGTAGGCTACACATTCATTCATTTAGCATCGTTTTTGGTCATCATACTCATTCTTCCAAGGTATCGATTTTGTTTCAGGTCAAACGGGGTTGTATTCGCGTTCCGTACTTTTTCTAAACTATTATTATTCATTAGCCAGATCTACATGATCGATCGATGACCACGACAAAGCGAGTGAATGTCATCTTCGCCTTGTGTCATCCTCATCCCCATTTGTTTATTGATTATGTAGAACATGATGACATGTATTTTTCTTTCTAGAGTCTGCATGAGTTGAAGGTATTTTGAGCATGAATTAGCATCTTAGTTTCATGAATGATGCATGAATCCTTATCTGATTTCAGGACTCTTGATTATGGAGTAAGAAGGTAAGATAGTGCATTTGTAAAGGATGTGAGTGTGAGTGTGGAAAATAGCTGTGTGGATCTAGGCACACAGAGAACTGACACTGCACGTTCCTTGCAGGTTTTTCCTACTACCGGCTACGGACAGCTGTATTCCAAGATGTCTACAGCAATACGTCATCGATGCAAGTACGATTCCTCTCTAGTACGTGGTCATCACTGCACCATGTGAGACGTCTGAAGACCAGCACAGGAGGATCAGCAAACGAAGTGCTGCACTTCAAGATCAAGCACTTCACACCAGAAAGCGTTCAAGTTAAGTGGATTGCAGTAAAGACAACACTGACACAAACACACCACATCCTCTAGTCTTCACAAAACCTTGTATGAATTGTGCCAAAGAAACATCTTCTCAAAAGAGTGACAATAAGCATCTGAGAAGACGAGAAAAACCAACACTAACGTATTAGCTAGTAATATCAGAACATCACATTTTTTTTACACATTTATTTTGGTTACGATTGTTTAGTTTTAATAAATGTAATATGTGCTCGAACTTTGGTTTTAGATCTGTTGAAGAGAGTGAAAGGAAGGGGCGCAAGAGTGTACTATCTCTCCTGGTCTGAATCATCTGTTTGTGTGCGACGACCCCAGCTCCGACCCCAGCCCGACCAACCAGGTGCTGGAAACCACCCAGGAGGCTGCAGGACTTCAAAGTGAGGATTGAGTAATGTTTCTATCAGTGTACACGAGGGAAACCGAGGGCCAAGAATACAGGCCACGAGGCTGCAGGACTTCGAAGTGAGGATTGAGTAATGTTTCTATCAGTGTACACGAGGGAAACCGAGGGCCAAGAATACAGGCCACGAGGCTGCAGGACTTCGAAGTGAGGATTGAGTAATGTTTCTATTAGTGTACACGAGGGAAACCGAGGGCCAAGAATACAGGCCACGAGGCTGCAGGACTTCGAAGTGAGGATTGAGTAATGTTTCTATCAGTGTACATGAGGGAAACCGAGGGCCAAGAATACAGGCCACGAGGCTGCAGGACTTCGAAGTGAGGATTGAGTAATGTTTCTATCAGTGTACATGAGGGAAACCGAGGGCCAAGAATACAGGCCACGAGGCTGCAGGACTTCGAAGTGAGGATTGAGTAATGTTTCTATCAGTGTACATGAGGGAAACCGAGGGCCAAGAATACAGGCCACGAGGCTGCAGGACTTCGAAGTGAGGATTGAGTAATGTTTCTATCAGTGTACACGAGGGAAACCGAGGGCCAAGAATACAGGCCACGAGGCTGCAGGACTTCGAAGTGAGGATTGAGTAATGTTTCTATCAGTGTACACGAGGGAAACCGAGGGCCAAGAATGCAGGCCACGAGGCTGCAGGACTTCGAAGTGAGGATTGAGTAATGTTTCTATCAGTGTACACGAGGGAAACCGAGGGCCAAGAATGCAGGCCACGAGGCTGCAGGACTTCGAAGTGAGGATTGAGTAATGTTTCTATCAGTGTACACGAGGGAAACCGAGGGCCAAGAATACAGGCCACGAGGCTGCAGGACTTTGAAGTGAGGATTGAGTAATGTTTCTATCAGTGTACACGAGGGAAACCGAGGGCCAAGAATACAGGCCACGAGGCTGCAGGACTTCGAAGTGAGGATTGAGTAATGTTTCTATCAGTGTACACGAGGGAAACCGAGGGCCAAGAATGCAGGCCACGAGGCTGCAGGACTTCGAAGTGAGGATTGAGTAATGTTTCTATCAGTGTACATGAGGGAAACCGAGGGCCAAGAATACAGGCCACGAGGCTGCAGGACTTTGAAGTGAGGATTGAGTAATGTTTCTATCAGTGTACACGAGGGAAACCGAGGGCCAAGAATACAGGCCTCTACAGGTCCTTCCCTGCACACACAACATAGTATACATATAGTGTAATACCCACAAAAATGCTATATTTGTGTAGGCATTCCAAACATACTTATGATGTGCAAGATCGGATTATTCCCCTTGGACTAAGAAGCTACTTTCAGTTTGTCAAGTTTGTTATACAAAGATTAATTTGCAACTATTCGGAGGCAAGAAGTTCCCTCAGAGTTTCTATCCCGAGTGTGGGGCAAGTTCCGTCATTTAAATAATTCAAGAGACTTTTCAGAGGATGAGACCAAGAAAAAAGTGTATCATGTTTTTGCAAACCAAATCAACACATCTCACCCACTGTTGTCTCTTGAGTTGAGAAATTCCTTTCTGAAGTTTGACAGATTTGGCAAAACACTGTGAGTACAATGATGAAGATGACCAGATTAGAGATAGATTAGTGGTCGGCCTACAAGATCAAATGTTGAAAGAACGACTCCAGTTATGAATTCTTCAGAAGTTTGACAGATTTGGCAAAACACTGTGAGTACAATGATGAAGACGACCAGATTAGAGATAGATTAGTGGTCGGCCTACAAGATCAAAGGTTGAAAGAACGACTCCAGTTATGAATTCTTCAGAAGTTTGACAGATTTGGCAAAACACTGTGAGTACAATGATGAAGACGACCAGATTAGAGATAGATTAGTGGTCGGCCTACAAGATCAAAGGTTGAAAGAACGACTCCAGTTATGAATTCTTCAGAAGTTTGACAGATTTGGCAAAACACTGTGAGTACAATGATGAAGACGACCAGATTAGAGATAGATTAGTGGTCAGCCTACAAGATCAAAAGTTGAAAGAACTACTCCAGTTATGAATTCTTCAGAAGTTTGAAAGATTTGGCAAAACACTGTGAGTACAATGATGAAGACGACCAGATTAGAGATAGATTAGTGGTCGGCCTACAAGATCAAAGGTTGAAAGAACGACTCCAGTTGCTGCCAGACCTGATGCTCAGCAAAGCTCTGGAGGTAGCCCGTCAAAACGAGCAGATCAAACTTCAAATGAGAGGGAGCGAAAGTACAGCAGATGAAACTCGCCTGAGGAAGCAGCTCCCACAACAGCAGACCTGCCTACCCCCAATTTCTTTTTTAGGTACTCCACAAAATAAAATTCCATACTTTTTCTCAAAATTCCGTATTTTGCAAGGAGACCCAAAAACGGAACATTACAGAACATTAAACCGCTATGCGAAATGACGAAAAACACTTAATTTTGACCAATCTTTGATCTTTGAAGTTCCAGTTCCCGAGAGATGGGAATTAACTCCGAACGTCACACCCAATATTTTCATTAAAAAAATCACCCAGAATAAAGTCTAACTCACATTTCATTTCTGAAAGATGCATATTGAATAGCAATGATGATATTATTATTCCAAAGCTAACACACTGTCACACAACAAACCATGAATTGGAATAAAAAAAAATCCGTAATGGCACTCCGAGCATCGCGCCGAGTCAATACTGCGTCAAGTCACGTGGAAAGAAGAAAAAATTTGGGGTCACTTCGAAAAATCCGTTCAAAAAGACTAGTGGGTGCTTTCCCTTGCTGTAAGAACCAAAAACGGACCAGCGAGAGTCAGGAAAACAGGAAGAACTAACTTAGTATATTTCATTATGGGTAGGAAGAAAGTGAAAGTGAACGTACATTCATATTTTGTTTTGGTGCCATTGAGCTGCTTTTTCTTATTGCTGCATAAGGTGTTATGCAGATTTGTGAGTAAATAAAATACAAGTGTACAAATAATTCTGAACCCTTTGGTCAGAGTCTCGGACTGATGAGAGTGGAAGTTTTGTAATTTTCATGTAAAAACCTACTTCTCTCTGTCTGTCACTTAGAGCAAATCTACCGCTTGTATTTCATTCATTAATACGAGCCAGAACCCGGGCAAAAATATAAATGTATTAGATGAAAAGGGGCCGGGAAAGTTGCTCATTGAAAATGTAACACTCTAAAAGTCTACCCCTAGAGACTTCGCCTTTAGCTCATGACCTCGTCAC
>CM065710.1:6079770-6114172 GCA_017654935.2 Phymorhynchus buccinoides
TGTCAGGGCTGTCACCACGTCTCTATTGCGATTTCCTAGATCAATGTGGTGAGTATGACAGTACACATGATTGATTGATTGATGTTGTTTATAGCCCCGTCGACTGCTACGGCCATGTCAGGGCTGTCACCACGTCTCTATTGCGAATTCCTAGATCACTGTGGTGAGTATGACACATGATTGATTGATTGATGTTGTTCATAGCCCCGTCGACTGCTACGGCCATGTCAGGGCTGTCACCACGTCTCTATTGCGATTTCCTAGATCACTGTGGTGAGTATGACACATGATTGATTGATTGATGTTGTTTCATAGCCCCGTCGACTGCTACGGCCATGTCAGGGCTGTCACCACGTCTCTATTGCGATTTCCTTGATCAATGTGGTGAGTTTGACACATGATTGATTGATTGATGTTGTTCATAGCCCCGTCGACTGCTACGGCCATGTCAGGGCTGTCACCACGTCTCTATTGCGATTTCCTTGATCACTGTGGTGAGTATGACACATGATTGATTGATTGATGTTGTTCATAGCCCCGTCGACTGCTACGGCCATGTCAGGGCTGTCACCACGTCTCTATTGCGAATTCCTAGATCACTGTGGTGAGTATGACACATGATTGATTGATTGATGTTGTTCATAGCCCCGTCGACTGCTACGGCCATGTCAGGGCTGTCACCACGTCTCTATTGCGATTTCCTTGATCACTGTGGTGAGTATGACACATGATTGATTGATTGATGTTGTTCATAGCCCCGTCGACTGCTACGGCCATGTCAGGGCTGTCACCACGTCTCTATTGCGATTTCCTTGATCACTGTGGCGAGTATGACACACCTAGTGCGATCTATTTAAATGGTAAGAGTGAATGTGAGGCGAATGATTGGAAAGAGCGTGAGGAAGAGAAACAGAATGTGGATGAACGTGATGGGGATGAAAAGATAGATAGATAGATGGTTAGAAGAGACAAGCCCCTTCCACCATAAACGGTGATATCAGAGCTATTCACTGTGTGTCAAAGCATAAAATAGAACAGTTCTCCCACGTTAAACCACAAACACATTTCTAAAAAACGATAAAACTAAATCTTATAAAAAATGTTCACCTCCTTTAACCCTTTCACTGCCAATGTCGCATTTTCGCACCACAGTGATTGAACACCCAAAAGTCTTAAAACGAGGGTCTTTTATCCAATGATCTTGGGTTCTTAATTTTGAAGGGTAAGGATAGGCCTTATTTCAAATATATCACAGAAGAATCCCCAATATTTCAGACAAAAATATTTTCTCTAATCCATGTAAGTTTAATGGAAATTGTGGCTACAAAATGGCTGGCAGCGAAAGGGTTAAAAACTGGATGAAAGAAAAGGATGTGGAACTGATGCTGGCAAAAGACAATACCTCAGAACTGTCTTCGCGGCTTAAATTTGGTCCAGATGTGGACCCAGAATGGAGAGTTTTACACACAAAAACTGTTGCCATTTTCTGTTGCGTTTAGTCAAAAGGAATTTGATTTGCATAGAGCTGATGTTGAACATGATATTGAGCTTGTTCCAGGCCCCCCAGTAAGAGAAAGACCTCGTCCCATTGCCCCGCAGGACCTAGATGAGGTTCGCCAACATATACAGGCTTTGCTAGATGCTAATATAATAAAGCCCTCTAGCTCACCATTCGCCAGTCCCATTGATGTTGTTCGAAAAAGAAAAAGGTTTGATGTTTGATGTTGTTGATACTAAATTATAGCCCTGTCGACGGCTACGGCCATGTCAGGGCTGTCACCACGTCAAAGTTTGAGCACATGAGATCAATGCAATTAAAAACGTAATGATTTGAAACAAAAGTTAAAAAAAGGATTAAAATTTAGTCGTGCATAAAAACCTTACACAGTTAAAAGCTTACAATTGATGTTTTAAAACTTAACACGACTTTTTATACTTCATTAAAAATATTCACTTCTTTTTAAAAACTAAAAATCATGTCTGGCAGCACATCATGGAACAGCACCTTCATTGATTCTGCCGTGTAGTATTTTCTTCTGGTGTCATAGAGGTCCCAACAATCAAGGAGAATGTGTTCGATTGAGACACCAGCGTCGCACGGCACACAGTAGGGAGGGTCTTCTCCCTTCAACAGAAACGCATGCGTAAAGTGTGAGTGTCCCGTGTGTAACCGACACAAGACAGTTTCTTCCTCCCGGCCACCAGCAGCCGGAGGAAGACGTTCCTTCAAGTTTGGACGTACAGAGTGGAGTTTATTATCCTCCAGCAGGTTCCACTCCTCCTACCACAGACTGAAAACGTGAGTTGCGACCTTTGATTTCATGTCGGAAGATGGAATGAGACATATGTCTGGACGGTCTTTCACGGCGTCCCTGGCCAGGCGGTCCACCTCCTCATTCCCCCGGATACCGACGTGACCAGGGACCCATGCCAGACGAATGTCATACCCTCTAGATTTCAAGCTGGTGAAGAGATCAAAATTTTTTAAAAGATCAAGATGGTTAAGGGAAGATTCAACTATGCATTGACTATCGAAAGATAAATGCTAGAACAATACATAATAGCTATGCTCTCCCTAAAATAGAAGAAACTTTTTCGAACACTCACTGGCTCCCAGTATTTCTGTTCAGTGGATTTGTCCAAGGCATATTATCAAGTGCCCCTTACGGAGCGAGCCAAGAAAATATCTGCATTTGTCACACCATTCAGACTGTATGAATTTGATTGTTTAAGCATGGGACTTTTCAGCGACTGATGGAACGTTGTTTCCATGACATCAACCTTGTTGAATTGATAGTCTTTCTTGATGACATACTTATTCATGCAAAAACGCTGGAGGAGCTCGAAGATCGGACTCTCAAGGTTTTGGAGCGGTTGAGAAAGTTCAAATGGAAGCTAGATCCAGACAAGTGCGTATTTGGTACACAGATTAAGATTAAAATTATAGCCTCGTCGACAACAAAGGCCATTTCAGGGCTGTTTGGTGCACAGGAGGTCAAACACCTCGGGTTCATGATCTCGTCACAGGGTATCAGCTAAGATCCCAGCTAAGATCGAGGCGCTGACTTCGTGGCCAGTGCCTAAAACTGTAAAGGAAGTGAAATCATTCCTAGGGTTTTGTGGATTCTACTGTCGTTGGGTGAATCAGTTCGCTCAGATAGTAAGGCCATTAAATGAACTTACTTTGGCCCAAATTGGGGTATGTTCCATTGAAGACTCAGAAAGGGAGTGGGGAAAAGGGAACTCTGTCGTCGTCCTCAGATATCACTCATTTGTGGGAAGAAAAGCACCAAGTGGCCTTCGATAGAATCATTCATGAGCACATACGCTCGGTTCATTATTTTTAAATCACAGAAGAAAAGGTCATACTGACTGCCAAAAGAAACGCATGACAAACACTGTTGATGTTCACCAAAGGATCCCACACTTCGACAAAAAGAGCGCACTATGCTCTTTTCATAATTTAAGGGTTAACCCAGAAACCGAAAAATAAAAATAAAGAAACGAGCAGGGCTCCCAATCATCCCGCAAAACAAGGGGTCCCAGGGACTCCTTCACTTGCAGGATAGAGGGTCCTAGAGGAGGGATAGAGGGTCCCAGTGGCATTGCGAATGCTAAAAATATTTTTTTCTAGTGCATCCCTGGGACCCCCTGCACATTCTTTTAGAGGGTCCTTTAGAATTTTAGTGCTTCATAGACCCTCAAATGGGGGTCCCTGGGAGCCCTGATGAGTAATGTCATACTGGAAACCAAAGGAGACGCATGACAATGCTGCTGACTCTGACTGCTGACAGTCTGAACGTGACAGCAAAGAGCACATGTTTATGCTCAATAAATATATCAAACGTAAACACAAATCCAGAAACTCAATGCAAAACAGAGAGAGACAGAGTGTGTGTGTGTGTGTGTGTGTGTGTGTGTGTGTGTGTGTGTGTAGGGAAAAACAATGTGCTCTCACACAGCCCAGGCAACAACTAAGGCCATGTCTGGGCTGTCACCACGTTAAATACAATTCGGCCACGTCACGTTCAAAATCAAATGAAAACATACAAAGTTAAAACCCTTCCAAAGTGTTGTTATAGTTAAAACCCTCAATCCATCGTCCAAACCATTCTGAAAGGTGACGATGAGAACTGAAATCTATTCGTGTTCATCACACACAGCCCCCTACTGCTGACCACCAACAGATCTGTTTACCCCAAATTTTCACTGTCAGTAATCCAAGCTCTGAAATCAGTCTTTTCAGGCATCTGTCAGTAATTTTGCCAGCTGAGAAATCCTTCCACAACTTTTTGTTGAGTGTGTGTGTGTGGGGGGGGGGGGGGGGTGTATTCACACGACGACGCTTACATGTGTTGTTTTTTCGCCATACTTGCGATCACACCTACGTAAATGGCGGCCTGGGTTTGTAAACAGGCAGCGGACAGACCGGAAGTAATGATTCAAGGGACATCACTAGCTTTGATAGCTGACGATAATGCCAAGCACTTGATAGCTGACGATAATGCCAAGCACCGTTCAAACAATATGCTTTCTATCGATTCATTTCTTCTCTTCTTCTTTTTTCCGCACTCGTTCAGCGGAAATGCAGATTTTTTTTGTTGCTGACCGTAATAGCGTAATCGGAGGTCTCAAAACGTAATAATTACGGGCAAATCCGTAGGGAAACAGGTCTGCACCAAGCGTCATCTCAGGACTGTCACCACAGTCAAAGAAAAGCACGCATCAATGCAAATCATGATTCAACAAACAAGTCTGATGAAAAAACGTGTTAGTCGTTTATACCATCTCAGGACTGTCACCGCGTAAAATACAAAACGCACATCAATGCGAATCATGATTCAACAAACCAATCATGACACTGAGAAAAGAAATACGAGCAAATCGTGGAGTCCCGTGGAATACCAAAGGCCAACACTTAAGATTAAAATCATAGCCCCGTCGACAGCAAAGGAAAGGCCAACACTTAAGATTAAAATCATAGCCCCGTCGACAACAAAGGAAAGGCCAACACTTAAGATTAAGATTAAAATCATAGCCCCGTCGACAACAAAGGAAAGGCCAACACTTAAGATTAAAATCATAGCCCCGTCGACAGCAAAGGAAAGGCCAACACTTAAGATTAAAATCATAGCCCCGTCGACAACAAAGGAAAGGCCAACACTTAAGATTAAGATTAAAATCATAGCCCCGTCGACAACAAAGGAAAGGCCAACACTTAAGATTAAAATGATAGCCCCGTCGACAACAAAGGAAAGGCCAACACTTAAGATTAAGATTAAAATCATAGCCCCGTCGACAGCAAAGGAAAGGCCAACACTTAAGATTAAAATCATAGCCCCGTCGACAGCAAAGGAAAGGCCAACACTTAAGATTAAAATCATAGCCCCGTCGACAGCAAAGGAAAGGCCAACACTTAAGATTAAAATCATAGCCCCGTCGACAGCAAAGGAAAGGCCAACACTTAAGATTAAGATTAAAATCATAGCCCCGTCGACAACAAAGGAAAGGCCAACACTTAAGATTAAAATCATAGCCCCGTCGACAGCAAAGGAAAGGCCAACACTTAAGATTAAGATTAAAATCATAGCCCCGTCGACAACAAAGGAAAGGCCAACACTTAAGATTAAAATCATAGCCCCGTCGACAGCAAAGGAAAGGCCAACACTTAAGATTAAAATCATAGCCCCGTCGACAGCAAAGCAAAGGCCAACACTTAAGATTAAAATCATAGCCCCGTCGACAGCAAAGGAAAGGCCAACACTTAAGATTAAGATTAAAATCATAGCCCCGTCGACAACAAAGGAAAGGCCAACACTTAAGATTAAAATCATAGCCCCGTCGACAACAAAGGAAAGGCCAACACTTAAGATTAAAATCATAGCCCCGTCGACAGCAAAGGAAAGGCCAACACTTAAGATTAAGATTAAAATCATAGCCCCGTCGACAGCAAAGGAAAGGCCAACACTTAAGATTAAAATCATAGCCCCGTCGACAACAAAGGAAAGGCCAACACTTAAGATTAAAATCATAGCCCCGTCGACAGCAAAGGAAAGGCCAACACTTAAGGCGGAAATAGACGTTTGAGCGGAAAAGAGTGCATCTGCTCAGCCTATGAATTACAGATACATAGATTAAGATTAATATTAAAATTATAGCCCCGTCAACAGCAAAGGCCATTTCAGGGCTGTCACCACGTTGCATCTCACCATGTATTAAAAAGGGATAAAAACAAGGTAAAACATGAAACGCGTGACTGCAGCAAGTCAAACGATTGAAAGAGAAGAGCAACTATGCTCAGTCCAAGACTTCAAGATTAATCCAGAAGCTGTCATACTGAACACCAAAAGAAACGTGTGACTGCGGTAAGTCAAACGATTGAAGGAGAAGATCAACTACGCTCAGTCCAAGACTTCCAGACTAATCCAGAAGCTGTCATACTGAACACCAAAAGAAACGTGTGACTGCGGTAAGTCAAACGATTGAAGGAGAAGATCAACTACGCTCAGTCCAAGACTTCCAGACTAATCCAGAAGCTGTCATACTGAACACCAAAAGAAACGCGTGACTGCGGTAAGTCAAACGATTGAAGGAGAAGATCAACTATGCTCAGTCCAAGACTTCAAGACTAATCCAGAAGCTGTCATACTGAACACCAAAAGAAACGCGTGACTGCGGTAAGTCAAACGATTGAAAGAGAAGAGCAACTATGCTCAGTCCAAGACTTCAAGATTAATCCAGAAGCTGTCATACTGAACACCAAAAGAAACGCGTGACTGCGGTAAGTCAAACGATTGAAAGAGAAGGGCAACTACGCTCAGTCCAAGACTTCCAGATTAATCCAGAAGCTGTCATACTGAACACCAAAAGAAACGCGTGACTGCGGTAAGTCAAACGATTGAAGGAGAAGATCAACTATGCTCAGTCCAAGACTGCACGATTAATCCAGAAAACTGACCTACTGAATACCAAAATACTGCAGAACTCAAAAAGATGAAAACAGAACTGCAGATAAGCTCAGCTTATGATGTTCAAATCAATGAAGAAAATGTCACACTGACTACAAAAAAAGCGCGCATGACAAACACTGCTTTATGAAAGGCTTCACGGGAGGACAAAAAGAGCACATTGTGCCCTTTTCATAATTTACCATATAACCCAAAAACTGAAAAGAAAAAATCAACACACAAAAAATCAATGTGTTTCGTGTCAAACATGGACGCTCACTAGACTTGGGAAAAAAGAATACAAGCATTCGAAATGAGATGCTATCAACAAAAAATCCTGGGCATCATATTCAGAGATGGAATCACAAACGAAGAAGATTAAGATTAAGATTAAAATTATAGCCCCGTCGACAACAAAGGCCATGTCAGGGCTGTCACCACGTTAAATCTTACCACGTATTAAAAAGGGATAAAAACACAAGGCAAAAACAAAATCAAAGCTTTTTTGTTCAAATACTTCTGCTAAAAAAACATTAATCAATCACAAACGAAGAAGCGCGGAACCGAGTCAAAGCAGCCACTGGACCATATGATGACCTCCTTTCTACTGACCACCAATCGGAGGTCTCAAAATGTAATAATTACAGGCAAATCCGTAAAGAAAACAGGTCTGCACCAAGCGTCATCTCAGGACTGTCACCACAGTCAAAGAAAAGCACGCATCAATGCAAATCATGATTCAACAAACAAATCTGATGAAAAAATTGTGTTAGTTAGTCGTTTATAGTCCTGTCAACAGCTACGGTCATCTCAGGACTGTCACCACAGTCAAAGAAAAACACGCATCAATGCGAATCATGATTCAACAAACAAGTCTGATGAAAAAATCGTGTTAGTCGTTTATAGTCCTGTCAACAGCAACAGTCATCTCAGGACTGTCACGTCTCGACTCTGCAACAATTCAACCGTCGACACCAAACCACCGCAGACTAGCATCCCCTGCATCGCTAAAAAAATTATATCACAATCACGGTGCAAAGTCTTGGTACGAGAAAGCCAGTCGGTAAGTATTTGAGCGATTTAGTACTACACTGTTCCAGTTAATAAAATTTGTCGTCTGCGCTGTTTAGGTCTGAACAAAACGTTTCCGATAAAGAAGGGCAAAAATCTCAGTCCTGGAATAAGCAAAGCTCGCTGTGAGAGTACAGGAAGAGGGCTGCAGGAGAAGTGGACTACAGCCTTGAATAATGGAGACTCGTAATTATTTACAATCTTCTTTGAAGTACACAGACGCAATGTGTTCTTGTAGTGCTGAGAATACACGGCAGCGTACCTGCTTCCTGCTACCAAGACCAACTACAGGAAGTTCTCTTTCTTCCCAAGAGCCGTGTGCCAATGGAACAGTCTTCCACCTGAGGCAATTTCATCAGCCTTGGTGGAGGTCTTCAAAACCCAGATCTGAACCCCCCCTTCCCCCTCCCCTGTTCCCTGGGACATGCTGGGCCGTAACTATTTCTTTGTTAGGCGCAGAACGGCAGCATGACGCATCTGCGCTCATACGACAGGAAACTGTTTGAGCGATGGTAGAAGAAGGGGAAGTTACTGTATTTTTTTTACTATAATTTATAGCATAACTTATAGTACATGGCGCACACGCCGCCCCTCCCCCCCCTAACTTTTGAAAATCGTACGTGAACACCAAAATAAGCAATCGATCATTTTCAAAGGTTGGTTTGTATTTCATGTCGTTCAAAACAAGTAAAGCATGGCGTCAATTACAATTGCCAACCTTTCTTATGAAATGTCATGACACAAATTCATCGACAATCATCTTCCGACGCATCTCGTGACAATGACAAAAACGCTACAACGTGTACGTTTCTTCCCTACCTTCTCTTTATCGGCTTCCTCCTGGAGTTGAGGTGCTTTCGTTTTCAAGGACCCCGCTCCCTGGAGTTGTTCCCCCTGGTTCTGCGGCTTTGCCTCAGTCTGGTACTGGGAAAAAGAAGCGTGCGTAACGTCGGAACGATCGTCAAAAAATTGTTGGTGATGAAGCATAGTGCGCACACAAAAAAACCATGCACACACACATTTTTGCATGCACGCACGCATACACACACACACACATGCGCACGTTCACAGAATCCGGCGTCATGTCCTTTTGTAAGCACTGCTCTGTGTTTTCTAAGGCGTGTCTTCTTCTTCTGTGTTCCCAGGCCATACGGCCATAATGGGTAAGGTTCGTATGTGTCCGGTTTTCAGTTTTCAGTGCTCCCCCCCACACACACACCCTGGCTGCATACAGCCAACACATTCCGATTTCGGAGGAGCTCAAAGGAGAACAATTATTTGGAAGATTTTCTTTCTTCTTTTTTTTTTTTATAAAAAGGCAAGAGAGCGGACAATAAGTCAGAAAGATAGTTGATGACAGAGTCAAAAAAAGTGACAGAACAGAAGAAGTCACAAGCACAGAACTTCCAGAAGTTGGGGGAACTATTTGTACAAAAGAACACCCCCCCCCCCCCCCCCCCGGTATCCCCACAGGGAGACTCGTGGAGGGGGCGGGAGGGGGCGGGGTCGTCCAGCTCCCCTTATGGAGGCACGAGGCATCCACCCACTGCCCCTTAGGAGTGTCAAAACTGTTTTTCAAGAACTAAATGAGTAAATCAAATCTCTCCCAGACAATTGAATACGATATGGGTTTGTTTAGGTTGAACATGGAAACTTTTTATCTTATTATTCTGCGTCCCACAGTAGCCTTTCTCAGCTCCTTTCAGTTCATGCCTTTTGTTAACACTCGTCACCAGCATAAACCAATTTAAAGTGTTTTATCCATTAGGCTTACATTGTTTTATGGTGGTATACCACTTGTAAGGTCTTTTCCTATCCCTAACCAAAATCAATGATAAGAATATTTGCCTCTGTTAAAAGAAATAACTTGAAACAAATAGCTCTCTGTGGAAAACTGAAAGGAGCTAGAATGAGGGGAATCCGTGTGCTGTGGTCCCCAGGCCAAAATAATGGGTGTGGTAGGTACGTGTCGGGTTTTCAGTTTTCACTGGTCTCCCCGCTGCATGCAACCGATGCATTCCGATTTCAGAGGAGTAAACTTTTGATGATACAGTCAAACCTCTATCATAAGACCCTCTGTTTAAAGACCTTCTCTCATTTAAGACTGATATCTCCCCGTGGGGATACCGGGGGGTCTTTCGTAGAAATAGTTCCCCCACCTTCTGGAAGTTCTGTGCTTGTAACTTCCTCTAATCTGCCACTCTCTTTGACTCTGCCTTTTCCCTTTGCTTTCTATCATCTACTATCTTTCTGACTTAGTGGCCCCATTCTCCCACCTTTTTAAAAAAAAAAATCTTCCAAATAATTCCCAGGCCATATGGCCACAATGTGTCCGTTTTCCAGTTTTAAACTGGTCTCCTCGCTGCATTCAGCCGACACATTACGATTTCGGAGGAGCTCAAAGGAGAAAACTATGGAAGATCTTTTTTTGCTTGTGGCTCAAGCCACAAACCTATAACTCACTTTGTCGGTCGGTCTGTCTGTCTGTCGGTCGGTCCAAAATTGTCGCACGCCACAAACGATTGCGAATCCACGCTTGTTTTTTTAAAAGGCATGAGAATGGACCAAAAATTCAAAGATAGTATAGATGACAAAAAGCAAGGAAAAAGGCAGAGTCAAAGAGACAGACAGATTAGAGGAAGTTATAAGCACAGAACTTCCAGAAGATGGGTGAACTATTTGTATGGAAGTTTCCCCCTCCCTTGCCCTCCAGTATCACGGGGGGCCTCAACCACCAACCAACCTTCAACCATCACCTAACTGCCCTTACCTCCCCACCCCCCCCCCCCTTTCCCACCACATTCCGAAAACAACCCATCTTTACCTGCTGGGTGGAGGAAGAGAGAGGAGGAGGAGGTAGAGGGTGGGGATGCTCCTTGGTCAGTGGCTGGCTCATGGGCACCACCACCAACTGCGCTGCCGCCCCCACCTTCCCACATCAAATCACATATTAAAATTATATCAAACCACATATGTGACCCAGCACCACGAAAGGGACATTAAGTCGCTGGGCTAGTTTCTCACAACAGGCTTGCAAAGTCGAAAAATTTCATGGTGCACAACGTTCAAAAAAAAAAATTTCTAACCACCCGTCACAAGTTTTATTCAGCAAGAAGGGGGTCCGAAAATTTGGTCGGCACAAATAGCCTTCCACACACATTTTCAACTAACATCGCTACTTTTGTTGAGCGGGAGCTACTCATTTCGCCTTCCTTCACACAATTGAAGCGAGTGAGCTAAAGCGACTTCCGGTTAACCAGTTTGAGAATCGCCAAATAGAGACTTGTAGATATAAGAATACGGCAAGATCGGTCCTTTACGCAGATTTTTTTTTTCCCGCGGAACTTTCCAAAAAATTTCACCGAAACGCGGAATTCTTTTATGCCTGCTAAAGGTCTTATAAGTGCTTAAAAACGAGTAGGGGAGGAAGGCGGTTTATGACGAGATGTGCCTATAATCTGTCAAACCCAACAATTAAATTTATATATTCGCTTACCTTGGCTGGGGCAGAAGTGGGGGTGGGGGTAGCGACTTGAGGCTGGGGTGTGGAAGAGGGGTACAGCTCCGACTGGAAATGCTGCTGCTGCTGGTGATAAGGGTGCAGGTGGTGGTGGGGTAGGACCATGCGGGTGGGGTACGGCAGGTGGGGGTTGGTGCTGTGGGGGTTGGTGTTGTGGGGGTGGGGGTGTGAGTTGTCGAGCATGTGGCGGATGGTGGCGGCGGTAGCAGTGGACGCGTTCAACGACACCAACGACGAAGCTGTAGAGGAGGGAAGCTGCTGTTGTTGTAGTTGTTGTTGTTGTTGCTGCTGCTGATGATGATGATGGTGATGATTGGCGGGCGTCTGGGCCTAGTTGTGAGGAAGTGAATATACTGCACTCGCCACGGTTAAAATCTACATATAAAGATGTTGAGAAAATACACACTATCTTTCTATATAGATCTCACTGATCTTTCTAAAGATATTGAGAAAATGCAAATACACACTATCTTTCTATATAGATCTCACTGATCTTTCTAAAGATATTGAGAAAATGCAAATACATACTATCGTTCTAAATATATCTCACTCATCTTTCTAAAGATATTGAGAAAATGCAAATACACACTATCTTTCTATATAGATCTCACTCATCTTTCTAAAGATATTGAGAAAATGCAAATACATACTATCGTTCTAAATATATCTCACTCATCTTTCTAAAGATATTGAGAAAATGCAAATACACACTATCTTTCTATATAGATCTCACTGATCTTTCTAAAGATATTGAGAAAATGCAAATACATACTATCGTTCTAAATATATCTCACTCATCTTTCTAAAGATATTGAGAAAATGCAAATACACTACTATCACTGATCTTTCTAAAGATATTATGCAAATACATACTATCGTTCTAAATATATCTCACTCATCTTTCTAAAGATATTGAGAAAATGCAAATACACACTATCTTTCTATATTAGATCTCACTCATCTTTCTAAAGATATTGAGAAAATGCACAGTCATGCTCAGTCTCTCACACAAACACATGCAGAGAAAGAATGTGTGTGTGTGTGTGTGTGTGTGTGTGTGTGTGTTTGTGTGTGTGTCTGTGTGTGATGGGAGAGAGAAAGAAAGAGAGAGAGAGAGGGGGGGAGAGGGAAAGTGAGAGAGAGTTTTGGAGTGTGTGAGAGAGAAGAGAGAGAGAGAGAGAGAGAGAGAGAGAGAGAGAGAGAGGGAGAGAGAGAGAGAAAAAGAGAGTGTGTGTGTGTTTGTGTGTTTATGAGAGAGAGAGATGTGTGTGTGTGTGTGTGTGTGTGTGTGTGTGTGTGTGTGTGTGTGTGTGCATGTACGTGTGTGCGTGTGTCGTGTGCGTGTGTGTTGTTGTTGTTGTTGTACCCCGGCTAAAAGTCTTATCCCAAGAGCCAAAGCACTTGAACACTATGGTACAAATGCACCAGCTAGGGATGATGACATTATTACGTGTGTGACCATTTTTTGATTACCCCGCCACGTGGGCAGCCACACTGCGACTTTGGGGGATTTTGGAGACTGATGATGTTATGCTAGGAGCTTGTTACGGCTAAAGACAATCCCCGCATAACTATGCATAGCATAACAACATTTTTGATGTAGCCTTGGTGTTCTAGCTTATGTCATTTTTTTTGGTCTGACACAGCCTTAAGCCAAGGCAATTGCTTGCATATAACCGTGTTGCCATGAGGAAAGTGTGAAAAATGTTAATATGCATTGAGACCAGATGTATTCTGAAGCAGCATTGCCCAAGGAATGCAGTTGGAGACATCATTCTGCAGGAATAAAACTAGAGAAAGCACTGATAAAGCGCCCCCAAAAAATGGTGCCAAAAGCACCTGGGCTGGGCCTACAGTACTCCGACTTCCCCTGTCTTGTCAAAGGGGCAATACTCTGGATTGCGTTTTTCGTCAAATACCTGGAGTTGCTTCCCTTGGACCATTTTGGCAACATTTGAAAGTTAGTACTTGAACAAAAACAAGCAAACTTCAAGGCCAAGGTCAACACAGTTGTTTTTACAGAATCCTCCCTGCATGATACACCATCACACAAAAATTGGAAGCGATTCTGTTCAATGTGTCATGAAGTACAGCTCAGAAATAAAATATATAGCCCAAAGAAGGAAATTTCGGTTCTCAGGGTCAAACTTCAAGGTCAAGGTCAGCACAGTCAAGAATATCGAAAGGAGCCTTCCTTTTCACGATGTCTACCCCTCTGCCAAATTTGATCAAAATCCATCCGTCTAGTAGTTTTTGCTAAAATCAACGCAGTTACACACACACACACACAACAACAAACAACAACAACAACAACAACAACAAACAACAACAACAACAACAACAACAACAACAACAACAACAACAACAACAACATACAGTATTTATACGGCGCTGAATCTTGATAGAAATCAAATCAAAGCGCACACACACGTTAGCATTCATAACGCATTCAAACAAAAATGCAATACAAAGCGAGCACACACGCATGACATAAATGGAATGCACAGCAGAAACAGACCTAAAGGCAAGAGAGAGAAGAGAAAGAGAGTGGAGCCTCACACACAACCATACAGGCACTAAGAAACATACTGTTGCCGTTTCGGCACCAGAGTAAACAGTAAAGTTTGAAAGAAAACCCTCCATTCATACCAAAGTGGTTGGGGCCTGTGCATACTGATACTGGTCCAGGGGCATGAGATCATGGGGCCGTTCCGATACTGGTACTGGCACGGGCGTCACCTGATGTTGTTGCATCACAGCTGACGAAACAACAACCCACAGCTCATTAAAGTTTACTTAAAGTAAATAAAAACTTGAACCCTTTCGCCGCCAGCCATTTTTTCCCAAACATTTTCAATTAAACTTACATGGATAGAAAAGAGGGTAAAGGCCACCCCCCCCTACATTTCTCGATTAATTCCATTTTTTGCCTTTCTTACCAAACATGAAGCTGTATTTTATTAACATTTTCAGCTAATTATCTTTGTTCAATAATTAATTGCAGTCATGATAAAGGCCATTATCTAATAGGACCCCCCCCCCATGTATTGCAGTACACTGCGGCATTTGTCACAGTCGTGGTTCATTGCATTTTTCCGTCTAATAGGGGGGGGGTAGGGTTAGGGTTATTATTCCAAAAAGATAATTAGCTGAAAAGGTTAATAAAATACAGCTTTATGTTTGGTAAGAAAGGCAAAAACGGAAAAATGGAATTAACCGAGAAATGCAGGGGGGGTGGCACATCTTTACCTTTACCGAAAAGAGATATTTTGTCTGAAAATATTGGGGATTCTTCTGTGATATATTTGAAATAAGGCCTATCCTTACCTCTCAAAATTAAGAACCCAAGAAGATAATTGAATAACAGACCCTCATTTCAAGACTTTTAATGACATGGGTGTTCAATCACTGTGGTGCAAAAATGCGACATTGGCAGTGAAAGGGTTAAAACGGATCACATGCAGCGGAGTACACTTAACACGAAATTCAGAGGACAAAGAGATTTTTGTGTGCGTTAACCATTATTTTGTGTTAAGCATTAAATAATAATAAAGAGGGGGGTCGTCAGTTAAAACATATTTTTGTGCGCTAACCAATATTTCATGTTATCCAGTTTTGTGTTAATTCATTCAAGTCGTTCCGGCCATATATGTCCGGAATTAATAGATAGCTGTTAATCTGGTGCATTTGCTTCAAGGGAAGTAAATCTGTGTGCAACACCATACCTTGGTCACTTCTAAACTCGCTTCGCTCCCTTAGACCACAAATTTTGCCTCTGACTTTGCTTTAGTAGTGGTTTGCGTGGAGTTAACCAATCGGTGTAGAGAGTTTTTCTATATAAAGTCTATATTATATAATAAAAAAAAAGTCTGATCTACCACTTCCCTATGTCAAAACATGAAGTAAAAACACGTAATCTTCTTTCATTTCTCCTTTTGTTTATGTATGTTTTGTTTGTGTGTATGGGTGGAGTGATTTGTGAGGTTTCCATATAGTTTTCTCCTTTGAGCTCCTCCGAAATCGGAATGTGTCGGCTGAATGCAGCGGGGAGACCAGTGAAAACTGAAAAACGGACACATACATACCCATTGTGGCCTTATGGCCTGGGAACGCAGAAGAAGAAGAAAAGAAGAAGAAGAAGATAAGCGGTTTATATAAATATTATTTGCTGAGCACAAAAGATCCTATTCTTCTTTCATAAGCAGCAGAAGAGCTTTTGCCTTACAGAAGAACGCACATAGAATCTGCGTTGTTGTTTTTCTCACGACTGACTGAATATATATAAAGAAAGTGTAATATGGGCCTAACTATTTCTTCGTTAGGCGCATAGCGAACGACAGCATGACCAGACCTGCTTACCCTGAAATTGGGCTTCAGGTATTCAAAATCCAAAATAAGTGTATTTTTCACAAAATAGGAGTACTCCAACAGGAAAGTTTCCACGGAATGTAAACGGCATACATTTTTATAACTTGTTGAAATACTGTCAAAAGTATCATCCATTCAAATTTACAAGAACAAGAACAAGAACAAGACACACACACACACCACACACACACACACACACAGAATGCACCCGTTTCCTAATCTACAGGCAAAATACAGTTCTAAATTTTTTAATTTATTTTCACCATTTCACCATATTTTTGTCCAAGGTACCATATTTTAGTCAAATATGTGTACAAAATATGGTGAAATCTTATGGGTAAACAGGTCTGCATGATGCATTTGCGCACAAAATGACAGGAGATGATCTGAGTGATCGACGAAGAAGAAGAAGAAGAACACACACACACAACTGATTTTCTTTAGAATTTCAAACCTATTAAACCTACCCGGAGGCCCATAGGCTCTGTTGTTGAGCACCTGAACCACATAGCTGTTGTGATTGTCTGCAAAATGAAGAGAAAAACAACAACATTGTATCAAAAATGCATGTGTAGGGGGTCCCAAGACGGACTATTCAAAAAACTATCAAAAAATGGTATTTGGTATTTGGTATATTCAAGTCACAGAGACTTATCTCTGTGAGTAATTCGGGTTGCTCTCCCCCGAAGATCGCGACGCCGCAAGCGCAGCGCCTACACCCAATAAATTTTTTTTTTTTTGGGGGGGGGGCAGTGTGAGGAGGGACTGTCTGCCCACCTTTCTCTTTGCTACCTTTCTGACACCAACTTACCACACAAAGGAGCTGAAAGCAACTCACCAGGTCTTGGCATTTCTAAGTTACAACCATCTGGTCAATGGCCACTGAGTATAGGGTTAAATTCTCCCAAATTTTCAGTGTTTGTGGTGCATGCAGTGTGTTTATTTATGCATGCGTGCCAAACATTGAGATTCTGAAACTTCAATCAAGGTACTCTGATCAAGTGCACTTAAAACGTTATTTATTTCAGTATTCGCAATGTTTTTTTTGTTTTACAATGGGAACCCTCTATCCCTACTCTAAGGCCCTCTATGCTCCTAAGACTAGAGAAGGGGTTCCTTGTAGTTGTACCCCTTGTCATTGCAGGCAGTCGGGAGCCCTGCCATGGTCCTCCCTCTCTCGTGTCTGTCTGTCGTCTGTCCACTTCTGTCTGTCTGGTCTGTTAGCCCATCATACCTGTGCGAACGTCTTGAAAGAATAAAAGTTAATACTCGCCACCAGGACCCCCATTTGGGGGTCTATGAAGCACTAAAATTCTACAGGGACCGTCTAAACGAAGTGCAGTGGGGTCCCAGGGATGCACTAAAAAATAAATAGACTATTTTTAGTATTCGTTATGCCACTGGGGACCCTCTATGCCCGCATCTAGGACCCTCGGCTGTAAGGAAGGAGTCCCCTAGGAACCCTTGTTTTTGCGGGACGGATTGGGAGTCCCGACGCGTCACTAGTTGTAAGACTACAGTTTATCAACAAATTATTTAGTGATGTAGTTGTACATCCACTCCCTCTCTGTCTCATCTCTACTACTCACACACACACACACATGTGTGTCCACACAAACACAGTGAAATATTTCTCTTTTTCTCAAAGTAAAAACACGAACCCCATTTTTTTCAATCAGCTTTCAAAACCCCAACGTTTGTTTCTTCAGGAATGAGAATTTAAAGGAAATGACATTACACGAAAAACTTTTATAGTTACAGGAGTGAACATTGATCAGAATAATAAAATGAAAAAATCGAGTGAGTGAGAAAACACAATCTACACGAAAACTGAGGTAGCTGAAGAGGAGACCATTAAGTATGATTAAGACTTAAAATAGAGGGAGAAACATGGCACACCGCAAACTCATATCGTACGTTCAACTCTTTTTCTCTTTCCTTCTTTGATCTCCTTCCTTTCTTTCTCTTCTCCTACCCTGGCCCACTTCTCCTCTCTCTCTTTTCTCACTCCTCTCCTCTTCTCTTTCTTCTCCACTCTCTCTCTGACCTTTGAATTCAGCGATAAATATTAAATCGGTCAGCAGAAGTGCAGCAGGGTTAGGCTGTTGGCTGTGTGGCGCCATGGGGATGGTCAGGTGACGCCGTCCACCAAACACGTTGATGGGCCACTGAAGGGATGTACGTACCAATCACCGTACCCCGACATCCTGAAAACGGTACAGAGATACTACATGAAGGGATGTAGCGGGTACCATCACGTACATCCGCTGCATGTAATATCTCTGTAGTTCAGGATGTCTGGGGTGGTTGGTACGCGTGTTGATGGTACAGTAACATCCCTTGTCAGTGACCCACTTCAACGTTTTGGGTGTTGCAAAAAATACGGGCGTCACATGCACCATCCCCATGGAGGACACACAGTCAACAGCCTAAACCCGCTGCCAACTCGGCTGACCGATTTAATATTTATCAGCTGAATTCGAGGTCAGAGAGAGAGGTGGAAGAAGCGGAAGAGTGAGGAGGCAGAGGAATGTTCGAGAAAGAGAGAGAGAGAACAGTGGGACGAGGGGTGAGAGAGAGAAAGGAGATGCAATGAAGTGAATAGGATAAAGAAAAAAGACCACGTAACGTACAGATATGAGTTTGTGTCGTGCATGTTCTCCCTCTATTTTAAGTTAATCCATACGTAATGTCTTCTCTTCAGCTAACTCAGGTCGTGTATACTAATTGTGTTTCGCACTCACTACGATTTTTCCATTTTTTACTAGCCATCATATGTTCACCTGTACCTATAAAAAAATTTTGTGGTAATGTCATTTCCTTTAATTCATTCCTGAAGAAACACAACCGTTGCGGTTTTGAACGATTGAAAAAAATGGTGTTCGTGCTTCTTTACTTGAGAAAAAGGAAGCGATGAGATGTATTTGCACTGTGTGTGTGTGTACACATGTGTGTGGCATGTGGTGAGAGAGAGAGCGATGACAGAGAGGGAGGGGAGTGCTACAAATACAGAGTACTAAATTTGTGATAAACTGCTATCTAAAAACAGTGACGAGCAGGGCTTCCCAATAGTCCCGCAAAAACAAGGGGTCTAGGACTCCTTCACTTACAGCAGAGGGTCCTTCCTAGAGGTGGTCGGATGTAGAGGGTCCAGTGGCATAACGAATACTAAAAGAATATAATTTATAGTGCATCCTCGGGACCCCATGCACATTGTTTTAGACGGGTCTCCTGTATGAAATTTTTAGTGCGTTTCATAGACCCCCAAATGGGAGTGGTCCCTGGGGATGTTCCCGCGAGTATTGTACTTTTATGTCTTTGCAAGACATTCGCACAGGCTAATGATGGGTAAACAGACAGACAGACGAGAGAGTTGACAGACAGGACAGACAGGACACAGAGAGAGGGAAGGACCACATGGCAGGGCTCCGATCGCCGGCAAGACAAGGGGTACAACTAAAGGAACCCCTGCTCTTCAGTCTTAGGGCATAGAGGGTCTTAGAGTAAGGGATAGAGGGTTCCCATTGGCATTGCGAAATACTGAAATAAATAAACGTTTTAAGTGCACCTGATCAGAGTAACTTGATTGAGTTTGCAGATCTCAATGTTGCACGGCATGCATAAATAGCACACACTTGCATTGCCACACACAAACGGACTTGAAAAAATATTGGGAGAATTTAACCCTATCTCAGTGGCAATTGACCAGAGGTGTACTTACGAAATGCCAAGACCATGAGTGAGTTGCTTAGCTCCTTGGGTGGTAGATAGTGGTTAGAAAGGTAGCAGAAGAGAAAGGTGGCAGAGTGGTTAAGACACGCCTTGCAAAGTAATGCGTGACTGCAGCATAGTGACACTAGCGTTCGAATCCCGGCCTCACCCTTTCTTTCTAAATCTAGTTCGACAGGAAAAAACGAGGCTGAATCGTTCGAGTCCTCATCGGATGGGGATTAAGTAAGTCTGACCCTGAAGCTTTACGCAGTTTGAAACGTCAGTAAGAGCAGGGAGAATCCCGCTGCCTGGGTTATGGCGCCAACTTGAATAGTGTAGGTTTCCCCAGTCGTCCCCCTCCTCACACTGCCCCCCCCCCCAAAAAAATTTAAATTGGGTAGGCGCTGGCGCTTGCGGCGTTTCGCCGCATCTGTCGGGGGAGAGCAACCCGAATTTCCACAAGAAGATAAGTCTCTGGACTTGATATACCCAAATACCAAAATACCATTTTTGATAGTGCGTCCCTGGGACCCCCTACACATGATTTTTGATACAATGGTTGTTTGTTTTTCTCTCATTTTGCAGACAATCACAAACAGCTATGTGTCTTAGGGTGCCCAACAACAGAGCCTATGGGCCTCCGGCGTCGGTTTAAATAGGTTTGAAATTCTAAAGAAAAATCAGTTGTGTGTGTGTGTTCCGTCTTCTTCTTCTGCGTCGATCATCAGATCATCTCCTGGTCATTTTGTGGGCAAATGCAATCATGCAGACGTGTGGTTACCCATAAGATTGACCATATTTTTGTACCACAGGATTTGACTTAAAATATGGTACGGTACCTTGGACAAAAATTGGTGAAATGGTGAAAAATAAAATTTAAAGAAAATTAGACTGTATTTTGCTCTGATTAGGAAAACGTGGTGCATTCTGTGGTGGTGTGTGTGTGTGTGGTGTGTGTGGGTCTTTGTTCTTGTTCTTGTCTTGTAAATTTGAAGGATGATACTTTTGACAGTATTTCAACCCCCACAGTTATAAAAATGTATTCCGTGTGGAAACTTTTCCTGTTGGAGTACTCCTATTTGTGAATAAAATACAATTATTTGGATTTTGAATAACTGAAGCCCAATTTAAGGGTAAGCAGGTCTGGTCATGCTGGTCTGTTCGCTATGCGCCTAACGAAGAAATAGTAGGCCCATATTACACTTCTTTATATATATTCAGTCCAGTCGCTGATGAGAGAAAACACAACAACGCAGATTCTATGTGCCGTTCTTCTGTAAGGCAAAAGCTCTTCTGCTGGCTTATGAAAGAAGAATAGGATCTTTTGTGCAGCAAATAATTATTTATATAAACACGCTATATCTCGATTCTTCTTTTCTTCTTCTTCTGTTCCAGGCCATAATGTCCACAATGGGTCTGTATGTGTCCGTTTTCAGTTTTCACTCGGTCTCCCTTGCTGCATCCAGCCGACACATTCCGATTCGGAGGAGTCAAGACGAAAACTATATGGAAACCTCACAAATCACTTCCACCCCATACCACACAAACAAAACACAACATAAACAAAAGGAGAATGAAAGATTACGTGTTTACTTAATGTTTGGCATAGGGGAGTGGTAGATCAGACTTTTTTTTAATATATAGATTTATATATAGAAAAACTCTTACACCGATTTGGTTAACTCCACGCAAACCACCTACCTAAAAGCGAAAGTCCAGAGGCAAAATTGTGGTCTAAGGGAGCGAAGCGAGTTTAGAAGTGACCAAGGTATGGTGTGCACACAGATTTAGACTTCCCTTGAGCAAATTGACCAGCATAACAGCTATCTATTAATTCCGGACCATATGGCCGGAACGACTGGAATGAATTAACACAAAACTGGATAACATGAAATATTGAGGTTAGCGCCACAAAAATATGTTTTTAACTGACGAACCCCCCTCTTTATTATTATTTAATGCTTATCACACAATAGTGGTTAAACGCACACAAACCTCTTTGTCCTCTGAATTTCGGGTTAAGTGTGTACTCCGCCTGAATGTGATCCGTTTTAAACCTTTCACTGCCAATGTCGCCATTTTGCACCCAGTGATTGAACACCATGTCATTAAAGTCTTGAAATGGCAGGGTATGTTATTCAATTATCTTCTTGGGTTCTAATTTTGAGAGTCAAAGATAGGCCTTATTTCAAATATATCACAGAAGAATCCCCAATATTTAAGACAAATATCTCTTTTCGGCTAAAAGGAAAGATGTTGCCACCCCCCCTGCATTGTTCTCGGTTAATGCCATTTTTCCGTTTTTGCACCTTTCTTACACCAAAAACAAAGCTGTATTTTATTAACTTTTAGCTAATTATCTTTTTGGAATAATAAACCCTAACCCTACCCCCCAAATTAGACGGGAAAAAATGCAATGAACCGGACTTGTGGACAAATGCGCAGTGTACTTGCAATACAGGGGGGGGGGGGGTCCTATTAGTTAATGACCTTTTATGACTGCAATTAATTATTGAACAAAGATAATTAGCTGAAAAATGTTAATAAAATACAAGCTTCATGTTTGCGTAAGGAAAGGCAAAAATGGAATTAATCGAGAAATGTAAGGGGGGGGTGGCCTTTACCATCTTGTCTATCCATGTAAGTTAATTGAAAATGGTGGGGAAAAAATGGCTGGCGGCGAAAGGGGTTCAGTTTTTTATTTACCTTAAGTAAACTTTAATGAGCGGTGGTGTTGTTTCGTCAGCTGTGAATTGCACAAACATCAGGTGAACGCCGTTGCCAAGTACAGTATCGGAAACGGGACCCATGATCTCATGCCCCTGGACCAGTATCGATGCACAGGCCCCAACACTTTGGTATGAACTTGGAGTGGTTTTTCTTTCCAAACTTTACTGTTTAATTGGTGACGATAACGCAACACAGTATGTTCGTAGTGCCTGTAGGTTGTATGGAGGCTCCACTCTCTTTCTCTTCTAGTTCTCTTGCCATTAGGTCTAGTTTCTGCGTGCACCATTTTATGTCATGCGTGTGTGCTCAGCTTTGTATTGCCATTTTTGTGTGAATGCGTTATGAATGCTGCAACATGTTGTCTGTGCGCTTGATTTGATTTCTATCAAGAATTCAGCGCCGATTAAAATACTGTATGTTGGTTGTTGTTGTTGTTGTTGTTCGTTGTTGTTGTTGTGTGTGTTGTGTTGTTGTTGTTTTGTTGTGTCGTTGTTGTCTGGGTGTGTGTGTGTAACTCGTTGATTTTAGCAAAAAACTACTACCACGTACTAGACGGATCGGATTTGATCAATTTGGCAGAGGGGTAGAACTTCGTGACAAAGGAAGGAGTCGTTTCGATATTCTTGGACTGTGCTTACCTTGACCTTGAAGTTTGACCCTGAGAACCGAAAATTTCCTTCTGTTTGGCTATATATTTTATTTTGATGCTGTACTTCATGACATCATTGAACAGAATCCTTCAAATGTGTTGTTGGTGTGATGGTGCATCTATTGGAGGAGGATTCTGTAAAAACAACGTGTGCTGGACCTTGACCTGAAGTTTGCTTGTTTTTGTCACGTACTAACTTTCAAATGTTGCCAAAATGGTCCAAGGAAAGCAACTAAAAGTATTTGACAAAAAAAGCAATCATGAGTATTCACTATTGCCCCTTTGACAAGACAGGGGAAGTCAGAGTACTGTAGGCCCAGCCCAGGTGCTTTTGGCACCATTTTTTGGGGGCGCTTTATCAGTGCTTTCTCTAGTTTTATTCCTGCAGAATGATGTCTCCAACTGCATTCCTTGGGCAATGCTGCTTCAGAATACTCTGGTCTCAATGCAGATTAACTTTTTCACCTTTCCTCATGGCAACACGTTATATGCAGCAATTGCCTTGGCTTAGGCTGTGTCAGACCAAAAATTGACATAGGCTAGAACACCAAGGCTACATCAAAATGTTGTTGTGTTATGCATAGCTATGCGGGGATTGTCTTAAGCCATGACAAGATCCTAGCATAACATCATCATTCTAAAATCCCCCGAAGACGGAGTGTGTTTGCTCACGTGGCGGGGTAATCAAAAATGGTCACAACACGTACGTAATGTTCTCATCCCTAACTGGGTGCATTTGTACCATAGTGTTTCAAGTGCTTTGGCTCTTGGGATAAGACTTTTAGCCGGGGTACAACAACAACCACACATACGCACGCACGCACACGTACATGCACACACACACACACACACCCACACACACACACACACACAAACACACACACACACACACACACACACCACACACACACACATTCTCTCTCTCATAACCACATAACACACACACACACTCTCTTTTTCTCTCTCTCTACTCTCTCCTCTCTCTCTCTCTCTCTCATCTCTCTCTCTCTCATCTCTCTCTCAAGGGGGGAAACGACACTCCAAACTTCTCTCTTTCTCTCTCTCCCTCTCCCCCCCTCCCCCCCTCCCCCCCCTTTGTCCTCTCTCTCTTTCTTTCTCTCTCCATCACACACAGACACACACACATACACGACAATCACAACACCCCCAAACACACAACACATCACATTCTTTCTCTGCACGTGTTTGTGTGAGAGACTGAGCATGACTGTGCATTTTCTCAATATCTTTAGAAAGATGAGTGAGATCTAATATAGAAAGATAGTGTGTATTTGCATTTTCTCAATATCTTTAGAAAGATGAGTGAGATATATTTAGAACGATAGTATGTATTTGCATTTTCTTAATATCTTTAGAAAGATCAGTGAGATCTAATATAGAAAGATAGTGTGTATTTGCATTTTCTCAATATCTTTAGAAAGATGAGTGAGATATATTTAGAACGATAGTATGTATTTGCATTTTCTTAATATCTTTAGAAAGATCAGTGAGATCTATATAGAAAGATAGTGTGTATTTGCATTTTCTCAATATCTTTAGAAAGATGAGTGAGATATATTTAGAACGATAGTATGTATTTGCATTTTCTCAATATCTTTAGAAAGATCAGTGAGATCTAATATAGAAAGATAGTGTGTATTTGCATTTTCTCAATATCTTTAGAAAGATGAGTGAGATATATTTAGAACGATAGTATGTATTTGCATTTTCTCAATATCTTTAGAAAGATGAGTGAGATATATTTAGAAAGATAGTGTGTATTTGCATTTTCTTAATATCTTTAGAAAGATCAGTGAGATCTATATAGAAAGATAGTGTGTATTTTCTCAACATCTTTATATGTAGATTTTAACCGTGGCGAGTGCAGTATATTCACTTCCTCACAACTAGGCCCAGACGCCCGCCAATCATCACCATCATCATCATCAGCAGCAGTCAGCAACAACAACAACTACAACAACAGCAGCTTCCCTCCTCTACAGCTTCGTCGTTGGTGTCGTTGAACGCGTCCAATGCTACCGCCGCCACCTTCCGCCACATGCTCGACAACCAACACCCCCACCCCCACAACACCACCCCCACAGCACCAACCCCCACCTGCCGTACCCCACCCGCATGGTCCTACCCCACCACCACCTGCACCCTTATCACCAGCAGCAGCAGCATTTCCAGTCGGAGCTGTACCCCTCTTCCACACCCCAGCCTCAAGTCGCTACCCCCACCCCCACTTCTGCCCCAGCCAAGGTAAGCGAATATATAAATTTAATTGTTGGGTTTGACAGATTATAGGCACATCTCGTCATAAACCGCCTTCCTCCCCTACTCGTTTTTAAGCACTTATAAGACCTTTAGCAGGCATGAAAGAATTCCGCTTTTCGCGGAAATTTTTTCAAAACTTCCGCTGGAAAAAAAAAATTCCGCGTAAAGGACCCATCTTGCCGTATTCTTATATCTACAAGTTTCTATATGGCGATTCTCAAACTGGTTAACCGGAAGTCGGTTTAGCTCACTCGCTTCATTTGTGCGAAGGAATGCGAACTGAGTAGCTCCCGCTCAACAAAAGTAGCGATGTTAGTTGAAAATGTGTGTGGAAGGCTATTTGTGCCGACCAAATTTTCTGGACCCCCTTCTTTGCTGAATCAAACTTTGTGACGGGTGGTTAGAAATTTTTTTTTTGACCGTTGTGCACCATCAATTTTTCGACTTTGCAAGCCTGTTGTGAGAACTAGCCCAGAGACTGTGAATGTCCCTTTCGTGGTGCTGGGTTACATATGGTGGTTTGATATAATTTTAATATGTGATTTGATGTGGTGAGGTGGGGGCGGCAGCGCAGTTGGATGGTGGTGCGCCATGAGCCAGCCACTGACCAAGGAGCATCCCCACCCTCCTACCTCCTCCTCCTCTCTCTTCCCACACCCAGCAGGTAAAGATGGGTTGTTGATTTTTTCGCATGTGGTGGAATGAGGTTGGGGGTGTGAGGTAAGGGCAGTTAGGTGATGGTTGGAGGTTGGTTTGGTGGTTTGAGGCCCCCCGTGATACTGGAGGGCAAGGGAGGGGAAACTTCCATACAGATAGTTCACCCATCTTCTGGAAGTTATGTGCTTATAACGTCCTCTAATCTGTCACTCTCTATCTTTGACTCTGCCTTTTTTCCTTGCTTTTTGTATCCATCTATACTACCTTTGCACTTTTTGTCCATTCTCATGCCTTTTATATTAAACAAAGCGCAGATTCGCAATCGTTTGTGGCGTGCGACAATTTTTTTGGGACCGACCTACAAGACAGACCGCACAGACCGATAAAGTGAGTTTATAGGTTTGGTGGCTTTAGCCACACAGCAATAAAAATCTTCCATAGTTTTCTCCTTTGAGGCTCCTCCGAAATCGTAATGTGTCGGCTGAATGCAACAGGGAGACCATTGAAAGCTGGAAAACCAGACACATATGTACCCATTATGGCCTGGGAATTATTTTGGAAGATTTTTTTTTTTAAAGGTGGGATAATGGGGCCACTAAGTCAGAAAGATAGTAGATAACAGTAAGCAAAGTGAAAAGGCAGAGTCCAAGAGAGTGCGAGATTAGAGGAGAGTTAACAAGCACAGAACTTCCAGAAAGTGGGGAGAACTATTTTTACGAAAGACCCGCCCGGTATCCCCCGCAGGGAGGATATCAGTCTTAAATGAGAGCAGGTCTTTAAACAGAGGGTCTTATGATAGAGGTTTGACTGTATCATCAAAAGTTTACTCCTCTGAAATCGGAATGCATCGGTTGCATGCAGCGGGGAGACCAGTAAAAACAAAAAACCGGACACATACGTACCTACCACACCCATTAGTTTGGCCTGGTGACCCACAGTACACCAATTCCCCTCGTTCTGGCTCCTTTCAGTTTTTCCACAGATAGCTATTTGTTTCAAGTTATTTCATTTAACAGAGGCAAAATATTCTTATCATTGATTGTGGTTAGGGATAGGAAAAGACCTTACAAGTGGTATACCACCATAAAACAATGTAAGCCTAATGGATAAAACACTTTAAATTGGTTTATGCTGGTGACGAGTGCTAACAAAAAGGCATGAACTGAAAGGAGCTGAGAAAGGCTACTGTGGGACGCAGAATAATAAGATAAAAAGTTTCCATGTTCAACCTAAACAAACCCATATCGTATTCAATTGTCTGGGAGAGATTTGATTTACTCATTTAGTTCTTGAAAAACAGTTTTGACACTCCTAAGGGGCAGTGGGTGGATGCCTCGTGCCCCCATACGGGGAGCTGGACAACCCCACACCTTCCACGAGTCTCTCCCCGTGGGGAAACCGAGGGGGGGGGGGGCACTGTGTGTGTGGGTGTCTTTCGTAAAAACATTTTCCTCACTTTCTGGAAGTTCTGAGATTGTAACTTCCTCTAATCTGTCACTATTTTTGACTCTGTCCATCAACTAATCGTTCTGACTTTATTGTCGCGCTCTTCCTAGCCTTTTTATTAAAAAAAAAAAAAGAAGAAAAGCAAATATTCCAAATAATTGTTCTCACTTTGAGCTCCTCCGAAATCGGAATGTGTTGGCTGTATGCAGCCCGGGTGTGATGTGTGGCGGGGAGACCAGTGAAAACTGAAAATCGGACACGTATGTAATTTACCCATTATGGCTATATGGGTCTGGGAACACAGAAGAAGAAGACACGCCTTAGAAAACACAGAGCAGTGCTTACAAAAGGACATGACGCCGGATTCTGTGAACGTGCGCATGTGTGTGTGTGTTATGGTGCGTGCATGCAAAAATGTGTGTGTGCATGGTTTTTTTGTGTGCGCACTATGCTTCATCACCAACAATTTTTTGACGATCGTTCCGACGTTACGCACGCTTCTTTTTCCCAGTACCAGACTGAGGCAAAGCCGCAGAACCAGGGGGAACAACTCCAGGGAGCGGGGTCCTTGAAAACGAAAGCACCTCAACTCCAGGAGGAAGCCGATAAAGAGAAGGTAGGGAAGAAACGTACACGTTGTAGCGTTTTTGTCATTGTCACGAGATGCGTCGGAAGATGATTGTCGATGAATTTGTGTCATGACATGTACATAAGAAAGGGTTGGCAATTGTAATTGACGCCATGCTTTACTTGTTTTGAACGACATGAAATACAAACCAACCTTTGAAAATGATCGATTTGCTTATTTGGGGTGTTCACGTGCGATTTTCAAAAGTTGGGGGGGGGGGGGGGGGAGGGGGGGGGGGGGGTGGGGGGCGGTGTGTGGCCTTGTACTAGTAATGCTGCTATAAATTATAGTAAAAAAATACATTAACTTCCCTTCTCTACCTCGCTCTAGACATTTTCCTGTCGTATGAGCGCAGATGCGTCATGCTGCCGTTCTGCGCCTAACAAAGAAATAGTTACGGCCCAGCATGTCCCAGGGAACAGGGGAGGGGGAAGGGGGGGTTTCAAATCTGGGATTTGAATTCCTCCACCGATGCTGATGATATTGCCTCAGGTGGAAGACTGTTCCATTGGCACACGGCTCTTGGGAAGAAAGAGAACTTCCTGTAGTTGGTCTTGGTAGCAGGAAGCAGGTACGAGCCGGATGTATTCTCAGCACTACAAGAACACATTGCGTTCTGATGTACTTCAAAGAAAGATTGTAAATATACGAGTCTCGCATTATTCAAGGCTGTAGTCCACACAGTCTCCTTGCAGCCCTCTTCCGTGTACTCTCACACGCGAGCTTTGCTTATTCCATGATGAGATTTTTACCCTTCTTTATCGGGAAACGTTTTGTTCAGACCCTAAACAGCGCAGACGACAAATGTTATTAAACTGGAACAGTGTTTTAGTACTAAATCGCTCAATACTTACCGACTGCATTCTCGCCCTACCAAGACTGTGCTGTCACGTTGATTGTGATATAATTTTTTTAGCGATGCAGGGGATTGCTAGTTCTGCCGGTGCGTTGGTGTCGACGGTTGAATTGTTGCAGAGTCGAGACGTGACAGCCCTGAGATGGACTGTTGACTGTCTGACAGGACTATAAACGACTAACACGCGAATTTTTCATTCACAGACTTGTTTGTTGAATCATGATCGCATTGATGAGTGTTTCTTTTACTGTTGGGACAGTCATGAGATGACCGTAGCTGTTGACAGGACTATAAACGATCTAAAACACAAGTTTTTCATCAGAGTTTTGTTTGTTGAAATCATGATTTGCATTGATGCGTGCTTTTCTTGGTACTGTGGTGACAGTCCTGAGATGACGCTTGGGTGCCAGACTGTTTTCTTACGGATTTTGCCTGTAATTATGACAATTTTGAGGGAACCTACCGATGGTGGTCGAGTAGAAAGGGGTCATCATATGGGGTCAGGGGTGCTTTGACTCGGCTTCCGCGCCCTTCTCGTTTGTGATGTTTAATGTTTTTTATAGCAGAAGTATTTGAACCAAAAAAAGCTTTTGATTTGTTTTTGCCTTGTGTTTTTATCCCTTTTTAAGACGTGGTAAGATTCACGTTTTCATGTGACAGCACTGACATGGCCTTTGTTGTCGACGGGGCTATAAGTTTTAATGCTTTAAATCTTAATCTTCTTGGTTTGTGATTCCATCTCTGAAATGATGCCCAGGATTTTGTGATAAGCATATCATTTCGAATGCCATGTATTCTTTTTTCCCAAGTCTAGTGAGCGTCCATGTTTGACACGAACACACATTGATTTTTTGTGTGTGATTTTTCTTTTCACGTTTTGGGTTATAGGTAATTATGAAAAGGGCACAATGTGCTCTTTTTGTCCTCCGTTGAAGCCTTTCATTAACGCAGTGTTGCGTCATGCTGCGCTTTTTTTGTAGTCAGTGTGACATTTTCTTCATTGATTTGAAACATCATGAAGCTGAGCTTATCTGCAGTTCTGTTTTCATACTATTTTGAGTTCTGCAGTATTTTGGTATGCAGTAGGTCAGTTTTCTGGATAATCGTGCAGTCTTGGACTGAGCATCGTTGATTTCTCCTTCAACGTTTTTTGACTTACGCGCAGTCAACGCGTTTATTTTGGTGTCAGTATGACATCTTCGGATTAATCTGAAGTTTGGACTGAGCGTAGTTGCCCTTCTCTTTCAATCGTTTGACTTACCGCAGTCACACGTTTCTTTTGGTGTTCAGTATGACAGCTTCTGGATTAATCTGGAAGTCTTGGACTGAGCGTAGTTGCCCTTCTCTTTCAATTGTTTGACTTACCGCAGTCACACGTTTCTTTTGGTGTTCAGTATGACAGCTTCTGGATTAGTCTTGAAGTCTTGGACTGAGCATAGTTGATCTTCTCCTTCAATCGTTTGACTTACCGCAGTCACACGTTTCTTTTGGTGTTCAGTATGACAGCTTCTGGATTAGTCTGGAAGTCTTGGACTGAGCGTAGTTGATCTTCTCCTTCAATCGTTTGACTTACCGCAGTCACACGTTTCTTTTGGTGTTCAGTATGACAGCTTCTGGATTAGTCTTGAAGTCTTGGACTGAGCATAGTTGATCTTCTCTTTCAATCGTTTGACTTACCGCAGTCACACGTTTCTTTTGGTGTTCAGTATGACAGCTTCTGGATTAATCTTGAAGTCTTGGACTGAGCATAGTTGATCTTCTCCTTCAATCGTTTGAAAACGTTGCTGCAGTCGAGACGCGTTTCATGTTTTACCTTGTTTTTATCCTCTTTTTAATACGTTGTAAGATGCAAATGTGGTGACAGCCCTGAAATGGCCTTTGCTGTTGACGGGGCTATAATTTTAATATTAATCTTAATCTATGTATCTGTAATTCATAGGCTGAGCAGATGCACTCTTTTCCGCTCAGACGTCTATTTCCGCCTTAAGTGTTGGCCTTTCCTTTGCTGTCGACGGGGCTATGATTTTAAATCTTAAGTGTTGGCCTTTCTTATTTGTCGACGGGGCTATGATTTTAATCTTAAGTGTTGGCCTTTCCTTTGGTGTCGACGGGGCTATGATTTTATCTTAATCATTAAGTGTTGGCCTTTCCTTTGCTTCGACGGGGCTATGATTTTTAATCTTAAGTGTTGGCCTTTCCTTATTTGTCGACGGGGCTATGATTTTAATCTTAAGTGTTGGCCTTTCCTTTGTTGTCGACGGGGCTATGATTTTAATCTTAATCTTAAGTGTTGGCCTTTCCTTTGTTGTCGACGGGGCTATGATTTTAATCTTAAGTGTTGGCCTTTGCTTTGCTGTCGACGGGGCTATGATTTTAATCTTAAGTGTTGGCCTTTCCTTTGCTGTCGACGGGGCTATGATTTTAATCTTAAGTGTTGGCCTTTCCTTTGATGTCGACGGGGCTATGATTTTAATCTTAATCTTAAGTGTTGGCCTTTCCTTTGTTGTCGACGGGGCTATGATTTTAATCTTAAGTGTTGGCCTTTCCTTTGTTGTCGACGGGGCTATGATTTTAATCTTAAGTGTTGGCCTTTCCTTTGCTGTCGACGGGGCTATGATTTTAATCTTAGTGTTGGCCTTTTCCTTTGGCTGTCCCCGACGGGGCTATGCTTTTAATCTTAAGTGTTGGCCCTTTCCTTGCTGTTGACGGCTATGATTTTAATCTTAGTGTGGCCTTTCCTTGGCTGTCACGGGGCTATGATTTTAATCTTAATCTTAAGTGTTGGCCTTTCCTTTGTTGTCGACGGGGCTATGATTTTAATCTTAAGTGTTGTCCTTTCCTTAGTTGTCGGCGGGGCTATGATTTTAATCTTAATCTTAAGTGTTGGCCTTTCCTTTGTTGTCGACGGGGCTATGATTTTAATCTTAAGTGTTGGCCTTTCCTTTGCTGTCGACGGGGCTATGATTTTAATCTTAAGTGTTGGCCTTTCCTTTGTTGTCGACGGGGCTATGATTTTAATCTTAATCTTAAGTGTTGGCCTTTCCTTTGTTGTCGACGGGGCTATGATTTTAATCTTAAGTGTTGGCCTTTCCTTTGCTGTCGACGGGGCTATGATTTTAATCTTAAGTGTTGGCCTTTGGTATTCCACGGGACTCCACATTTGCTCGTATTTCTTTTTCTCAGTGTCATGATGGTTTTTGAATCATGATTCGCATTGATGTGCGTTTTGTATTTACGCGGGGTGACAGTCCTGAGATGGTATTATAAACGACTAACACGTTTTTCATAGACTTGTTTGTTGAATCATGATTTGCATTGATGCGTGACTTTTCTTTGATGTGGTGACAGCCTGAGATGACGCTTGGTGCAGACCTGATTTCCCTACGGATTTCCCGTAATATTACGTTTTGAGACCTCCCGATTACACTACTATGCTCAGCAACAACAAAATCGCGCATTTCCGCTGAACGAGTGCGGCAAAAAAGGAACAGAGAGCAAGAAATTGAATCGATAGAAAGCATATTGTGAACGGTGCTTGGCATTATCGTCAGTATCAAGTTTGCTTGGCAATTATCGTTCGCTATCAAAGCTCAGTGATGTCCCTTGCAATCTTACTTCCGGTCTCGTACGCTGCCTGTTTACAAACCCAAGGCCGCCATTACGTGGGTGTGATAGCCATAGCCTATGGACACGAAAAAAAAACAACCACATGTAAGCTGTCGTCGTGGTGAATTACACCCCCCCCCCCCCGCACACACTACACACTCAACAAAAAGTTGTGGAAGATTGCGCGCAGTAGGCAAAATTACTGACAGATGCCTTGAAAAGATGATTTCAGAGCTTGGCTATTACTGACAGGAATTTTGGGTAAAACAGATCTGTTGTGGGGTTCAGCAGTAGTGCGGGTGTGTGATGTAGACACGAATAGATTTCAGTCTTCATCCGTCACTTTCAGAATGGTTGGAGATGGATTTGAGGCGTTGTTGAACTATGTAAGTACATTTTGGAAGGGTTTTAAAATTGTAGGTTTTCATTTGATTTGAACGTGACGTTGGTGTGTTCACCGAAATTGGTATTTTAAACGGGGGTGACAGCGGAATGGGCCTTAGTTGTTGCTGGGCTGGTAAGAGCACATTGTTTTTCCTACACACACACACCCACACACACACCAACACACCACCACACGAGTCACACTCGTGTTCTCTCTCTGGTTGTGCTATTGGTTTCTGGATTTGTGTTTAAGTTTGATTATATTATGAGTCATATAACAATGTGCTCTTTGCACTGTCACGTTTTCAGCTTGTCAGCCACAGTCAAGAGTCCGCAGCATTGTCTATTGAAGGTTACTCCACACTTGGCTAATCCGTAGTGATCTTACTATACGGGGTACCAGGTGACCCCACATTTTGAGAGGGGAGGTCTATGAAGCACTAAAAATCTAAAGGGAGCTCGTAAAAGGGAATGATGCAGGTGGTCCCAGGACTGTACCTAGAAAAAAAATTTTTCGAGCATTCGCACCAATGCCACTGGGACCCTTTTATCCCTCCTCTAGGACCTTATCACATCCTCAGACAAAGTGGAGGTAGTCCCTGGGACCCCTGTTTTGCTGGGCATGATTGGGAGCCCTGCTCGTTTCTTATTTTTATTTGTTTCGAGTTGTATTGGTGTTAACCATTAAATTATGGAAAAGAGCATATGTGGCTCTTATTTTGTCGAAGAAGGGGTTTTATGGGATTCCTTGTGGTTGAAACATTTTCAAAAACAGTGTTGTGGTGTCATGCTTTGTTGGTTTTTTGGCCCAGGTCAGTATTGCACCTGTTTTCTTCTGTGATTTAAAAAAAATGAAAACGTCACGCGTAAAGTGCCTCAGAATGATCTATCGACGGACCACTGGAGACTTTTCTATTTGCCAACAAAAATGATGTGACTATTATGAGGACACGACGACAGGTTACCTTTTTCCCCACTCCCTGTCTGAGTCTTCATGGAAAACATACCCCAATTTGTGGCACCAAAGTAATTCATTTAATGGCCTTACTATCTGATGCGAAATGCGATTCACCCAACGACAGTAGAATCCACAAAACCCTAGGAATGATTTCACTTCCTTTACAGTTTTAGGCACTGGCCACGAAGTCAGCGCCTCGATCTTTAGGGGGATCTTCCCTAGGTATGTATACCTTGTGACTGATGAGCATTGAACCCGAATGGGTTTGACCTCTCTGTGCAACCAAACAGCCCTGAAATGGCTTTGTTTCGACGAGGCTATTTAAATTTAACTATAATATGTGTACCAATATATCGCACTTGTCTCGGATCTAGCCTTCCATTTTGATACTTTCTTCAACCGCTCCAGACAAAACCTTGAGAGTCCGATCTTCGAGTCTTGCTCCAGCGTTTTTGGTATATGATAATTTATTGTCATCAAGAGAAAGTGGTGGGGACTATCCATTTCAACAAGGGTTGATTTGTCCATGGAAATCAACGTTCTCATTATAAGCGCTGAAAAGTCCCATGCTGAAACAATCAAATATCAGAT
>CM065710.1:6114672-6183432 GCA_017654935.2 Phymorhynchus buccinoides
TAAATTATAATGAGCCCTTCCCTAGACAGGTGAAATTTAATTGGGTAAATTATTAAAGGTTAGTGATGTCAAGTTGAGTATTTTAGGATGCGTTTGGGCGCGACATTTCCCACACCGCTTTCAGATTTAGCTAAATGCAAGTTCTTCTAGACATGCTAGAGGCTACAGGGATGGAAATTTCACAAAAAGGAGGGAAACTGTCCTCCCACTACATCTAAACCTCTATAATTACAATCTACAATTCACCTTCCTAGGGAGACATGCTTCACATTTAACTATGTATTATTCGGTAGTAGCGCCTTAGTGGTAAGGACAAGAGTTGACGATTTTATGCGATGAGCCTGTAGAGAACTTCATAAATACAAAGTTGCAAATGGGTTGAAACACACATTGACGATTGACCAAAATTTGATAACGTTTGTGTCATCCCATAAGGGAAGACATCATACCTTCCTGTATGCTTCCACATAGCGCTTGTCTGCATGAAGGTCCATCCCGCGGTCTTCTCAATCGCCCACATCATATTGTAAGACTATTTACAATATCACACTTAAATAATCCTCCCAAGCAAACAAAGGAATCCATTTCAGTGTCAATATCCAATTATTACATATATCAAACATATGGTCCAGGATGGGACTGAGTTCACTTCTGTTTTTTCAGATTTTCTATAAAACTTCAACAAATGTCTTTTTACACGTACTCCAACCAGTCCACTCTCCATATTGTTGGTCTACAACGTACATATGGAACCCTCTTCATTTTTTTCACGGCAGCTGAAGTAAACGCAACTTTCCTGGTACTAAGGTGTGTGGTGCTACGAGAAGCTGAAAAACCCTCTCCAGACATGATGGTTAGCCCAGTTTTGGTACTTTGCAAATGCGCCTATCTCACAGCTGAAGGGTGAACTCCTGGTTTCGATTGTTTTCTGTTTCACAAGAAATCGTATTACACATCTTTTCGCTTTTCAGGCTTAATGGCCAAAACGGTATTGAGGTGTATGGCAAGCCTGGCCCTTTTGTCCAAGCCATAGCGTCAACAGCATACGACTTGCGGTAAAGTAGGGTCTTTGATGCGGACATAAGCTATCCCATGTTCACGGGAACAGAACTTAGTGAAAAAAAATTCCAGTAACCCAGAACCTGATCTATCTCCACATACCCAAGTGCTCTATATTTTAGGCAGTGACAAGGTCTCTTCTCAAACGGCTCCTTTCATACCTCTAGCCATACCACTGGTGATTTCCTACTGTTTGTTCCCCGTCTCCCAAAGAACAGGTACGATGAGAAGGCATATCTACATCAGCCACCACTATCAATCCTCATCTGGAAAGGATGATGATGATAAAGTAATAATAAGGGGCTTTCAGTCATACACTTCGGTTTATACTGGGGACACAACTTATCTGCGTATTTTTATTTAATTGAATTGTGAATTGTTTTATGACTCACTTACTGATATGAGCAATGTTTGGTTAGTCATAAACGTTTCTTGAGTTATTTTCCGTGGCCATAGTACAAATTTAGATTGAACGCTATACCACATAAGCGGAGGCTAGTCGCACAAGCCAGCATTATATTGCTGATTGACCGTTTGTTGCTTCCCATTCAGCCTAATGGTCCTTGCCATCGATTCTTGCTCTGCCTTGATCTTCGACATTGCCTCCCACTTGGTATTAACATTTAGTTAGCTTTCGCGATACATATAATATGTATTTTTACTTGAGTAATTCAACCCCTTAATTGGTTTTTTTTTAAATACGCTAAAGTCACTAAATTAGTGGTATCACCCTGGGGGTCTGTGAGAGAATGAAGTGCATCCGATACAAACCCCTTTTAATTCACTACCCTAGCATGCGCATTTCCTTAGTGGAAAACTTCAAACTAATTAAATACCATATGACTTATTATGGAGAAAACCGTGAACTCTGTGATTCCACGTAGGACAGAATGCTAGCAGAATATCACGGGACAATTTGGGAGGTAAAGGTCTAACGGACATGCGCAGTAGATTAGTGCTCAAGCATGGCATGGAGACCACGTGACCTCCCGTCTAAAAGCCTTACAATTACTGCGCTATATGAAGTATGGCCACATAAGTATATAATCAATCTACTAAAATATTCACTTCATCTATTGAATGTAACGCAATACATTCAACGTTGTCTGCATACAGAGAGCATCGACAAGTTACAGTGCACTTATTAAGGCAGCCTCCAATTGCCTGCAAATCACCCAACCATTTAATGTTGAACATTGAATGGGTTTTTGTCATTAAACGGAGGCTGGGTGGCCTTGCCTAAATACAAGAATGGCGAGACCAGTTATGTTTTTGTTGCTCATCGTTATTATAAAGGACTATGCTTGTGTACTTTGATTCATTTTTGTCTGTGAGCAAAGCTACACCTTGAGCTATGCCCATTAGGACCACAGATACAACATATTTATACAGTGTAGAGCAGTTATTTTTTTGTCTCTATTAATAAAAGGACATGCTTGTACTGTACTGTTGAACATTAATGATGAAGCTAGATCCTTGTGCTCCCGATGTCCCAGTTTTAGTCAGCAGTGATATCAACACATAATTTTTAAATACAAAGGATGTGGAGGGCAGTTTGTTAGTTGTCTCTATTAATAAGGACATGCTTGTGTACATTGAACTTAATGAATGAATAAAGCTACACCTAGTATGCTATGCCGCCGTTAGGCACAGTATACCACATATTTAATACTACGAGGTGTGGAGCAGGTTACTGTTGTTGTCTTCTATTAATAAGGACACAATGCTGTGTACTTTGAACAGTATGATATGAAAGGCTGACCTTGATCTATTCCAGTTAGGCTACAGATACAACACTAAATTCGTTACAAGGTGTGGAGCAGTTATGTTGTTGTCTCTATTAATAAATGGACATGCTTGTGTACATTGAACATTAATGATAAGCTACTACCTAGAATGCTATGCCCAAGTTAGGCACAGAATACAACAATAATTTAATACACGTGTAGGAGCAGTTATGTTGTGGGGTTTTTTTTTTTTTTGTCTCTATTAATAAGGACATGGTTGTGTACTTTTTGATGGAAAAAAAAATAATGATGAAAATCTACAAAACATTGATGCTATGCCCAGTTAGGTCACAGAGATACACATTTTAATACCAAGGTGTGGAGCAGTTTATGTTGGTTGTGCATCTTTTATAAGGGACATTCTTTGTGTACATTGAACATTAATGATGAAACGCTAGACTTGATGCTATGCCATTAGGTCACCGATACAACAAATTATAGTACAATAGTTGGAGCAGTTATTTGTTTTCTCTGCTTATAAAGGACCACTGCTTGTGTACATTGAACATTTCATGATGGACAAAGGCCTACAACCTTGATGCTATGCCCATTAGAGCAGCACAAGAAATAAGAAATCAAAAAAAAAAAAAAAACACATAATTAGTATACAGTGTGAGCAGTATGTTTGTTGTACCTCTATTATAAAGGACGTGCTTGTGTAATTAGACCACATTAATGATGAAAGAAGCTGCAACTTAGCTGCTAAATGCCAGTTCATGCTAACAGATACAACATAATTTAATACAAGAGTGGGGATCAGTTTGTTGTTGTCTCTATTACTAAAGATCATGCTGTGGTAGCATTGTACATTAATGATGACAACGCTACACCTTGATGTCTAGCCCGGTTCAGTCACAGATACAACATAATTAATACAATTGTGTGATAAACTCAGTTATTGTTGTTTGTCTCCTTTAAATAAAGGACGATGCTTGTGTACATTGAACATGTAATGATGAAAGGCTAACTAACAACATCCTTTGAGTATCTATGCGAACGCAGATTAGGCACACGAATACAACACTAATTTAATACAACGATTGTGGAGGCATTTATGGTTGTTGTCTCTATTATAAGGACATGCTTGTGTACATTGAACATTAATGGTGAAAAGCTGACACCTGGTGCTATGCCCAGTTGGCACAGATACAATAAATTTAATACAAGGTGTGGAGGCAGTTATCGTTGTTTTGTCTCTATTATAAAGGACATGCTTGTGTAACATTGAACATTAATGAATTGAAAGGCTATCACCTTGTATGCTATGCCCAGTTTAGGCGACAATGAACCATGAATTAATCATCAGAGATGTGAAGCGTCTGCTTGTTGTCTCTATTACAATAAAGGACATGCTGTGTACTAAATTGAACATTATGATGAAACGCGACACCTTGAATGCTATCCCAGTTCGGCACATATACACATAATGTTAATACAAGGTGTGGAGCAGTTATGTCATGTGCTTGTACTCTATTAATAAAGGAACATGCTTGTGTCAACATTGTGGAACTTAAGTAGATGAAAGCTACGCCTTGATGCTAGGCCAGTTAAAGGCACAGATACGAACATAATTTAATACAAGGTGTGGAGCAGTTTATGTTGTTGTCTCTATTAATAAAGACATGCTTGTTGTAACATTGAACATTAATGAGTGAAAGGCTAACACCATTAGACATGCGATTCCAGTTAGGCACAGAGAATACAACTTATTTAAATACCAGATGTGGAGCAGCTATTATTTGTTTGTCTCTATTAATAAGGACATGCTTGTGTACATTGAACATTAACTTATGAAGGCTAAGTACCACATTGTGCTGAATGCCCAGTTGGCACGTATACAGACATAATTTATACACAGATGTGAGCAGATTATGTTGTTGTCTCTAGTTAATACAAGGCATGCTTGTGCATACATGGAACATTAATGATGGAAAGGGCGACCAACACCTTGATGCTATGATCCCATTAGCACCAAGATGCAGAACTTAATTTAATACACGGTGGTGGAGCAGTTCATACATAGTTGTCTCTATTACAATAAAGGCATGCGTGTGTACATTGAACATTAATGAATGAAAAGGCTACACCTGATGCTATGCCACCAATAGGCCACAGATACAACATAATCTCATGATAGGGTTAGTAAAAAAGTATGATACTAAATGAGAGTACTGTTTGTCACTACGCATACTTCATACAGGTCATTACAGAGCATCAGTAGCAACTCTGTCTCGTTGGAAGAGCATCAAAGATAAGCTCAGCTAGACCTCATCGAAATAGATAGGCTTCATGGCCCTCAGTCACCCAGCAATAACAGGCAAATAGTATGTACATGTGCCCAGCTGTGAGCCTAGTCCTATTACCCTAGCGATCCTAGCGCTAGCCTAGGGCCCCAGCCCAACATGTAGTTCCTGCAGTCAAGCGCTACACGACATTGAAGTGTTTGATTAGTGTTCATTGATTGATTTGTTAATAGTGAAATGAGTAACTGTGGTGTTAGTGTTCACATTGTGAGTGATATGTGTTAATAGTTAAAGAGTAAACTGTGTTTGCTTAGTGTTCATTGAGTGATTTGTTAAATAGGTTGAAGAGGAGTAAAACTGTGTTGTTAGTGTTCATTGAGTGATTTGTTTAATAGTGAAAGAGTAAACTTGTGTTGTAGTGTTCATTGAGTGATTTGTTAATATTGCAAGAGTAAACTGTGTTTTAGTGTTCATTGATGATGTGTTTCATATAAAGAGTAAACTGTGTTGTTAGTGTTCATTGAGTGATGTGGTTAAATCAGTTTAACGAGTAAACTGTGTTGTTAGTTGGTCATATGAGTGATTTGTTTATAGTGAAAGAGTAAACTGTGTTGTTAGTGATTCATTGAGTGATTTGTTATAGTGTGAAAGAGTAAACTGTGTTGTTAGTGTTTCATATGAGTGATTTGTTTATAGTGAAAACGGTAAAACTGTGTTGTAGTGTTCATACATGAGTGATTTGTGTGTAATAAGTGAAAGAGATCAACGTGTTGTTAGTGTTCTTGAGTGACTTGTCTGAATAATGAAATAGAGTGGGGAAACTGGGTCGAAAAAAGAAGAAGGAAGTAGGCCTATTGTCTTCTTGATGGTTTTCTACGGATGTGGTGTTCAGAAGATATTCATCATCATCATCCATCATCGGATCATCATCTTCATCATTACGATTTTTGTGATTTCGCATTATTATTACTAATAAAAGTTATTAAGTATTGGTAGTGGTGTGGTTGTTCCCATTTGACTTATTTCATTATGTATCGGTCATACTTCAATCATTATCACTGTTGTTTGATGCTGTAGTGATTGTCCACGTAAAGCTCCAGCAATTTTAAATGCTCCGGTTTATCCTCCTCAGCAACACACAAGCATGCCACACATATGCTGCGCACGCGCACGATTACACACCGACAGCAGGTCTAGACGCAATATATAATCTGCAGCACAGCACACACACACTAGAACCAACAAGCGAACCACACTCACACGCGAGCCGCACAACACACACACCACACACTCTCTTCTCCACACATACGCGCACTTCACCACGATGAATGTGTCATTAAACCACAAACCACTAGGTTAACACAGAACCCGGGACATTTTTGTATCAAACCAACCACACTTAAGCTCTTATGCAAGTCCATCTTGTCAGCCACAACAGGCAATGGGGGAAAGAGCGGGAAAAAAAACTAACCATACAAATACAAATTAAGAAAGAAGAAGGTGGGGAAGAAAAGAAGAAAAAAAAAATCAAAAGACTTTTTTTTGAGAAAGGAAACAAGAGGAAAAAATGGTAGGTAAGTGAGGAAGACAAAAAAGAAAGAAAGGTTAAGAAAATGAAGGTGACAAGTGGTTGTGGGTTGCATGATTATGAGCAAGATAGCAGAGGCGCGGATGATGATTGGGAGGTGGTATGAGAGTTACCTTATTTGTTTTACTACTGTAAATTTTGATTAATATCTTGTACTAAATAATTTTTATTTGCTATAAAATATGGATATAACTCAGCATCAGTTTTTCACCACAGGGGGTGAAAGACAAGTTTTCACATGTGTTGCAATCCCATCGGTAACAAAACAACAAAAACAAACTTATGACACATGACTTATGTATTGTCCTCCTCGCCTTACTACTGCACCGAGCGTGTTCCCATTGCTCAGCTCTCCTGTAAGAAGTGTCAGGCTAACGCACATATCTCAAAGATGTTGTTCATCGAAAGGCGTCAGGCGGAATGGCGTGGATCGAGTCCCCGCTTACATATATTGTTGCCGTCCAAGACTCATGTTATATTTCTTTATTTCCACAAAGATAAGCATGTTAAATTGGGATGGTCGCCCACGTGGGCGTCGGTGAATAGTCGTCGGTTTCTAGACGTTGTGGAGATTCAAGTCGTGGGTACCCAAAGTTTCGTGTCCCGGTTTGTTTCACGCAAAGACAAGCAAGAAAGTGATCTGCTGTCAGGCGCCATTTATAGTGGGCAAGTCAGCTGTGGGTACAAAGTGCAGATAGCATATCATGTCGTATGTCCGTGCTGTTACAAATTTAAAGTAGTTTGCGCATTAACCAGTAATGTGCACATTTTTTTGCTCATTGTCGGTACTGACAATGCTTGATTTTGCTCAATGCATGGTAATTGACGCAAATTTTTGTTAACAATACAGCTTGAGCAAAACTCCACTTTGGGCTGTTGTCACTTCAGTGCTATGTGTGTATGTGTGTCCAGACTCTGCTCCTAAGCGATTAACCATACACACCCCCTCTCCCCCGTCCTGCACCAACTCCTCCATCACACTTTCACTAGCCTGCCAATACAACAAACCAAGTAGCTCACCAGCATCGTATCACACCTCATAGCCAGGAATTGGTCTTTGTAATTCAGCACAACCTTTCCAGTACAGCTGTTGTCACTGGACCTCATTGCACGTCTGTTCAGCCATGGATCACAGAGGCTGGAGGGCACGTCCAGGAAGAGACTGTCGCATTAGGCCCATTCTTTGCTCCTGAGTCTCGCTGAACAGGTTTTCTTTGTCGTTGGCTGTTTGTCGCTCCATACTCGAGGAACAAGGGTCACCATTGCGCTCAATAAATGGCAATACATCTTCTTTGGGCCACTTGGTGTCAAATAAACCTGAAGTCTGGATACAGATGGACAGGAAGATGACCACTCGATGTGCTTTTTAATTGAAGATCGGGAAATTAAACTTTATTTCATCCTATTACAACAGATCTTCACCCAAGTACGCCAAGTGAAAGGAAAGTTAAGAGAATGCCAACCAGTGCCCATTTTATTGTATTCTCTCTGCTCATTAAGGCCTTGTGTTGCAATCTTTGAAATCAGATTTTGTCAACTTCTGGGGGGGCTTTTTGTGGCCACCTAAGATCCTCCATGCTCGTACTGTGAACCCACCCCCTTCCAAGTCTTCCACTGTCCGCCCCTGTGGTGGTATACTCACTGGTGCCATCAACAGTGGGGGTTTTAAATGTGGGTTATATAATGATTATGAGTGTGAGTTTTAAAAAAGCGAGTTTTCAGGGTAGACAATCAAATCTGCACACCAAGGTTGCCAGCAACATACCCTAATTTTAAAGACCGATAGAAGTGCGACAATATAGACTGTTATGCTGATGAGTTTTGAATACAGTCTGAATAGGCCCTATACAATTAAGACAAAATACTGAGATTCAACTATTTACGCCACAGCGATCAGTTAATCAATCACAAGAAAAACAATATTCTCTCTCTAAAACAATGTATGTGTATTAAAAAGATTGATTTGGCCTAATTTGATTTTGTCATGTTGTGGAGGGATCGTAGTAATTATTTACTGGTGGGTTTCCATAACACAAACACTACACGTCTCTCTCTCCTCTCTCTCTTTCTCTCTCTCTTCCTCTCGTCTCTCGTCTCATACTCCTCGTCTCAAATGCAGTCTCTCATTCCTCTCTATCCCTCTCATCTCTAAATCTCTCTACACAGCTCCGCACCTCTCTTCGCCATTCTCGTCTCCTCTTATCTTCCCTCTCGCCTCTCTCTTCACCTCACACTCTCACTAGCACACTACCCAAACAACGCACACGAACACACACACACACACACACACACACACGACAAACACACACACACACGCACGCATACGCAATATGTCTGGATCTCTGTCTAATTTCGGCCTGTTCCGACATTGTCTCTTCGTCCTGGATGGCTTAGCCTGGCTGGTTGTTCTGTCTCGTTGGCCTTTGTTAGTGAAGTCAGTGTCAGTCCTCTCTGCTCTCTCTCTCTCTCTACTCATCATTCATCTCATCTCTCTCTGGCATCTTCTCTCTCATCTCTCATCTCTCGTCTCTTTTTCACACACACACGCCCAATACACACACTCCATCTCTCAGCCCATCTCTCTCTCTTCTCTCTTCTCTCGCTTCTCAGCTAACTAAGAGAATCCATCAATCTTCTCCTCTCTCTCTCTCTCTCTCCAAAAGTACAGAATGGAAAAATAGGCGCTAGCCCTAAGATTCTTTACCTGTAAAAATAAAATTCTGAAGTCTGAAGTCTCTCTCTTTTTTCTGTCCTATTCCGTCTCTCTCTCTGTCTTTCTCTCATGTTTGTCCTTGTCCTGGTCTCTCTCTCTCTCTCTGCTCTGTCTCTGTCTCATGTCTCGTACTGCTCCTCTCGTCCTCATCAATCGGTCTCTCTCACTCCGTCAGTCTCTCTCTCCTCATCATCTCCATCTCCTCTCCACTCTCTCTCTTGCCAAAAGTCATAATTGAGATAGCCAGCCTAATTCTTATGCAGGATAAAAACTAAAGTGATCTGAAGTCTGAAAACTCTCTCTCATTTTCTGTCTCTCTCTCATGTGTCTGTCTGTCTGTCTGTCCTCTGATCTCTCTGTCTCTGTCCTCTGTCTCTCGCGTCTCCTCTCTCTCTCATCTTCATCTCTCTCATCTCTCTCTCTTCACTCTCTCTCTCTCTCTCTCTCTCCACAGTCACACACGTTTATGTTGTTATTACTTAAATTTGTCGCAATGCTGTCTTTTTGTCAGTTGTGGAGGGATCTAGTAATTGGTTACTGGTTTTATAACGACAAACACTACACAAGCTCTCTCTCTCTCTCTCGCTCCCCGGACATCTCTTCTTCCTCTCTCTCTCTCTACTCGTCCACGCTCTCCTCTCTCTCTCGCTTCTCTCTCTCTCTCCTTCCACACCACGCACGCAACACCACAACCCACCACGCCACACACGAACACATCACACACAACCGTTTAATGTTGGATTACTCGAATTCTATTCTTCATTTCTCTTTGCTTTATTCCACATTGTAAGGCCCTATTGTAAGTTTGTGGTGGTCAGTATATATATTTGATTTTCAACATACTCCCCCCCCCCCCCTCCCCCGCCACCTCCCCGCACGACATACAACGCACACCACACATCACCCACACCCACGCGCGGCAAACATCACACGCACACACGACACACACACACACCCAAACACACACAGACCACACACCGCATAACGTGACGCACCGAATCAAGCGTAGATCTATTTACTGGACAAGTAGGCCTTACGCTTCGCTTCCTCAGTCATTCAGTTTCATTTTGTTTGAGGGTAGAGTAGTTCCACCTTGGTAGTTAAGACCCCATCCATTTGCCGAGCTGTATGCTACTCCCTAGAGTCGAAACAGCTGTCCTCGCTGGGTTTGCCATTGCCTCCTAATAAGGGAAGAACAAGCTAGCACTCTTTAAGTTTTTTAGAACATAGATCAAGATACCAAGTTAGCATACAACGGTTTTGGTTTTATGTTCGTTTGAAAGACATAGGGACAAAAAGTGAGAGAGAGAGAGGAGATGCGAGAGAGAGACTAGAGAGAGAGAGAGAGAGAGAGAAAGCGAGAGAGTGAAAGAGAGAGAGAAGAGTGAGTTGAGATAGAGAGAAGAGAGACGAGAGGGAGAGGAGATAAAGAAGAGTAGAGTGAAATAGAAGAGACAAAATAGGTAGAGAAAAATATATAGAAAAAATATAGAGCTATAGAGATGATATTGATATATACTATTTATGATGGAGATACTGAGAATATATATATATAGATAGAAGAGAGAAAGCTAAGAGTAAGAGAGATTATATTGTGAGAGATAGGAAAGAGTAGAGTTATATGTTAGGGTAAACATATAATTGGAGATAGAGAGATAAGATAGATTATATATATAGTAATAAAGAGTGTAATGGAGAGGAGAAATTATATAGAGAGAGAGAGAGGTAAGAAGAGATAAATTTTTCTTCAGCCTGACCATGCCTGGTGTGACCAACTTGGAAACAGGCTTCCCTAGTCCATGAACTTCCTCAGCACCCTCCACGCTTAAAAACCCCTTTTCCACCGCCACTTCGCATTTAGCACCAACATGGATTCAACACTTATGTCACTAAAAGTCATCAATTGGATGCGATCTATTATCGAATACAGCCCTATTGTCCCTTAGTATTGGGACACATAAGGCGGCTAGACCACTTTTTTTATATACTAGTCACAGAAGAATCCCCAAGACTGCAAGATGGATTTTGGTTCTCTACCCGGTTAAAATTTAATGGAAATTTTTGGGCTGAACATATGGCTGGCGGTGAAACAAGCGATTAAAAAAAATAATTGTGGCAATGCTCTAGCGCGACGCTTCTATTCCCAGTTGCTAGTCAACCACCAACGAAGCTTCACCAGGGGAATTGTGTCTCATCTATGTGACTAGGAAAACAGCACCCACCCCCACCACAACATGACAGCACTTCGGTGAACAGTCCCTTATAAAGACCTCCCATTATGGACCCCTCCCACATAAACCTACTTCTCTGAGACATTGCCTTTTTGTCAAGCTTAAAATTACCTCCCTTAAAAGAACGCCCTCCCTTAGAAACCTCTCATTATGAGACTCCCTCACCCACATAAGACCTACCTTCTCTGAGACCGGCCCTTCTTGTAAGTTATTAACATTACCATCCTTAAAAGCCCCTCCCTTATCAGCAACCGATCCTTTTGCATGATTATTGGCGATGGTCTTATAAGGGGGTTCCACTGCATCAACAAACTTAATACATAGCCCCCCCCCTCTCTCCCTCTTTACATGTTTACGACCGCTGCAACCTCACTGTTAACTTTTTTCAGTTTAGGGTAAATATCTGGGCTACAATCTGACCCTTACCTTTAAAAAAAAAGACAGAACGTTGCTTTCTCAATGAAAAATTTTAATGGCGAAATTTGGTAATGGTGGTTTGGTGAGGGGGGGGGGTTTAGAACTAAAGACACAAGATACAACGCTTTACCGTTTGGCAGTAGTGTTTGGATGTCGTATGGAACAGGATATGCTATTGATAGTGTAAAGCTCTCGTCACGTCCCTAAGCTGTCTTGCCACTCGGTCAGGGCAGACTCCCACTTCCTCTTGTCTCCCTGCTTTATGGCACTTGCAGAAGAACAAGTGTGTTCTTACTTCAGCGTTTGGCTCATGGGAATATCACCGATACATCTCTCATGATCATACATCATCATCATCACCGTCATCATCATCATGCACCGTCTAATCCATCATCATCAATCACCATGATCATCATCATCATCAACCATGATCATCACATCACCATCATCATGACCAATGATCATCATCGTCATTAATCATACTCATCAAATCCACACCGTCATCATCATCAACCGGTCTATCACTCATCACCGTCATAATCATTCATCACAACTCACATCACCCTGATCATCACTCATCACCGTCGTCATCATCATCACTCATCATCGTGATAATCCTTACTCATCATCATCATCATCAGCGTCATAATCTAATTCATCACAATCCTCGGTCCTCATAACCGTCCCATCAATATCATCTATATTCCTGTGACTCCCCTGTCCATCATTGTTTGTGTATTTATAATGACTTGTATGATCTTCATTTGACAGTGGTGTTTGACACAGCTCCAGCAGTGTATTTATTGACCTTTGTAACGCTTTCTGACCTGTGTTTGGTCACAAAGGCCTCATTGGCAAAACTTAATGGAATTGTTAATTTCGTGGGAAAGTACTAGCTTGGTTTACCGACTATCTTCAAACGTTTTCAGGCGTAGTAGGGCCCTAGATCAGGTGAACAATCTGATTATTTAAGATCCCAGCAGGGGTTCCACAAGGTTCTGTCTCGGACCACTTTGTTTCTTATGATATAGTTGATAGGGCCCCAAGGACATCTATGCCTAAACTTATTCGCTGGACGACACAGCATGTTCTCCTATGACTTAATAACCCCGTGGTTACTCGTACACAAACTATTTAATGCTGAGCTTAAGTATAATGATCAGCAGTTGGACTCATGCATTATAAACTACCATTTAGTGAAGAAAAAACTGGAACTGCTTAACTTTGTACGCGGTAAATAAATTTCGTTTGTCCCCTTACGTTTGGAACGTCAATTGTGCGATAACTGGTACAGAACATACACACTTAGACTTGTTGCTCCAAAATAAACTGTAAATGGATTAAGCACATCCGCCAGTATTGTTTAACAGTCATCCCATGGCTTCTCCATCCCTTGCCATGAAAGTTATAAGTTATAGAAGTAGCCGAAAAGCTTTAGAAAGAATGTACAAATCTTTTGTTACTACGCATTACTTTCGACTTATGCTGGATGCTTCAGTCTGGGATAACTGTAACTGAACACATCCAATGCTCTTCCTTGAAGCCTTCACTTACGAAAGCCTAAGAACAATGTTTGAGCAGTTCGTGGAACAAGTCATCAACACAAGCCTATATAAGAATCTGCTTTTTGTGTTCTTAAAGAAAAGAATAGAAGACACTACTTTATGATGTTTATTATATTTTTTTAGGTATGTGCCCTGATTATTTATTAATGGCTTGTTTGCCGATAGAACCCATACATAAAAGAAGACTCTTATAAAGAAATGTACCTAGATGCAAAAAATTATATAAAAAAGTCCTTTATTCCATTTGACAACGCTCCTTGGAACACTTTGCCACACACAATAAAAAGCATGCAACTATTTTAGCACACGTAATCGTATGTTACATTAAGCAGAACGAATCGCTGTTTGTACCGCCTCATTTCTATCTGGCAAGAGGGCAACTAAGCATGTTGATCACACTGACGTCCTGTCTTGGCATGAGCGACTTAAATAATGATCTGTTTAATCGTCATCTTGCCAATGACCCATTTTCGTATCTTTGTGGTAACGGGGCAGAGACGCCGGAGCATTACTTGTTACCTGTATTCATTTTAATCAAGCCCGTGCTTGAGAACAATTTCAACACTTCCATTGGAATATTGTTAATTCATGAAACACTTCTGAAAGAGTAACCCATGCATTACACATCAAATTCAAGACATTTTATATTGCACTGTTCATTATGTATATTTCCGGAAACCAACAGATTTAAGTCATTTCCTTGTATTTATTTATTTATTTATCATTAATATTAATCCATAGTATTATTTTATTAATACTTATTATTAGTAAAAGTTTATGAAACTTATTGTCTGTATGATCGAAACGTGTATGAATTGTGCTTGCTTCTCCAATGCGTTACTGTGCTGATTCACATTTCATGTTGTGCTCATGCGATAAATTATTCTTTGATAGCTTTCCCTTGGTGACTCATCCACTACCTTCACAAGTTTGTAAATTGTTTACTTGATTTGTTTTATATCATTATTATTCACTTATTTCTATTTTGTTGACACTCTTAAATTCTTCTTTGTATTCACGGTTGTTTTAATATTACTTGTTTATGTCAGTCTCCACTCTGTTCAATCATTGTGTCATTACTATGTTAATTTAAGGAGACGGTATAGAAGCTTCGAGCTTGTTGTCTGCTCTAAGTGTCTTTCCGTTTGATACGCTTCCAATGGAATAAATCAATTTATTTAAAACAGCAACAAGCATCATCATCAGCATCAGTCATCCCCTTGCGTCATCGGGCATCGTCATCATCATCGTCATCATCATCATCATCATCATCATCATCGTGTCTAATCTGCATCATGATCATCTCATCACCGATCGTCATCATCATCATATCGCAGCATCATCATCAGCCGAGCATCAACATCTTATCATCGTCGTCCTGGTCATCATCATCATCATCATCGTCATCATCAATCGCACTCATCTTCTCTCTCATCTCGTCATCATCATGGTCATCATCATCGTCATCGCGTCGTTGTTCATCATCATCATCATCATCAGTCTTATCATTAACGGTTGTCATCATCATCGTCGTCATCAGTCAGCATCATCATCAATTATCATAATCATTATCATCATCAATTATCAACCATCATCAATTATCATGCATCAGCAGCGACATCATTATTTAATCATCATCATTATCAATTATCTCATCATCAATTATTATCATCGTCGTCGTCATCATCATTAAACTCAAATTAAAAAAAATATCAATAAAAATTATCCGGGTCAAATCGCATGCAATATCATCATCATCACTCAATTATCAATCATCATCATCAGCATCATAGATCATCGTCAGTCATCTCTATCCTTCATCGTCGTCATCATCATCATCATCGTCGTCAAGCATCAACTTCCTCCTCATCATCATGATCATCATCATCATCATCATCGTCCGTCGTCATTATCATCGTCATCTCATCCAATCGTCGTTTTCCATCGTCAATCATCATCATCATAGTCATCAATCTTCATTCATCTCATCGTCATTATCACCATCATCCCAATATTAACTCACAAGTTCAGGGTCAGTTGTTTTTTTCTCCATGTCTGGCTAACAGCTCTCACTCTCATCATCATCATCATCAATCGTCATACATCATCATCATCGTCTCACCATCGTCAATCGTCGCATCATCATCATCATCATCCTCAATCAATGATCTCACATCAATATTAGATACAGGTTCGGTTCAGTTTGGGTTTTTGTATAATGTACTCTGCAGCTAACATTCTCTCGATCAATCTCATCATCGTCTCATCATCGTCATCGTACATCCCTCCTCCTCCTCCTCCTCATGATCACATCATCAATATTAGCCTCACAGGTCAGGTTCAGTGGTGTGCTTTCTCCCATGTCTGGCTGAAACACTCTCGTCTCTATCATCACATCATCAGCATCGCCACCTATCATCAACCATCTTCATCATGTTATCATGTCATCGATCATCAATGTCATACTCATCATATGCACTCACAGGTTTTCAGGGTTCAGTTGTTTTTTTTCTCCCTATGTACTGGCTAAACAGCTCGTCGATACATCATCATCATCATCATGCATCATCTTCATCATCCTCGTCTCTCATCATCATCATCGTTGTCATCATCATCCTCATACGTCATCACATCATCATTCTCGTCATCATCATCATGATGAGCATCATCATATTACTCACCGGATTCAGGTTCAGTTTTGGGGCAGTTTCCACTACTGGCTAAACAGCTCTCATAGCTTGTGCTCATACAAGGCCGTGTTCGTCTAGCTACATGCCTGTTGACCATCATGGAGCCATAATTCCACTGAATTAAAACAAAGTGCATACTGTATGGTATGTGTGTATGTATGTATGTATCTATGTATGTATGTATGCTGTATGTATGTTTGTATGCATGTATGCATGTATGTATGTATGTTGTGTATGTATGTGATGTAGTATTTATGGTATGTGTGTGTGTTTTGTATGTATGTATGTAGTGTTATTATGTATGTATGTATGTACTGTTATTATGTATGTATGTTGTATGTAGTATGTATTTTTCCGCGCGCGCACGAAGAATGCACACACACACCCACACACACACACACACACACACACACGACAGGTTACAACACACCCACACACCACGACACACACCAACCTGGCATAAGGCTGATGTGCCAGACCAATTGACATACATGTACAATGTATAGCCTATAACTAAGAGATAGAGAGAGAGAGAGAGAGGAGAAGAGAGAGAGAGAGAGAGAAGAGTATAAGAGAGGAGAGATAGAGAGAGAGAGAGAGACGAGAGAGTAGAGATGAGACGAGAGAAGAGAGCTGTGTTATTTTATTGTCTCACGTAGTGTGAGAGCGAAGCACCCGACACTGTGACTCATATTCAGACAGATGAACCAGTGAGAGCAGACAGACAAACTGACAGGCAGCCCAAGGTAGATGAAAGAGTATGTAAGAGATTGTGTGTGTAAAAAGTAAAGTAATGTATGTGAAGAATTATGTGTGATTGTATTCTGTAATAAAGGTAAAATGCATGTAACGGTGAGATTCTGTGTGATGTCTTCTGTAAGAGGTAAAGTATGATATGTGAAAATGAAAGAAACCAGAGAAAAAGAGATTGCTCTGTTCTGATCCTTTTTGTTATCAAATACTGGCAAAAGAACTTGGCATAGGAAAGATTCGCTAAAATCTAAGTAACGATACACTATTTTAGTATTTATATTTCATGCAGTAATTTACAATAAATACATCTCTTTCTTAGCTCATTTGCTTGTGGAATATTTCAACGTATAAGGTAAAAATCCATAATTGATCATTAAGGGCATGGTTTGTGTGCACGGGAGTTCCTATGTATCTTGTTGTTAATTGCATTTGGATCATTTGACCAAAATAATTTGGAGCTATAAATGTTTTTGAATTGTAATTGAATCTTTTTTCTATGGCATATGCCAGTGCATACTTGCTTGGGAAAATCGGAATCTTCCCGGGAAACAATCGTAATTCGGGGAAACGGCTTTCGGAATTTTCCAGGAAGATTCCGGATTTTTCCCAGATTCCTAAATTTTCCCCCGTGCCATATGTATTATGTATGTATGTATGTATGCATGTATGATATGCCATTGTATGTCGTATGTATGCATGTATATGTTTCATGCATGTATGTGTTGCTGATAATGTATGTAGGTATGTATGTATGTATATATGTATGATATTATGTATGTATGTATGTATGTATGTATGCAATGCATGCATGCATGCACTCGTATGGTAATGTATTTATGTATGTCATGTATGTGTGGTATGCATGTATATATCGTATGTAGGGTACTGTGTTGTATGTTATGTATGTATGGTAATGTATGTATTGTATGCATGTGTATGCATGTATATATGTATGTATGGATGATGGTGGATGGATGGGTGGATTGTGGATGGATTTATGCAATTTTTTTTTTTATGCTTTTTAAAATCATATATTGTTCCATATATTAAATCGCGTATGTGGTTTACTTTTATTCCACTTACATGCTGATTCTTTTATTGTCATTTAGTATCAATTGCAAGTGTATAATTGCGATGCGAATGTGATTGCTATTCGTTGCAGGTGTAAGGATCAAACAAACTTGCAGTTTATACCTTTTTGTGCCTTGCGTACTTTTGTCTTTTTTTTCACTCTCCAACCGCCAGCCATCTTTAAGACCAAAAATATCCATTAAGCGCTCACTTGGCTACAGAAATAATTTCAGCGGCAATATTGTTGTGGTTTCCCTGACACACTTAAGAAAAGGGGTCATTTTACTGTCCCAATATTTTAGGACCACAATCACTGAATAAAAGACCCTGTCTGAATATATCAAGGTTTTTAATGATTGGGTGTTTACATCATTGTGTGCAAAATAGCGACGTTGGTAGTGAAAGGGTTCAACGAAATTTTGAGGTTAACTGCACGTGCATCTTTCGTGTACTTAATGACGAGGTAGATTTGCAACTGTCAAGCTGAAAAACATTGCACTAAGTATTGGAAGTTCTCAGTGGTTTGCAATGTGGTGTGAATTGTGTATTGATATTTCCTTTCAGGGAATGCATTTCCTTCTGCTATATTGTCACACTGTATTGAAATCCCGCATAAACGTAGTTGATAATGTTTGTGTATGTACACACACACGTCATGTGTGTGTGTGTGTGTGTGTGTGGTTGTGCGTGCGTGTGCGTGTGCGTGTGCGTTGCGTAGTGCGTGTGCGTGCGTGTGCGTGTGCGTGCGCGTGCGCGCGTGCGTGCGTGTGTGCGTGGCTCATGGCCGATGTTGCGTACATGTGTGTGCTGGAGTTGCGAGTCTTGTATGTTATGCATACATCATGGCATTGTAGGCCTATGTCTCTCTCTATAGATATGTCTGCCTATTGCCTCGCCTATGAGGATGAAACTAAGCTAGCACTCCTTTATGTTTTTTAGAACATAGATCAAGAATACCAAGTTAGCATATTACAGGTTTTTGGTGTAATGTCTATCATAGTCAAGACATAGGGAAAAAAAAGTTTTAAACAATTTTCCTATGTATAATTATTATGTAGATGCGTATGTATGTATATATATGAAGAGAAATCTCAGTGAACAACTGAGGCTCTGTACCCCTACTCTGAAGGACTGAAAAGTTGGTTCATTTGAAAGGCAGAATAAGTTGCTTTTGATACAACTTTCATGGGTTCACAATACAGACATTGGACACAGAACAGTGTTATCAACAAGGCAATTTATGTATGTATGCATAGGTATAAGTATAATGTAATGGGGTCTTTAACCTACCAAGGTGGAACTACTCCATCTCCCCGTCCCAAGCAAGAGTTGTTTCCACAAATGGAATGTCTCTCCTGTAACAAGTATATTAGTAAATCAGAAATGATAAAATCTGAAGTAGAGTGTGAACATAGAATGCTTTCAAAATTTAAAATATGAAAAAATAAGCGACACGACCAGAGAGGGGCTGACAACTGGAAATAGTCATCCAAAGGGATGCCAATACGTATCATAAACAATTTCAGTGCCATCCAGTAACGACAATTTTTAATACCTATATATATGTGTAGTATGTGTTTGTGTGTACAATCCAGAGAGAGAGGGACAGAAAAGAGAGAGAGAGATGACGAAGAGAGAGAGAGAGAGATGAAGATAGAGAGAGGGGAGAGAGTGTGTGTGCGTGGTGTTACTGTGTGTGTTTTTGTAGTGAGAGAGAGACGAGATAGAGAGAATAGACGAGGAAGAGAGAGAGAGAAGAGAGACGAATATTAGTGAGAGAGAGAGAGCAGAGAGAGCACCGTGAGAGAGATATTGAGAGAAGAGTGTGAGAGATGAGATAGCGTGGTTAGTGGGTTGTGAGAAAGAAGAGTGAGAGAGGAGAGTGAGACAGAGAGTAGATGAGATAGATATGAGAGGAGAGGAGCAGAGCAGGAGAGAGAGGAGTGAGTGTGGTGTGCGTAGTTGTTATTGTTTGAGAGAGAGTGAGAGGGAGAGAGAGATGATAGATATAGAAGAGAGAGACAGAGAGAAGAGAGTGAGAGAGGAGAGTGCGTTATTGTTGAAGAGAGAGTGAATAGAGAGAGAAGGAGAGAAAGAGAGAGATAGAGAGAGAGAGAGAGGAGAGAATGAGCAGATGGGAGAGGATACGAGAGAGAGAGAGTTAGCGCGTGTGTTAGTGTGTATTTGACAGCGTGAGAGATAGAGAGAGAGTGAGAGAGAGAGGCGTGTGAGTTAGTGTTTTTTTTTTATTTTTGAGAGATGAGATAGAAACGAGAGAGAGAGAGAGAGAGAGAGAGACTGAAGAAGACGAGAGTGCGTTAGTGTTTGAGAGATAGTGAGCCAGAGAGAGGGGAGAAAGAGAGAAAACAGAGAGAGATAGAGAGAGAGAGAGAGAAGGAGCAAGAGAGGAGAGTCCAGAATAAGAGAGAGTGTGCGTGTTGTTAGTGTTTGAAGAGTAGAAGAGAGAGAGAGACGAGTGAAGAAGCAGAGCAGAGACTACCGTGAGAGAGATAGATAAGATATAGGAGAGCGTTGTTAGTCTAGTCTTGGATAGAGAGAGTCGAAGAGAGAGAAGGACAGAGAGTGGTGTGTGTGTGCGTGTGTGCGTTAGTGTGTTTAGTGTTTGTGAGTGAGACGTGAGTGGAGTGAGAGATAGAGAGAGAGAGTGCGTGAGTGTTTGACACGAGAGAGAGTGAGAGAGAGTAGAAGTGCGTATGTTTTGAGAGCGAGATAGAAAGAGGAGAGAGGGAGAGACAGAAACGAAACGAACGACTAACGTGACCGAACCTTTTTAGCAAGCTTATTGAGGTGAAACGACTAAGCCTATACAGTCTTGTTTACATCGCACTCCTAAACAAATTGAAAAGCGAGAAGACACAAAACAATAACCACCTATTAACAATGAATGCTAACATTTAAAAAATAATGAAAGTGAAAAGCATGCACATACAAAAAAATTCGATACTTATCAAATAACCACGAAAAAAACTACAACACCTTTGAATTAAAAGTTACAACCCATTAGAAGCGACGCGACACACACACGTCCACGGCACGTTACAAATGCACGCACCTGGCAAACGCACACACACGCACACACACCTTCACGCACAGCGCAAGCGCACACGCACACACACACTACACCCACACTCCAACGCACCGCACGCACGGCACGCAGCACGAGCCAGGACACACACACAAACACACACACACACACATTTTACACATCTCTCTCTGCCCTCTCTCTCTCTCCCCTCCCTCCCTCCCCCCATCATCGTCTCTCCATTTTGCACACAAAAAACGCACACAATACGAAGACCAGGCGTGCGCGCCGAATCTAGTCAAGAGTAAAATAGGGACAAAGCAAGTTACTTCATCATCGAGTATCACTTAAGGACAACATGTGGTGAATCTGAGAGAAGGTTTATAACATATGAACAAACTGTTATAAGAATTGACGATATAAAATTCGGTCATTGAAATGTTCGTTAGTTTTTATTGAAAGAATTAAAGCTTGTTTCATGTGCGAGATTGCCCAAATTATGGCATTCACAAGGCCCCGCCAGAATAAGCTAAACATGTTTTTGAAACAGTCGATTCTAGGAAAGGCAGCATGAGTTTGTGACATTGCGTTGATCATTGACAACAACCTATTGGTGAATTGATGCGGGTGCATTGCCATATAAAATTTTTACACGTGACACAGCTTTGTTGAATTTTAGTATTATACTTGAAAGGTAGTATTTCCAAGGCTTTTGTAAGTCATTAGCTGTTAATGTACAATGTTTTTAAGAACGAACAACTTTATTGCCCTCTTGATGGAGACTAGAAGGGTTGTTTAAACTATTGTCACCTTGCGTACCATCCCAGATAGTTTTGAAGCATAGTTAGTGTGCGATTCAATAAAACGAGTGAAAGAATATCGTAAGCGAGTGGAGGTTTAGGAATGTTTATTGGTGAGGGGGGAGGGGGGGGACAACTGGCGATAGATCTTTTTTGAACAACAGACTTACATACCTTAGATAATGACTCGCAAGAAGATTATTGTCATGACACAACGCCAAGTATTTTATGCCTGCTTACTTCCTCAACAACTGATTACCTTAATGATGAGAGTTAAAGAGCCAGAGGAAGATTCTGCACACGTTTTTTGTCTAGTTGTTACCATCATAAATGTGTTGTTTATAGACAAGAGAGAGAGAGCACAGAAGAGAGAGAGCGAGGAGACGAGATAGAGAGAAGAGAGAGAGCGAGAGAGAGAAGAGAGAGAAGAGAGAGAGAGAGAGAGAGGAGCCTACTCACGATTCAAATGTGGCTGTCCAAGCGTCCTGTATATCCAGCACACTAAATGGATGATGGGTCTTAGACTGCATGAACTTCTGTATCCACACTCACAGGACTACGACACAACACACACACACACACAGACAACACACAACACACACACAAATGACGATAAGTGATGTAAAAAAAACACTTTATCAAACTTATTCTTTTATCGGATCCAAAAAGATCATGTTTGAAATTTGACTTGACACACCATAGGCGCGCGCGCGCCCAAAAACGCACGAAAATGCCACCACGACACACACACACACAACACGCACAAACACACACACACACACACGACACAAACGAACATTCATTATAGGGAGTAGAAACATATATTTTTTTGTAGAACCCTCCACCCCCTCCTTAATATAAAGACAACAACAACAACACACATACAAGACTTCCTTTACACTATGTACATTAATCACTAATGCAACGTTTTGTAATATCAAGAAGAATCATGTAAATTGACAACTGGTAGAAATACCCCCCCCCCCCCCCCCCCCCACCCCCCCCCCCCCCCCCCCCCCCCCCCCCCCCCCCCCCCCCCCCCCCCCCCCCCCCCCCCCCCCCCCCCCCCCCCCCCCCCCCCCCCACCCCCCCCCCCCCCCCCCCCCCCCCCACCCACCCCCCCCCCACCCCCCCCCCCACCCACCCCCCCCCCCCCCCCCCACCCCCCCCCCCCCCCCTCCCCCCTCCCCCCGCCACCCCACCCACACCCCCCCCCCCCCCCCCCACCCCCCCCCACCCCCCCCCCACCCACCCCCCACCCCACCCCCCCCCCCCACCCCCCCCCCCCCCCCCCCCACCCCCCCCCCACCTCCCCCCCCCCCCCCACACCCCCCCCCCCCCACCCCCCCCCGGCCACCCCCCCCCCTCAACCCCCCCCCCCCACCCCCCCCCCCCCCCCCCCCCCCCCGCCCCCCCCCCCCACCATCCCCCCACCCCCCCCCCCCCCCCCCCCCCCCCCACGCCCCCCCCCCCACCCCACCCCCCCCCCCCCCCCCCCCGCACCCACCCCCCCCCCCCCAACCCCCCCCCCCCACCCCCCCCCCCCCCCCCCCCCCCCCCCCCCCCCCCCCCCCCCCCCACCCCCCCCCCCCCCCCCCCCCCACCCCCCCCCCCCCACCCCCCCCCCCCCCCACCCCCCCCCCACCCCCCCCCACCCCCCCCCCCCCCCCCCCCCCCCCCCCCCCCCCCACCACCACCCCCCCCCCCCCCCTCAATAATTAACGACACATGATAAAACAGTCCAGAACATCTGTGACCTATAAAAATCAATACCAACTCACGGTCGTGAATGTTTGGTACTTCAAGACGAATATACATAAAATGACAACACTGCATAGTCTGGGTCATTAAAAAATATCAAGATCTTCAGTGTATTAAAAACACAAACAAAATTTAGAAATAGACGGGGAAAATCACCAAGCAACTATAAAAATCAAACCTCCCACCTTTTCGTGAAACAAATTACTATTAAAAAACAATCATCAATATCGAGAATCAATAAGTAACTGAACGTCTACTTAACGTCCTCCCGAACCTGGAATAGGTTACACTTTTAGATATAAAGATGGTGGGACGAATCCTGGAGGTACTGCAATAACGGGAAGTCTGGGGGCATTTTTTAAATGTCAAGATGTGCCACCGGCCCTACATTTCTTTCTCGTTTTCATTGTATTTTTCCGTTTCAAACCCAACTGTGACAATCGCCTGTGTACTGCAGTAGGGGGGTAGGGGTTAGGTTTAGGCAGGGTTAGGGTTAGGGTTAGGGTTAGTATTCCAAAAAGATGAATTAGCTGAAGATGTTCCTAAAAAACAGCTTTATGTATGGTGAGAAAGGCAACAACGGAAAATACAATTAACCGGGAATGCGGGGGGGGGGGCTACATGCTTTTTACCTTTACCGGCTTGTTTTCAACGATAAAGATATAATTAAAATAAATCAAACAGTCCCAATCAATGCATCACCATTGCTCCATCATACAATCATCACCATTGAAATCTCGTAGCGCTGGCTTAATCAGCATTCTGTTGATATAATGCAGGTGTTTTTCTCGGCTGCATTGCCAGATTTAAATCAATTCATTGTTCAAGACTCACTGTCTGAAGAGCTGATTCCAATGGTTATGTAGTTTTCACTGAATCATAAATACATACTTGATTTGTTTTGGCTAAACACGAGGTTTTGTTTTACCCACGAAGCGTATTCCATGAGTGTGTGTTTAGACGTGTTCGGACTTTTCCCACCTGGACCTTTCCCACCCGGAACCTTTTCTTACCGGATTTTCCACCCTGGAATTTTCTCACCCTGACTCCCGGGTCTTTTCCCCCACCCGACGGACTTTTCACCCCTACGGTTTTTTTCACACCTGGACTTTTGAGCACCCAGTAATGTATCTCTCAATCTCTCTCTCTCTCTCTCTCTCTCCGCTCTCTCTCTCTCTCTTCAACAAGTCACCATCAATCATTCAATCAAAGGGAACTTTGGAAGAAAGAATCTAAAGTAAAAAGCATGATCACAAAACCAAACAGTAAGACTAAACATTAACATAAAAACTAAGTCATGTAAACTGGAGCGTGAAAAACGCTATATCACCAGCCCCGCGGCATCATTTTCAGTGACCTTGACCTTTGAAATGACCTTTCATCTTCAGAACTTGGCCTAGAATCCTAACTAATATCCGCATAGCAACGTTTAGCCTTCTAGGTCCCACCGTACAAACGTTTATGGTGGTCACATAGTCATCAATGGGTACAGAATTCCCTGAAACATTACCACTTCGCTCCTTCGTTCGCGGCTGTATAACATTGAAGAATGACACACACACACACACATACACGCGCACTACACACACATACACCCACACACGCGCACACACACACTACACACACCCTTCGCACGTACACCACACACGCACGCACACGCACACCGCACACGCACACACACACACAGGAAACCAACACAGACCACACACATTATGCATGACACTCTCGCTCTCTCTCTCTCTCCTCATCTCTCATCTTTCTCTCTTCATCTCGTCTCTCTCTCTCTCTCTCAGTGCAAGTGTGCAAACACTTGAAACTTAATATGACATTCTTCAATATATCTATGCTGTTGAGAACATATATCAAGCGAAACTTGGAAGTAAAAGTTGATCAGCGCTCGCGTGTGGGGATGTACCCTGGGGCAAGGGCAATCTCACTAAAAACAAACTTTCTCTATCCCAGCCTGCCGGAATAACACTGCCCCCTCTGCTTTCTGGCAGGCATGGTCCGGAAACGACTGACTGGCATGCGAAAATAGATTGTGTTCATGGATTGGGTGCAAAAATTCAGGTTTGTGGAAAAGACCTAGGGGGGAAGAGTCCGGGTGTGAAAAATCCGAGAGTGGGAAAATTCTGGGTGGGGTGAAATCCGGGTGAGAAAGACTAGGGTGGGAAAGTCCGGGTGGAAACATCCGGTGGGAAACGCGGATGGGAACGTTCGGTCATCGTCTTAGACAGTCCAACAGGTAGTAACATGTAATTAGGCTAAACAGCGCATCATTTTTGGAGTTTAGTCTGTAACATATAACCATGAGTGTTCTTAGACAGTCAACAACAGGGGTAGTAGCAATGTACATTAGGCTAAACAGCCCATCGTTTTGTGGAGTTTATTCTGTAACATATAACCATGAGTGTTGTCTTAGACAGTCACAGGGTAGTAGCATGCACATTAGGCTAAACACCCATCGTTTGGGACGTTTAGTCCAAAGTTAATTTACATAACGACTAACCCGTGTGGACTGCCTACTACACACTCATGACTAGAGGACGCGAATTGTAGCTAGTTGTATGCAATGGTGTCGCGTGGGTGGATCAACGTTGCATGTGATTTGCAATCAGAGTGTGCAAGCATTGTCACATAGTCCAGAGCCTCAACCCCCCGAAGTGTGGACCTGCCAGAGATATGATGGGCTTGCTTGCTCGGCAGAGTGCAAGACCTTGGTCGCAGTCAGAGCTTAAGACCCTGAAGTGTGCAGAGCCTGCCAGCGATATGATGCCAATGTGCTTGCAATTGCTGAATCAAGCAGAGTTGCCAAAGCATTAAGTCGGCAGTCAAGCTTACACCCGAAGTGTGCGGACTTCAAGAGATATGATGCTGGGCTTGCTTGAACTCAACAGAGTGTGCAAGCATTGGTCGCAGTCAATCTTAGCGCCCCGAGTGTGCGGACCTGTCAAGAGATATGATGGTCTTGCTTGCTTGACTCAAGCCAGAGTATTGTCAAGCATTGTCGCAGTCAGGAAGGCTTAACCCCCGAAGTGTTGCGTACCTGCCAAGATGATATGATGGGGCTTGCTTTGCTTGACTCAAGCAGAGTTTGCAAGCATTGTCGCAGTCAGAGCTTAACCGCCCGAAGTGTGCGGACCTGCCAAGAGATATGATGGCTTGCTTTGCTTTACTCAGCAGAGTTGGCAACATTGTCGCAGTCAGAGCTTAACCCCCGAAGTGTGCTGACCTGCCAAGAGATATGGCTTGCTTACTCAAGGTTAGCGCTAGTATTAAGCTAAATCCCTTAGTTGTTAGCTAGATTTGGGGTCAAAGATGGACCCTGATAGATGAGTTTTTTGTAAGAAGCACGTCGAGGTTTACAAGAAAGACAGCCTTTTCAATGATCGGAACACTTTCTTTGCTCTGGTTTCCTAGAAATAAACCCGTCAAATCGGCGATTCCTGCTTGGTGGAAGTGCTGGAAGTCATTCTTTCACCCAAAGAGAAGGCGTGTGCCGTCTCTTTTCTAATGGCCGACAAATTGTTTGCACGAAACTTTTGCAATACAAGCCTTTTTTTTTCTTTTTTTTCAATTTTATACAGTTATCTAAAGGGAGTTTCGCTCACAACAAAGGAAACAGCTTTTTTTTTTTTTACTGCACTACAAAAAAAATAAAACGTTTCAACCACAATGAGTGACATTCACCCACCTCATCCAAAATGGCTACTGTCTCCGGCCAATCTATCTCCGCCAAGGAGGAATCGCTGTTTTTGATTGTTTTATTTCTAGGAAACCAGAGCAAAGTGAGTTGTTCTGATCCTTGAAAAGGCTGTCTTTCTGCTGATCTCGATGTGTTTCTTATCCGTCAGGGTGCACCTTTAACTGTACAGCTAAAGTTAACTATCGTTGATGAGGTCAATTTCCACTAGCAAAGTGCTAATTCAACCTTAGTTTAGCCCACCAACTTTAGAGGTGCCCCGGCCCATGGCTCCCAAGCTGTAGTGAATGCTAGGAAGATGGAAGGTTACAGCCAGGGACTGCTGATTAGTATGTCTGTTGTGTATCCAGTGTATCGCCTTGTGCCTGTAGCCCTAGCGTCTGTAAGTTGTAGTAAGGTTGTAGTCAACTAGTTAGTCTTTTGCTTGTACATAGTAAGCCCAGTTGGGACTTAGGCCTGGTACACAGTACATCCGGATTTTCCACGCGGAAATAATAAATAAAAGAAGGAAAGAAATATATGGATTAGGGGAAATACGGACATGTCCGTATATTTTTTTTTCCTTCTTTCTTTTACATATTGATTATTTCCGCGCGGAAAATCCGGATGCACTGTGTACCAGTCCTAAGCGTTAGGGTTAGTGTGGGACTGGGGAAGAAGTGCTGTGACGGTCGTTGAGGAACCTAGCTAGCCGGATCTGCACTGTTCTGTTAGCCAAAAAAAAAGATGAAATAACCAAACACATAATTCCATTTTATTTTAAATTTATACTTGGATATTGGACCATAGAATACGTTACATTAGAAATAAATAGTTGCTATGAGAATGTTTTTAAAGGGAATTTGGTTCACATTTTGCTGTTGTTGGGCATGTTAAGCAACGAAGACTTTCTTGGCTTCATGTCAAGACAATAAAAGCATTGTGACTGAGTGATATTCACCTGGCCAGGCTGAATGCATCGTCAATGATCTGAGCACGGTTTCTGAGAGGGATTGCCTGCAACAGATAAACACTGATAACATAGTTACTTCTCAAAGAAGGGCCATAAGGTTTCTGAGAGGGATTGCCTGCAACAGATAAACACTGAATAGTTACTTCTCAAAGAAGGGCCATAAGGTTTCTGAGAGGGATTGCCTGCAACAGATAAACACTGAATAGTTACTTCTCAAAGAAAGGCCATAAGGTTTCTGAGAGGGATCGCCTGCAACAGATAAACACTGATAACATAGTTACTTCTCAAAGAATGGCCATAAGGTTTCTGAGAGGGATCGCCTGCAACAGATAAACACTGAATAGTTACTTCTCAAAGAAGGGCCATAAGGTTTCTGAGAGGGATCGCCTGCAACAGATAAACACTGATAACATAGTTACTTCTCAAAGAATGGCCATAAGGTTTCTGAGAGGGATCGCCTGCAACAGATAAACACTGATAACATAGTTACTTCTCAAAGAATGGCAAAAAATGTCAGGCAGCGTTTTCATTACTTGAATTACGATTCATAAACTTTGTGGATTATAGTAATAATCTGTGAAATTATCCATGTTTACATCGATTGTTGTAATTCGTAAGGTCGTAGTTCAAAACGATAGCAACTATTTGACTGAACATTGCCCTGACTCTCCTACGGAGTTGATGTTCAATAATATAAAAAAAAGCACGACAAACAAAAGTAACAATAAGCTTGTCATTTGTACTACCTACCCCATGGCCTGAGATCAGTTGATTATGTATTTTTTTCCAGTTGGAGGGGGCATAGTTCATGCGGTAGAAGCCATGAAGTTGGGTGTTGCCCCAAATCCACCCATCGGCTGCTTCTGGGTCAGGAAAATGACCAGGAATGATCACTGTACAGTATAGAAAACGATGAATGAATAATAGCTATGGGTAAAAAAAAAGATTAATGCAATTCGTGTAAAACGTCATGCCTGTCCCTCATATATATATATAGAATGAAAATAAACGGCGAACACACTCGAGGATTTCTCCACTTTATTTGGTAAAATTCCAACGTTTCGCCCTGGCGGGCTTTTTCAGGGACTGAAAAAACACAAACGGACTATATTTAAAATCAACCCGCAAGACATAATATTAGAAGTCCTCCATTAAAAAAGCGCGTGCGCGCGCGCACACACACACACACACACACACACACGTACACATAATATACCCACATATGCGCGCACTCACTCACTCACACACACACACACACGCACACACTCACAAACACACACACAACAACAACAACAATCAACATACCTAGTGGCCAAGAAGGGGCCTGTGCTTGAGAGCAGTCTGTCTAAGGCAACTGACGGCTAACAAGAAGTTAAGACTAATTACAAAAGTTAAAAGTTCATCGAATTCTAAAACAAAATGTGAAGCCAAGCTCACTGAACCAACTCCTATAATTCAAGGGAAATAAGGGGGGGGGGGGGGGGGAGCAGTACTCACAATGCGAATTTCGTTTGAAATTTGACATGGTGATAGCTGCATGTATGGAGAGTTCATGTGTATCATCAAATCATTCAGTCAGTTGACATCCTTGGGTGTGAGGGCTGTCAGAACAGTAGGGAGTGACCGCCTTGAACAGCAACAAGTGCCTGGGACACTATCAGCATGGGACTCGATCAGACGGTGGATGTCTTGCTGTGGGTTGATGTCCCACTCCTCCTGCTGTGCTTTCAACAACTCGCGGTTGATTGATTCGCCCCCCCCGGCACATCTTCTCGGCCATGCACGCGTCTATCCAGTTCATCCCAAAGTGTGTTCTTTTGGACTTCATGTCTGATGATATGGTTGGCCAGAGAATTTCGTGGAGGTGATTGTCGGTGAGCAACTGGGTGCCGAGTCGCACAGCAATGAGGGCGAGCCTTGTCCTGCAGGAACACAGCGTTAAGGTCATTGCAGAAGAGGAAGGACGTGTGGACACAGAATGTCCTTAGGTATTGTTCTGCAGTTAGGCGCCCTTGCACCAACACTACGGGATTCCCTTTCGTAGACATTTGCGAACAAGGTGTTAACTCTGTGTTCACGAAATTGCATTAAATTATATCCATGCATGGCACTGTGCCATTTTAGGCACTGTGCGCATGCGCATGAGCAGAGAGAAACATTGACAGCGATCATGACAAGGACCACTGGGTGAACATTTTCCAGTAGTTAGGTGGATATGCGTGCAGCAATGCAATGACGAAAAACGACCTTTGAAAAAGTATGCGTTTCTTTTTTTGGGACAGTATATATAACTTATTTTAACTAAAAATACAAAGTCGGAAAACAACTCCCAACTAGCCTTGTTTATTTATTCTAAATATTTTCCAAATTTTCGCCTACACCCGTAGACTTTTTCTCTCTTTATCAAAGCAAACTATATATATATAATTGACACCACAGTTCATCCCACTTGTTTTTTTTTTCCTTTGTTTTGAATGATATATATATATATTATATATATAATATATATATATATATATATATGTATATATGTTTGTGACTGTGAGTTTATGGTAATATTTTGCTATTATTATTATTAGTACAAGTGATGTTATTAGTTTCATTTCTATCTCTAAAGTACGTATTTTTAGCTTAAAGGGATCTTATGATTATGCTCAGTGTGTATGTGCGAGTGGGGTGGGGGGGAGGGGAGGGGTGGGTGGACGGGTATGCAGACTCAAGTGATATGCGCATACTGGTTTGTGATATTGTTAATGTTTTCTGTGGTATGTGTTATCATTATTACTGTGATGTCATTATTATCTGTGATTAGTACTTTCAGCCTCTAAAGGGGATCGATCATTGGATGCCCAGTGTACTTGTTCAGGGTGCGTGTGTGTGTGTGTGTGTGTGTGTGTGTGTGTGTGTGTGTGTGTGTGTGTGTGTGTGTGTGTGTGTGGTGTGGTGTGGTGTGTGTGGGTGTGTGTGTGTGTGGTGTGTGTGTGTGTGTGTGTGTGTGTGCATAGTTCAAATAGTTCCCCCACCTTCTGGACGTTCTGTGTGTGTGTGTGTGTGTGTGTGTGGTGTGTGTGTGTGTGTGTGTGTGTGTGTGTGTGTGTGTGTGTGTGTGTGTGTGTGTGGTGTGTGTGTGGTGTGTGTGTGTGTGTGTGTGTGTGTGTGTGTGTGTGCATAGTTCAAATAGTTCCCCCCCCTCTGGTTCCATTGACGTTCTGTGTGTGTGTGTGTGTGTGTGTCGAAAGTGTGGTGTGTGTGTGTGTTTGTGGTTGTGTGTGTGTGTGTGTGTGTGTGTGGTGTGTGTTTGTGGTTTGTGTGTGTGTTTTGGTCAAATAGTTCCCCACCTTCTGGAAGTTCTTGTGGTGTGTTTTGTGTGTGTGTGTGTGTGTGTGTGTGTGTGTGTGTGTGTGTGTGTGCTGTGTGTGTGTGTGTCTGTGTGTATATGTGTGTGTGTGTGTGTTTGATAACTATGTGTTATGTTCAATTGCATGCGCTTTTATGTCAGTTACAAATAAATTATAACAATGTTTTATTTTGTCTTCATTTTTATGTGCATGCCGAAAAACACATTTCTTCACGTTTGTTTGGAGACAATAAAATTGTTGAATTGAATTGAATAACAAGTTCCAGGCATCATTGCATAGTAAAACTACACATCAATGAAATGAAATAAAAGGGTGAAACGGAACATTTTACATAGTTAGCAAAGCTACTCTTAACAGCAAAACAAGAACATTACCAAGAAGAATACAGACTCAAGGCCTGTGAGACAGAAGTGAAAAGACCAACTTACTCACTCCTCTCCTTTCTTTCTCTCACACACTCATATCATGATCATACACACTTACACACGCACGCTTACACGAACACACACACACACACACACACACTTACACGAACACACACACACACTTACACGAACACAACACACACACTTACGAACTAAGACACACACACACACACACACAAATACACACACACACACATACACACACATACACACACACACACACCACACACACACACACACACACACACACACACACACACACACACACACACACACACACACACACACGAACACACACCTACACACACCTACACACACACACACACACCACACACACACACACACACACACACACACAACACACACACGCACACACACGCACACACACACACACACAGAGGGACAAGAGACAGGGCATCGCTTACATTCAGGACTGGACTTCCACAACCAATGGACATCAGCGTCCGTTTTGTTGAAATTCAGTTCCACACTGCTCGTCAACGTGATTGGTACATCCCACTTGTAGCTGACCAATCATAAAACACGTTACACATGTAATTGCATACATATTGCTGGTGGACCAGTTGTCTTTCTGCTCCATCCTCCCTGTCCAAGGACAGTAGCCTCATCAGCTTAGCAAACCTTGTTTGTGACTCTAACCAGTCCGGCAGGCCTAGAAATAGACCTGCACTCTCTACAAGCCCTTCTCATGCACACAGAAAGATCCTTCTCTAACTGTCCCAAACCAGCCACTGTCCGTGTAGGAAACTACGACATTGAGTTCTCCTCTTCTGCACGCAATCTAGGATGCATATTCTCTGATGACATGTCTTTTGACAAGTACACTTCTCATGTCTGTAAGTCTGCATATGTAGCTCTCCGTCAGATAAGTTCTATCCGTCATTACCTTACAGTCTCAGCAACAAAAATCTTGATCTGTTCTCTGGTTCTGTCTAGGTTGGACTATGGCAATGCTCTCCTGGCTGGGTGTCCAAAACGTTGCATAGATAAACTTCAAAGAGTCCAAAGTTCGGCCGCGAGGCTTGTGTTCAAGGCGAATAAACGAGATCATATCACTCCTTTACTGCAGTCCCTACATTGGCTTCCTATTGAGGCACGCACCAAATACAAACTGTCAATACTTTGCCACAAATTCTTCTCAGGATCTTCCCCAGCTTACATTTCAAACCTTCTATCTGTTTACTCTCCCGCTCGATCTCTTCGTTCTTCAACTGACCACTTCACCCTCTGCATTCCAAAAGTCCGAACAAAGTCCTTTGGAGAAAGAGCTTTCTCCTTCTCTGCTCCAACTCAGTGGAATTCTCTTCCTAAACCTGTCCACGAAATCCCATCAGAGTCTTCTTTCAAAAAAGCATTGAAAACTCACCTCTTCCGGTTGTATTTTCCCAACTAAAAGTCTATGCCACGCCCTTCTGACTTGTCTCTCTCTATGTCCCTGGTCTCTCTCTCTCTCTCGATCTTCTCTCTCCTCTCTCTCTCTCCGTCTCTCTCTCTCTCCGTCTCTCTCTCTCTCTCTCTCTCTGTGTGTTTTCCGTCACACTCACACACTCTACATGTGTTTCTGTCACATTCACACACTCTCTGTGTTTGTCTCCCTCTGTCTCTCTGTCTCTCTCTCTCCTCTCTCTCTCTGTGTCTGTCTCTACACTTTTTTCTTCTTATTTTTTTCCATCCCCTTTTCTCATCCCCCCCCCCCCCCCCCTTCTTTCCGTTGACTTGCCCGTGTTTTGGTCTTGCGGTCAGTCAACAGCGTCCAGTTCTCTCTGTGTGTGTGTGTGTGTGTGTGCGTGTGTGCGTGTGTGCGTGTGTGTGCGTGTGTGCGTGCGTGCGTGCGCGCGTGCGCACGCGCGCGCGATGCGCGTGTGTGTGCGTGTGTGAGTGTGGGTGGGTGCGTGGGTGCGTGTGTGCGTGCGCGTGCGCCTGTGGGTGTGGATGTTGGCGTGTAAGTGTACCGTATGTTATTATTGTATTGTTGTTTCTGTGCAGTCATATTTTAAAAGTTGTATATTTCCCATAGTTTTCGTGTGACGTGCTGCTTTTATATTGTCTTAATTGATAAATGTTTTTAGTCAATTTGTGATTTTATGTACGACACTTTAATATGATGCTATTAACTATATGTTTTTGTGTTTTGTTTTTGTTTTTAGCTTAAAAAAAAAAAAAAATTGTAATGCATTTATATTGTTGTAAAGCGCGATGAGCCCATTGTGGGGTATCGCGCTATATAAGTATCCCCTATTATTACTAAAGCTAAACTTACTCCCCAGAATTGATAATTTAACCAAACAAACCTCCGTCCGTCAAACCTCCTCTCAGAATGTTTCTTTTAGTATTTTACAGTGGAACTGTCGCTCTGATAATAGTAATAAAGATTACTTGATAAATTTCCTGGCCACGAACCCTATCCAATTCCAAGTTCTCTGGTTACAGTCTCTCAATGTTGATTATGCAGGCATCCCGAGACTAGAGGGCTTTGCTACCCACCAGCCTTTAACAGCATGGGAGGCCTCATAAAAAAACCGTACGTACGTACTAACGTATATCATCAAACACCCCCCCCACCCCCCCCCCCCCCCCTACTCCTGATAGTTTCATCTCTGAGGTACTCAAACAATATTCAAGTTTCAATAAATAATAAAACCACTAATATTTTAAATATTTATTTTCCAAAGTCTTACAAAAATGTTCCCACTACTGACTGGTTGGGCACCCTTAACTCCTCCGAACAATGGGTTATTATGGGGGATTTTAACACCCATCACCCCCTCTGGGAGGCTGGGTGCTCGACCGCCAGTACTGGGGCTACACAATTAGTTTTTTAAATTAATAATTCTAATTTAATCCTACTAAATGATGGTACAGCCACCAGATACCCTGATATTTCTGGCCATAGACTAACAGCCATAGACTTGACTCTTGTCAGTCCTCAACTGGAAAAAATACCATATTTGGACTCCTCTGGTAGATCCACTGGGATCCGATCATAAACCTCTTTCCTTAATATTAAATACTAATTCAGACCCTTGTGAACATGATTTTACCCCGAAGTTTCTCTACAATAAAGCAAACTGGCAGCTGTTTCAATCCCAACTGACCAAATACAATACAAAGGACATTGAAGACGACAACTTAGAGACCTACTATAATAACATTCGTAAGACTATCCTTCAAGCTGGTGGCGCAGCCATTCCGACCACCAAAGAGCAGGGGGGTGGGTTCTGTCCCACTAGAAACAACCCCTGGTGGAATGACGAATGTGCTGAAGCCGTGAAGGATAAACATAAAACGAGTAACACTTTGAACAAATTTCCCACTCAAGAAAACTTTTCTTTAAAAAAAGAAGCTGAAAAATTTAGTAAAAAAATAGTAGCAAAAGCAAAACTAGAGTACTTTTACAAAATTAAAATTTCTGACTATAAAGACCTGGGCAAGGCGTGGAAAAGATTAAGAAAGTTACAGAGGGGGGGGGGGGGGGGGGGGGGGTGGGGGCGGGGGGGGGGGTCTCCACGCAAACCCGTGTTAAATATAATAATAAATTAACAACCCCCAATCAAGAAACAGCTGAAGCCTTGGCAGACACGTTTTCCAAAGCCAGTCAAACCTCATCTCTTCCTTATTCAGAACAAATCAGAAGGCAACAAATCCCAAAATTCAGTAAATTACAAAACAATTCCGAAGTGATAAACGCTCCACTCAAATATGCTGAGCTCGCTATGTCCTTACGTTCCATTAAGAAAGTTAATAAATCCACCGGGGGGGGGGGGGGGGGGGGGGAATCCTATCTCCTACCGTTTAATAAAACAACTTCCCCCTTCATTCTTAAGTATCCTCCATCACGTTTACTCCAGGTGTTGGGAGGAGGGGTGGTCCCATCAGCATGGAAAGAGGCGCAAGTAATTGGGATCCTGAAACCTGGGAAACCAAGACAGGATCCCAAGAGCTTTCGACCTATCTCCCTAACCCCTCACCTGGGTAAGGTGTATGAGAGAATCGTTAAACAACGATTTGAATATTTTTTACAAAAAAATAATATTCTCCCATCTTTCCAGGCAGGCTTCAGGAAACATCGAAGCTGCATGGAACAAGTATGCAAGTTAACGTCCCATGTCAGAAAAGCTTTTGCTTGGAGAAAAAGGGTGCTTGCCACCTTCTTCGACATCAAGGGAGCTTATGACTCCATCTGGCATGGGAGACTTCTTCAAAAAATTAGCGAACTCGGCATAGAGGGAAACATGTTTAACTTCATCCTTTCCCTTTTAGAAAACCGCACTATGTCTGTCAAAGTGGCCAGTCACTTTCCAAAACCCATCACCTAGACATGGGAGTGCCACAAGGCAGCATAGTAGCGCCCACATTGTTCAATATTATGTTGTGTGATATCAAAACCCTTCCTCTTAAAGGAACTAATATTTCTATGTATGCTGATGATATAGCTTTTTGGACCCTGGCCCCTAGGAACACAGGCTCTAAACGATCATAAATCATTTTTAACAATCACCAAAAGTTTACAACAGTTATAGCCAGCCATAAGTCCTTTTTTGTATTGCTTAGTTGTTCCTGTCTGACACGGCATCACGTTGGCGATCCACAGGGAGGGCTAACTGGCTGGGTCACTAAACTAGCTTAGGGTTTTTGTCCAACCTGGAATCTCGACCAGTAATAGTGCCAATGAATCAGTGTGTTGATTGTGGACACTCAACTGGAAAAAGATCTGTGGTGTGGGATATTAAAAGGACACTAGATAAACCCGTGCTCCGCACGGCAGCATGAAGCATCTGCGTTCATAATTGATAGGAACCTGTCTGAGCGATCGAAGAAGAAGAAGAAGAACTGGTTAGAGGTAAATAATGAAGAAAAGAGACCCCAAAATATGTGGTGGTGCCCCATCCCTTCCGCCCACTCCCCTCTCCTTTAAAAAAAAAAAATGATGCCCCTCCTCCCGAGAAAAAAAAAATTGTGGCTAGGGGCAGACTCGAACCCGCGACCACGGACGTAAATCTACCGATTTGCGCCGCTTTACCCATTGACCTATCAAGGCTTGTACGGCAGTCGATGTAAAAAACATTATTATAAGAGGAAGAAGGGAGGAAGAAGGGAAAGCAGTCAAGTCAGTCGGACACCTGACGCAGCTTCATGAAAGCAATTGTAAGCCTCGCACAGAACCGACTTAGGTTTTGTCACTTTGAGAAAAATAAATGTTGTGAAAACACACACACACACACACACTGTAGTAGACAGCACACACTTAATCAATGCTTGCTCGGTTTCATGTGAATTGATGACCATGTTTAGCAGACGACAGATTTTGCTAGACGTCACGGCTATTCCACTGCCGTGAAACTGTCTTTCTTTCAAATCACTCCCTCCGTTAAGCAACTTTTATGTGAAATCCCGGCTTTAAACGACGACTTGGCGAATTTCACTTGGAAGAACTGTTAAGCACCTACACGTGCCCCTATATTTCACAGTTGAAGGCAAAAATCGCTGCGACTTAGGAGAAAATAGAGATTAAAAATTCTTGTCGGCACGCGTATTATAATATAGATAATTAAATTGACACATCTACAAGGTGGGATTTATGGCAATTTTTATAGTCAAAACAAAATTAGTGCAAGTGTTGAGTACTGTTTTGGGAATTTATGTTGATGTTGAGTGTCAACGATCATTTTGTTAGGGTTTTGATTCCACAGTTACTACAAATAAGTTATTGTGATAGGCATAGAGTTGTCTGATTTTTTTTTTTACCATGGTTTGATCATTTGAGACCAAAGCTGTTGTCATATAAGGACTGATATCTTGAACTCTGATCTTGAAAAGATATCCACGTGGGCCAGGATCTGGAAAGTTAAATTCAACCAATCTAAAACTGAACTCATGACTATCTGTAACCGAACTATGCCCCATACAGTCCCACTAAAATTCGAAGATGTTATATTGGTAGAAAAGGACAGTCATAAGCACTTAAGTGTCATAATCCAAAACAATTGTAAATGGGATTCTCATGTTCAGTCTATTATATCTAAATGTCGGATTCTTTTTTCATGTCTACGCTCTTTTAAATACTGACTTAGTCGTAAATCTCTTGAAATCATCTACAAATCTTTCATTATGCCACATTTTGACTTTTCTGATGTTGTATGGGATACTTGTAGTTGTAGTTGTAAACTGTTTGATGATTTAGAAAAGTTACATTTATATGCTTTGAGAACCATTGTAGGCAGTTAGAGGAACGAGTCATGAAAAGTTGTACACAGAGTCTGGATTTACTTCTCTAAGGGAGAGGCGCCGTAGGCACAAGATCATCTTGTTCCGCCCCATCTAGCTGATCGCTTACCTCCACTTACCTCCTCTGTAAATCCATATCATCGTCGTCATCCTTTGGAGAGATATGTCCCGTCGTGTAGAACAGAGCTATACAAAACTTCTTACTTTCCCTCAACTTCTGTTCTCTGGAATAACTTACCTGAAGTTATTAAGCAGTCTGACTCTCTTAGTCTTCTTAAACGAAATGATAGTGTTGTACCACCAAAGTATTATTACCTGACTGACAGGACATCTGAAATTCTTCTGTGTCGACTTAGACTGGGAATGAGTGACCTACAACATGACCTCTTCAGCAGGCATATTACTAATAACTCTGAATGTGAATGTGGAAGATGCTGCTCACTTTCTGACTAACTGTCCACTCTTTCAAAACTGGCGTACCCAGACAATTGATCTTCTTCCTGATGATATAAAGAACAATGCCCAGACACTTCTGTTTGGGAGACCTGACCAAAAATTCCATGAAAAATGTTCAAATTCTTCAGATGGTTGGAAAGTTCATCTGTGATACTAACCGTTTTTCATACGAATGAATGCATTTTTGTCTATGACTAATATTCTATTCTGCGTAAATAAACTTGTCCCTGATTATTGATGATTATGAAACATGTTTGAACTTAAAATTTGACTAAGCGCGTACAATTGATTGCCCCAGTTTTTCTCTTTTGATTACGCTTTTTTGTTTACATTTATTCTTACATGTGTGTTTGTAAATGTTGTGCCTTTGTACGTTTACTTTTTTCCATATTATTTATTGCCTTATTTGTTAAATGCTTTTTTTTTCCATGATGATTTTTGTTAATTAATTATGCAGCTGTTCTTTTGTAATTTATAAATGTGTTGAGTACGCCCATAAGCTATAGCTTGTTGTACTCTTGCGCTGAGTTATATTTGTATCTGCATCAAATTGTGTAAATACAGTTGTTGTTTAAACCAAAGTAAGACATGTTCAACTCTATAAGTGGACAGGATTGAGTGAAATCCTGGGTTATGACTCATGAGGAAAACTTTTGGCCAAGTATTGATTTGAAGGAGACGGCAAGATTTGTTTGATGTATTGCTTATTGTTTCAAATAATGTTTTTTGTCTATGAAAGCTACACATGCGTGCATTTTGAGGAAAATAAATGCTTTTTAATCATGGTTCCTGAATTTTGTTTCAGAGTTACCCATGGTCATATCTGTCCTTCTTCCCGTCACTCCATCTACTTTGTTCCTTTATTGTCAATAAAGCTGATTTTGACTTGACTTGACTTGACTTGTTTTTCTTGTTTCTATTGTTTCATTTCTGCTTAGATTGATTTACTTTATCTTCTTTTTATTTTGTAGATGCAGTCATGTTTTTAAAGTTCACTTTAATAAAATCTTCAATCTTTAAATTTGAGTTTTTGTTAAATGTGAGATTGGGTTATTCTGTTTTTGTCCATATCCATTCAATCTCTACTATTCAAAAGCTCTTTGTCATACTTCTCTTCAATACTGGTATTGTTGATAAAGGGCCCATGGCATAAAACAATCCATAGCAACTTATACATAAAATACAACAATCTCTAGTTAAAAGTCAGGCCGGGGAGCCGTAAAATCCCCTAGGGGAAGGAAGATTCTGATTCCAAAACTTCTGTCTGATGAGAAGAAAAACTCTGATTCTAAACCCTTGGTCTGATGAGAAGAAAAACTCTGATTCCAAACCCTTGGTCTGATGAGAAGAAAAACTCTGATTCCAAACCCTTGGTCTGATGAAAAGAAAAACTCTGATTCCAAACCCTTGGTCTGATGAGAAGAAAAACTCTGATTCCAAACCCTTGGTCTGATGAGAAGAAAAACTCTGATTCCAAACCCTTGGTCTGATGAGAAGCTCCCACAGCTGTTTCGAGAGGAACATTTAGTTTATCTATACTTTCAGAAGTTGTTTCAAGCCAACTTTAGTTTACCATAAGTTGCTTTTCATAAATTACAATCACGAATATGTTGTAGTATGTGACTAAATTACTTATATTCAGTGGATATTGATAGATGTTCACTCATGGGCAATTTTATTTATGTTTGTGTATTATTCAAGAACATTTTCTACTAAATATGTTGTATGATACTGCTCAACAAAATACGTTTTTACCATAAATCTGATGGAAGAAATATGTTCAAAATACAATGAAGAAAATGCAGCCAAAATATTTGTACAAGCAAAAGCTTGGTGCAGTTTTTATCTAAGATTTCTAAATTCAGTCTTTTAACTAAATAGATTGATTTTGTATGGGGTGGAACAGCTGTGGAAGAAACACTCTGATTCCAAACCCTCGGTTTGATGAGAAGGAAAACTCTGATTCCAAATCCTTGGTTTGATGAGAGAGAAAAACTCGGTTTGATAAGAAGGAAGACTGATTCTAAGCCCTCAGTCTGATAAGAAGGAAAATTCTGATTCCAGATCCTTGGTTTGATGAGAAAGAAAACTCTGATTCCAAACCTTGGTCTGATGAGAAGGAAAACTCGATTCCAAACCCTCGGTTTGATGAGAAGGAAAACTCTGATCCCAAACCCTTGGTTTGATGAGAAGAAAAATTCTGATTCGAAATCCTTGGTCTGATAAGAAGGAAAACTCTGATTCCAAACCCTTGGTTTGATGAGAAGGAAAACTGATTCCAAATCATCGGTCTGATAAGAAGTGCCCCCCCCCCCCCATTTCTCGGTTAATTCCATTTTTCCGTTTTTGCCTTTCTCACCAAACATAAAGCTGTATTTTATGAACCTTTTCAGCTAATTATCTTTTTGGAATAATAACCCTAACCCCCTAACCCCCCCCCCCCCCCCCTATAAGAGGGAAAAACGTAATGAACCACGACTGTGACAAATGCTGCGGTGTACTGCACTACATAGGGGGGGGGGGGGGGGGGGGGGGGGGGGGGGGGGGGGGGGTCATATTAGATAATGGCCTTTATCATGACTGCAATTCATTATTGGTAAAGGTCAAGATGTGCCCTCCCCCCTACATTTCTCGGTTAATTGTATTTTTCCGTTTTTGCCTTTCTTACCATACATAAAGCTGTATTTTAGGAACATTTTCACCAAATTATCTTTTGGGAATACTAACCCTAACCCTAGCCCTAACAAATAGAATTAACCAAGAAAAGCAGGGGGGGGGGCACATCTTTACTTCAATTATGGAGCGTGTTGTAAAATGTTATGCCTCCTATTTTACCGGCGGTGTGTTCATTTCGATGTTGTGAAAGTTTGGAGGTGATCAGAGAAAGCTAAATACGGCTTTACCGTGCACATACAGACAGACAGTCACACGGTATTCGATTATTAATAGAGATTGACCTCCAGTATAAGAGCGATTTTTCCTGACTTTTTGGAAGTCTAAAAATAGAGGTGTGACTGTATAGGTGAAACAGGCCCTCACAGACAATGTAGGGGAACCTGGAATAGGTGAAATGGGAATAGGGGAAACTGGAGTAGGTGAGAGTGGAATAGGGGAAACTGGAATAGGTGAAATGGGAATAGGGGAAACTGGAGTAGGTGAGAGTGGAATAGGTGCAAATGGAATAGGTACTAGGTTTATATGTACCTCATACTCTCACCCCCACTCCACCCACAACATTCCTTCCAACCCCATCACCCCCCCCCCCCCCCCATACACACACACACACACACCCTCACACCCACACCCGCAGCACACTCACTTAAAGGGGGAGACAAACTTCCCTGGGTCGGACGCATTCCGATCCCTCAGGTAGCGAGTCTGCGTGGCCTTGACATGGCCATTGTCCATAAGGGTCAAGGTCACCACGGGGCAGTTCATCTGCAGAGTCCACGTGTCCATGATGGCCTTCACGTCCAGGCTCTTCCCGTCTCTCTTCGCCTGCTGCAAGGTCAAAGGTCGACAAAAAAAAAGGAATCAAGGTCATTCAGAAACGTCCTTGAAAAGAGAAGAAAACAATTCCCAACCCAACCATGTAGTGATTATTGGGGTCAAAAAGACGAGAAACTGAATCATTTTCTACAGTAATGGAAAAGAACATTAAAGAGAGAGAGAAACAAAGAGAGATGCTTTGTATATGCGTTGTTGCTGGTTTGTGTCATTCTTAAATACTATTTTTGTTATCTACTTGTTGATGAATAATTGATTGTAAAGCGCTTTGGGCTCATTTGAGGTAAAGCGCTATATAAATGTACTATTATTATTATTATTATTATTATTATTATTATTAAAGGATTTGCCTTCACAGAATGGCCATGGCTCTTTAAGGGCCAGCCACACGTCCACTAAAATCACACGACTGTACGATACGATTCGATCACGTGGCCTCCAAAAACAAACGTGATTGGCGCATCGAGATCACGTGATCGAATCGTATCGTACAGTCGTGCGATTTTAGTGGACGTGTGGCTGGCCGTTTACACTAGGAACAGCTTCATTCCCTCTTAGTGCTGCAGCAAAAGGGACATTTTGGGCCTCAGGGACATTTCCCCCAAACACTAGCTGTCCTAAAGCTCTTTGGTCGATAGAGTGGGGATGTATTTGGGGCAAGGCATCTTAGGCAGATTAGGCAGACATGTGTGCATGCACGTGCATCCATGCAAACTACAGGTGCCAAAAGACACCAATCAAGTCTAAACAGCAAAAGTAGAAATGAACAAAGTTTTTTTTTGGGTTGTTCCTGTTCTGACGCGGCATCATGTTGGGGATCCACAGGGAGAACCAGCTGGCTGGGTCATTGTAGATTAGGGTTTTCTCTTTTTCCTTTGCTCTTTCTCTTTTTATTTTATTTTATGTTGCTATTTTATTTAATTCTTTTGTTTCTCCGACTTCGGACCTCGACCGAAATAGTGCCATAAAAATCAAATTGTTGATTGTGGGCACTTAACTGGAAGAAGAAAAAGAAGAAGGTAGGAAACTCTCCCTTCAAATTTTGTGTGAGGGTGTAATGCTTAGAGTACATCAGTACATTGGGACATAAATTATTCCCCCGGGAATAAAATGGCGCTGAGCGGCAGACATGCTTCCGGTTTTCTTCACCCTCTTATATCTCGTGAAATACTGCACGGAATCACTCACTCCAAATTTTGTGTGAGGGTGTAATACTAAGTTACTAAGAGTAGAGGACATTGCAGCACACATTATTTCACGTGGTGTTTAAATGTCACCGAGCTGCAGACATAAGCGCTTAGAGCTTAAAGATTAGGCGCTATAAAAGTTGTCTTAATAAAATAAATATCTCTGTGTAAAGGGTGTGCACCCCACCGATTAAGGGTATGCATCCCGGTAAAGGAGGGGGTGTAAGAGTAGAAGACATCGCAGCACGTGTCACGTGGGGTTTAAATGTCGCCGAGTGGCAGACATGTATCAGTGGTAAGGGTGTGCACCCCACTGATTAAGCGTGTGCATCCCGGTAAAGGATCTGCACTCTGGTAAAGGGTGTGTAGGCCTGTGTATCACCCAAAGGATCCAAGGAGGACGGGGGCTATCCATATGGGATTTAAATGTCGCCGAGCGGCAGACATGTATCAGTGGTAAGGGTGTGCACCCCACTGATTAAGCATGTGCATCCCGGTAAAGGATGTGCACTCTGGTAAAGGGTGTGTAGGCCTGTGTATCACCCAAAGGATCCAAGGAGGACAGGGGCTATCCACGTGGGATTTAAATGTCGCCGAGCGGCAGACATGTATCAGTGTTAAGGGTGTGCACCCCACTGATTAAGGGTGTGCACAGCAGTAGAGGATGTGCACTCCAGTCAACAGTATTTAGTTGTATCACCCAAAAGATGCAAGGAGATTTTTGGAGTTACAGGCGGGGCTAAGATGTGAGGGGCAGGGGAGGTACAGGGCGGGGCAGGTACAGGGCGTAACGGGCAAAAAACATATCTGCCGCTCGGCGATGCAGTTGTTTTTAGAGATGAGGTGATGGGCTGCCGTTTGGTGTTTTGACGAGAGAGAGAGAGAGAGAGAGAGAGAGAGAGAGAGAGAGAGAGAGAGAGAGAGAGAGAGAGAGAGAGAGAGAGAGAGAGAGAGAGAGAGAGTTCAGAAACTTTATTTTACAAGGATAAGAATTTATGCTAGGCCTAGTCTTCCATTCTGTCCTTGATTCTAAGCATGCTACATATAATTATAAAGTTAAACGAGGCTTACCTGAAGTCGAAGTTTAACTGGAATTATATAGAGTGTGCTGATGGGAAGAGGTATACACACTCTGACCAAGTGAAAACGTGAGATGCGCGCCCGCCGGATTAGCCAGACTTTAGCCACATGTGGTCCCTGATAAAGATCTAAGGGTGGGGATTTAAATATCTGAAGGGTGGGTATGTGTATACCTCTTCCCATCAGCAACTCTATATAATTCCAGTTAAACTTCGACTTCAGGTAAGCCTCGTTTAACTTTATAATTATATCTCGTATGCTGATTGGTCAGAGGTATACACACTCTGACCAAGTCAAAACGTGAGACTTCAGAGTCGGTGACCACATGTATTTAATATACAAACATATACGTGCTCACACTTTTTGTCATAGCTCACCTTGCTAACTTATTTCGAAGTGGTTTTGCCAACAAAGCTGTCCAAGACTAATTGATTCAAGGACCTCCTTTGTTCTTTTGCACTCTCCTCTCTGCTGCTTTGCACAGTTTTGTGGTAGAATCTACTGAAAGTGCTTGCATTTGACCAGCCAGCGGCCTTGAGGACACAGTCCATTGATACGCCTCTGCTTATCATTGCTGTGGTGCTTGCGCTTCTAGTTGAATGAGGAGTGAATTTTGCTGTGTCCACACCAGCAACGCATAATACGGTTTTAATCCATCTAGAAATGGTGTCCCTGGACACAGCCCTGTATGGTCTCACACAAGTGATAAAAAGTTGTTTACCAACCCTCAACTCTGCAGTCCTGTCTATATACAGTTTCAGATGATGAACAATGCATAGTTTTTTGTTCTCAAAAGCTTCTATTTCCAGTGGCCTGACATGGACACCTGGTCTGGATTGTTTAAGTAGTGAACTATAATTTATACAACCACACATTTAGTATTGTACATTTTTACATCGTCTATGGTCAGTTGGTGGATTGTCTGCCCTCTCTGACCTGACAACAACGCAAGGAGCATGACTGTTCTGTAAGTGAGTCTTTGCAAAGTCAATTGTTCTGCATATGGCCACTGCTCAAGCGTGTTTAGAACAATATCTACATCCCATGTTTCACTGTATTTTGGTAGTGCTGGTCTATTTTGAAACACACCTGTTACCACTCTACAAACAACAGGGTGGTTTCCAATAGAGTCGGAGTCTTTGGGGTTCAGAAACGCAGCGATAGCACTTCTAGCAAGATTAACCGTACTATAGCTAGCACTGTCTGAGTACAGTTTTGTGAGGAAATTAGAGACATGCACATAGTTAGGGTTTGTGATTTCATTTTCTCTTACAAATTCTAGCCATTTATTAATGTAAGTGTTGTACGACTTTTGAGTATTAGGCCTCCATGAGTTCAAGACTAGATTGGTGCATTCTGTAGTCAATCCTGCTTTCATGAGCACTGGCCTGAGACTTTGCAGACCAGCAGATCCAGTCGTCGTTTCTGAAGAAGTGGGTGGATCATTGTGGGGTGGCTTGGAAGATGAAGAAGCCTGTGACGACCTGCAAGTTTCACAGGACGGTTGCACATGAGGCGTTGTATCACGGGGTACCAGGGTTGTGTTGGCCAATCTGGAACTACCAGGATCCCCGTGGCTTTTTCCCATTGAATTTTCTGTGCCACCCGACTGATGATGCTGAAAGGTGGGAAAGCATAGAAATTTAAGACTTTCCAAGAGAGTGAAAATGCATCAATTGCTTCTGCTTCGGGATCTGGTCTGTAAGAAACAAATCTCTTCATCTGATGGTTAGTCCTGGATGCAAATAGATCAATTTCTGGTGAGACCCGCAAGCGTTGGCAAGCATCCTGTAAGGCTGCCTCATCCAATTTCCATTCTGCGTCCAGGTTGGTGCGTCTGGATTCTTTGTCAGCTTCAGTGTTCAAAACACTCGGAATATGAGCAGCACTCAACCACACATTATGCCTCACACACCATGCCCAAATGGCTCCTGTAATGTCATTGCAGCTTGTACCCATTTTGTTTATACAGCTCACTGCGGTGGTGTTGTCAATCATAAGTCTGACATGCTTATTGCTCACAGTGCTCTGAAAACATTTCAAGGCAAACAACACTGCTTTCAGTTCTAAGTAATTTATGTGAAAGTCGGTTTCACCAACCAACCACTCTCCGCCCGAAGATACGCCTTCGCAGTGACAACCCCATCCTGTAAGACTAGCATCTGTTGTGACCACAATGTCGGGTTCACCTTTGCAAATGTCATTTTCTGCCGTTCCAATGTTCCCGGTCCACCATTGTAGCTCTGAAAGGCTATCTGGTGATAAGAGCATGAACTGATCAAAATCTCCTCTACTCTTTTTCAAAGCTGCAGTTTTTTCTTTTTCTAGCTGGCGGTAGTGAAGTGGTCCAAATTTGACTCCCGGAAAGCTGGCCACCATTTTCCCAATGACTCGGGCCAGTTATCTGATCTTGCATTTATTTCTCCTTAGAAGCTTCTCGCAATCATTCTGCAAGCCTGTCTTCCTTTCCTCAGTGAGTCTCACCTTCATATCCACTGAGTCAATTATTACACCTAGATACTGGATTTTTGTACTTGGTTCAAATACTGATTTTGTTGGATGCACAATGAACCCCAGCTTTTGAAAAAGAGTAGCAGTGTCAATGACATTCTGCATGCAGGCTTGTCTTGTAGCCCCTACCAGCAATGAATCATCTAAAAAAGATGTTGATATGTGGCCCTCCTTTCTGAGCAAAGCGAACACTGGTTTCAACAGTTTGGTGAACCACCGAGGTCCCGGAGCTAGTCCGTTTGGTAGTACATTGTATTCAAAACGTTGGTCTTTCCACACAAACCTCAGGAATTTTTTGTGTTCCTCATGAATGGGCACTGAATAGTATGCATCTTTAAGATCTATTGATGCCATGAAACAGTTCTTATGAATAAGAGTCAGAGCTGTATTGTGTGTTTCCATTTTAAAATGGTGGTAACAAACTTCTGAGTTGAGTCTACTTAGATTCAGAATCATACAATGTGTTCCATCTTTCTTGCTTCTAGTAAACACAGGGGAGAGTACTTCGCCTTCAGTGTGACTACATTGGGAGATGACACGCTTTGAAATGAGTTTTTTGACTTCTGAATCAATGATCTGGCATTCACTAGGACTGACAGCTGGCGTTTTGTTAGAAGACAAGTTACTAAGAGTTCCTACAGGACAATTTATCTCTATCTTGGCTCCTTGAATCATTTGCAAAATCTCAGAATCAGACGAAATCTGTGCCCATTCATGATGAAAAAACATCAGCCTTCCTGCCACAAAACTATCCACATCAGCCTCAAAAGATCGTATCAAGCTTCTCACCTTTCCAGCTAGTGATAGGGAGACCAGCGGGAGTTGTGGCCCTTGTAGTGGCCTCGCCAACGTTTGTGATGCCCCCACTGCTGCCGTTTGTAGTGGGGAAACCCCCGACTTTTCCCTAAAAAACCGCCACGCCGGCTGGAACCACTTTCGCTTTGTGCAGAGCCGTGGGCTTGATTTCCGCCTTGGGGTCGGTATGGCTTCTCTGGCTGGGTACAGCTCGCTGCTATCTGTTCAGATTCTTTGATCTCTTTGAGCGAAATGCCTAGATCATCCCCAAAGAGCTGTGACGTGATGGGGACCGATTCGTCACAAAGTTTTGGTTTGCTGAGATACGGTCGGAGAGCATGGCGACGGCGGAAGGATATCTCGCGAGACGCATGTGCGCAGACAGCAATAGAGTCTGTGCAGTTCTGTACCGCACCCGCCATTTTTTCACTCAGTTTCGAGTCTGTAGAGAGAATGACGTCACACGCTCGCGCAGTGGCAGTGGCAGCTTTGATGATCGCGCGCTGAATGTGCTGATACTTCAAATCTGTTCTCACAGCCGCGTCTGGAAGTTTGTTCCAAATTCCCGGGTTGACAATTGGCACAATGAGGCGTGCGCAGTTTTCTGGTCTGTTGTAGATTTCAAATTTCTTCTTTTGGTCTGCAGCTTTGAGTTTCTCCTTGAAGCGACCGTCAATTATTTTCGCCAGTCCTGGTAGCACTTTTTCACCAAGTTTCTCTTTTTCCGAATCGATCTCTGCCGCGATCCTTTCTAGTAATTCAATGTCGTGATCGACTTCTTGATGGTCCGGTTCTTGAGTGCTGTATGTTTTCACCAGGTTCTCTTCTAAATCGTCAAGATTCGATTCTTCATCATTGACAACAATGGTGTTGTCCGGTTCGGATGAGCGAAACGACCGCGCTTTCTTTGGGTCACTTGGGCCTGCGTGCGTGTCCGAGATGGCGCGATGAACAAGGTTGCCGAGAGCCTCGAATTTCTTTGACCAATTTGCATCCAATTCTTGCACCATTTTCATAATATCCTCGGGTTTCGGGGCTATGGGTTCGGAAATGCCCTCCCGCGAACTCGGAGAATCCATGGCTTCTGGTAGAGCCACGAAATTGACCGCTGAATAGGGTCGACCGGTTATTAGTTCAGTAGGCTTCTGAGAAGAGCCGACCGGCCAATTTAGATTCCCAGCACGAGTCAAACGATGGTAATGAATAAAGCAGTCTCTTGAAATGTGAAATGAAAACACTGACCTGATTTCCGACGAGTAGAAACGTCACAAACACACACACATAGAATTTAGACCATTTTTACAAGCTTAAAGACCCACCACGTCACGTGTCAAAATCATGGTTTCCACGTGCTTTCCCTCTTATGGCTGGTAAGAAATCTTAACAAATCTTCCAAGCATAAGAGGGAATGTGGCACGTGACGTGGGGGGTCTTTAAACAACTTAGGATGGGACAATAACTAAAACAGAAAACTTATATTCTACGGAGCACTTCTGGCTGTGTCTGGCACCTCCGGAATCCTGGCGCGAACTGGCTAATCTGGCGGGCGCGCATCTCACGTTTTCACTTGGTCAGAGTGTGTATGCCTCTGACCAATCAGCATACGAGGAGATATAACTAATACTATAAACCAACATTGAGACACAGAAAAATCGTCAACAAAAACAGCAAACAGTAGCAGAAATACGACAGTGACATGGTAGGCAGAGCATCAACATCAGTAATAAGAACAAGCAAAACAGAAAACCAACCAATCGAATAAACAAACATAAAAAAAGAACCCCCCAAAACCCAACACTACTTCCACCACAAATTACTTCTCCTATTACCATTACCACTCCTACCTACTACTACTACCACCATCGCCACCACACTACTACTACTACTACTACTACTACTACTACTACTACTACTACTACTACTACTACTACTACTACGTTGTAGCAATGTGCTCGCACAGCTACTAGGCCTATTGCTCTTTACGCTTACTCATAGCAGACGACAATTTTTGCTATTGGGCTACTCGTAGCAGACGACAATTTTTGCTATTGGAGTTATCTGCCCAAGTTAACTCCCTTGTCGAGATTTGTTTGAATTTAATCGTATTTTATTATATTTTTGACTAATTAAAGTTTGTATTGACATAAGATGCGTATGGTTGGAACCAGGAGAAATCATAGATTTTATTCCATACATTTGTATTAATTGAAATGCTCGCATAGCCTGACAATGTAAGATTTTGTGATCGGTAAAATGAACAACCAGTTCAAAATATTCCCGGTCATTTCGTAGGTTTTCTATTCTTATTCAAAATGTAATCAAATGTTTGAATTTCTATTTACGCGACCTAAATCTATAATATATCCCCCTTCGTTTCATGTACGGCATGCTATGGGTCTTTTCCGTATAGACTTGTAGCACCGCAAAATGAATACAGTCCTAACGGGTTCTAGCGATTCAAGAATCTTCTATGGCTCTTTGCACCATGTGCGCGCGCGCGCACCGGTTCAACTGCCTTTCGAATCGAAATAATGATTTTCTAAATTAAGCAATTTTATTTTGATTTGCACATATCTTTTCGTTCTAACAACTAAGGAAACTAGCTTTGTGTATTCAAAATGATTTTGGACCTTATAGATTTATAATATTTTACGATTTAATATGGAGCCTAAAATATGAAATTCGACTTGTTTTCTATCGAATTTCAGGACACAAATTAGAAACCTTATAGATTGAATTGGGACTTGAAATTTATGCGAATGAAAGTTGGCGTATCGTATTTTTTTAATTATTATTTTGTTGTTTTGATGAAGCAGTTATAAATTTATTTATTTTATAAAACTATCGTTTGAGCCTGTAAAAGTTGGCTCCTAGTTTGCACTTTAATCGCAAATATTTCCTTTAAAAGAGAAATTCCCGACTATTGATGAATACCATGCTATTCTGTGTTTTTCAAGCTTTCCAACCATATGCAACATGTCTTGTTATGTATGACGACCGTGGAGACAACACACTTAAAAGGTGTAGTAACAAACACAAAATCTGGTGGCGACAGGCTCTCGAGGAGCCGATCGCCGAAAGATGCTGTTGTCTTTGCGGTCCGGGCTTGGGGCAAAATTTGGTCCATAAGGAATTTACATCCCCAAGTAAAATCTCAATGCCCCACATGGCCGAAAGGCCGAAGAGGGCGTAAAGCATTATTTTCTCAATTTGGTCCATACCCACGAAAAAAACCCATCCATCTCCTCAACCTCTACTTCCCAAATGGCTGCAACCAACCCAATGACCTAACCTAGATGAAGGACCTGGGCTCTGATGGCAGCAGCTGGATAGTCAGGGGAGACTTCAACAGCAGTCACTCCCTCTGGGACACCAGTCAAACCCCTCAACAAGAACAACAACTTGCAGACGTCATCACCGATTCAAACCTGATCATCTTAAATGACGGCTCCTTCACTAGACTTGGACAGAGTCCTGGTCAACGTAACACAGCCATCAACCTAACCCTCACCACCCCGGACCTCTACCACGATGCGAAATGGACAACGGGCACACACCACCTTCAATCGGACCATCTCCCACTGCATCTGGTCCTGAATAGCGCAGACCCAACCCCGACCGACTTTGACATGGAACCAAAATACCAACTTCACAAGGCCGACTGGGACAACTTCGCCCGTCACCTGTCCATGACCTGTAATACCATCGACCCCACACACCCGGACATCGAGACCTACTACAGCAACATCCGAACGATGATCCTGATGGCAGCCGATGCAACCATTCCAAAGAAAAAGCCAAGCAACAACCTTCCTCACCAACACTCCGACGCCTGATGGACTGAAGACTGCTTAAAAGCCAAGCAAAAGAAACAACGCCTGCTGTGCAACTGCAAGAAGAACCAATCAGAGCCCAACCAAGAAGCCCTTCGTGAAGCTTCAAATGACTTCAAGGAGCTCTCCGTAACTGCCATGAAAGACCACTGGGAACAATTCTGCAGAGAAGAAATCCGCGGCACACAGGACGGCTCCAAAATCTGGAAAAAAGTCAATCAACTCCGCAAGAAAAGACGCCACAACTCCTAATCAACGGCCAACTAACAAAAGACGCTAAAGAAAAGGCAGAAGCCCTAGCTGATACCTTCGCCAAAGCCAGCCAAACCAGGCATCTACCACCAGAACTACAACAACAACGCAGAGAGGCAGAGGCCAACTTCACCACACCAGCCCCAGACAACTCTGCCTCCATCAACAACGATATCTCCATCGACGAACTAAAGTCAATCATAACTGGGCTAAAGTCAGTCACCAAAGCAACAGGCACGGACCCGATCTCCTACAACATGATCCGGCACCTCCCACCGCCCATGCTACAAGTCCTTACCAACTTCTACCAGACATGCTCGGACAAGGGCATCATCCCCACCGCCTGGAAAACTGCCGCTGTTGTTGCAATCCCCAAGGACGGAAAACCCCACCACCTACCAGACAGCTACCGTCCAATTGCCCTAACGCCCCACCTGGGAAAGATCTACGAACACATCACCAAACGGAGACTGGAGTTCTTCCTCGACCAAAACCAGACGATCCCAACCTGCCAAGCTGGTTTCAGACGGGGAAGGCAGTGCACCGAACACGTCGTCCACCTACTCGAGGACACCAAAAAATGGACAAAACAAAAGAACAGAACCACCGTGGCGACCTTTTTTGACATAAAAAAAGCATTTGATACAGTGTGGCACGCCAAACTCCTTGACAAACTCAGCGCCATTGGCATCTCTTGACGGATGTACGCCTTCATCGCCACCTTCCTGGACTCCAGAAAGATGGTAGTAAAGGTCAGCTCCTCCCTCTCCACCACCCACACCCTCGACATGGGTGTACCACAAGGCAGCGTTATTGCCCCAGCCCTCTTCACCATCATTCTATACGACATCCTAAAGACAACGGAAAACTTCGGTCCAAGCAAAGTACCAACTGTCTCACTCTTCGCCGATGACCTTGCCCTCTGGCTAAACGTCTCCGAGCCACACCACTCTCGTCAGATGGCATGGTACCAAAACCTCATCAACCGGATCAAGACCTACATGACCAACAACGGATTCCAATTATCACCAGAAAAGACGACACACCTAGTCTTCACCAGAACCAACTACCTACGCAACCACTACAGCATCAAACTCGGAGACCACACCATCAAACCCAGCAAGAAGGCAAAATTCCTGGGAATCACCATCACCCAAGGCCTGAACTGGAGTCGTCACATCAACCGTCAAAGATCAAAAGCCATGAGAGCTGTCGGCCTCATCAAAACCCTGAAGAAAGAACCCTGGGCCACTCCAGAAAGCCTAATCCACCTCACTGGCGCCCTTGTCCGCTCCCGTCTAACTTACAGGCATGAAGTCCTTCTCAACGCCAGCGACAACCAATGGAAACTACTACAAAGACCTGAACACGCCATGGACGTCCACCCCGCAGCTGTCAACGACCTGGTGTACCAAGAGGCCGGCTGGCTTCCCCTCCAGGATGAATGCCTAAATCAAGGAGCCAACTTCGAGGCCAGAGTCACAACTAGCGACAACAACGTCAAAACTGCCCTCCACAACCAGACTACCAAAGACATGGCCAGACAACGACACCTCAAAAGGACCAACCCAAAACTTCACCGGAAAATGACGCCATTGGAAAATCACACCAAACCCATCTGGCAAAGGGCCAATATCCAACCCGATGACATCATACCAACTCAGCCAACCATGCTACCCCCCTGGGAACTCCTCAAACCCAAAATCATCACAGATTATGGGACCACGACAACAAAAAAGGACAACCCCCTCTACCTGGCCACCATCGCCAAAGAAACGATCGACACCTGCTACTCCAACCACCTCCAAATCTACACTGATGGCTCCATCCAAGACGATGGCAAAGCTGGCTGCGCCATGGTCATCCCCGACCACAACGCTACTGAAAAGTACAGCTTCAACCATGGTGTCAGCATCTTCACAGCAGAAATGTACGCCATCCTCCAAGCCTGCCACTACGTCAACAACATAAATCCCCCACCCAGGGCAGCTGTGATCCTCACCGACTCCAAATCATCCCTCCAAGCCCTCGCTTCAGGACACAAAATCAACCGAAAAGAACTCCAGCAAGAAACTCTGACCCTGGCCCACCAGATTCAACTAAAAGGGACAGAGTTAACCCTACTCTGGCTCCCCTCACACTGTGGAATCTACGGCAACGAACTGGCTGACAAAGCAGCAAAAACCGCCCCCGACACCGGAGAAACCACCGACCTTGGCCTGTCCCTCGCAGAAACCGTCTGCAAACTAAAAGAGGCCAGTAACTCCATCAGAAACGACACCATGAAGAAGCGCTGCGCTGAACATGGATGGATCTTCATCCCAAGACAAAAAACAACAACTTCATATCGACTACGACTCCCCCGACGCCACCAACAAATACTCTGCAGAATACGGACAGGATTCCACCGACATGTCCTCCTGAACCTGAACTGCCCATGTGGCACGCCAGCCTCCCTCAGCCATGCCCTCAGCGACTGCCCAGCCCTACCAGACAGCATGGACTCCATCAGGCAGTACCGTAAACTACACAAACTAAAACTTCAAGATTTCCTGCTTCCTCACCCCTCCCTCGGAACCACACCAATGAGGTTGCTGACCGAAGCACTACTGGTCTCAGGACTGGAAGAATGGTTTAAAAAAAGAAAAAAAAAAAGAAGAGACTTCCGCCCCTGTAACCTACCACCAAGATGTCAACCACCACCACGACGACGCCCAGCGCCTTCCACCAACTCATCCCAGACCCTCCACCTCCAGATCATCAACCGCTCCGCGGACCCTGCCTAAACCGACTCAGCACCAGCAAAACTTGTCCCTAAGAGCCTCGGCTATGAGGACGTTAAACCTTCCACTACCAACCAACCAAAATTTGGTTAGTCTCATACAGCATGGTTACCGCTGCACATATCTATATTGTTAAAAACTCAGGACTTTACTGGTGTTGCACTGCCTCCGGGCATTGCAGCCAGTATTGTTCCCACCATCTTTGTATTTACAAATGTCCCATATGTGTCTATGACCGAGAGAACGTAAAACACCATTGTTCATTCATTCATTCAATTTGGTTAGTCTGGTTTTGAGACTCGTTGGAGAGAGAAGAAATAAAGAGAGAGAGGGACCTGTGTCAGCCTTGACTGCCTGTTGCTGTTTGCCGTTTGCTGCCAGCTGTTTCCTGTCATATTCTTCCTGCACTCCTGTCTGTCCCTTGCACCCTTCACGCCTCCACACCACACCATCACAACTACTACTTCTACTACTACTACTACTACTACTACTACTACTACTACTACTACTACTACTACTACTACTACTACTACTACTACTACTACTACTGCAACATATAATTAATAATATAAACGAATATTGAAACATAAAACAATCATCATCAGAAACAACATACAGTAGCAAAGATACAACAGTGACATGGTAGGCAGAGCATCAACATCAGTAATAAGAACAAGCAAAACAGAAAACCAAACGATCTAATAAACAAACATAATTTGTAAAAAAATTTAAAACCCACTATTTCCACTACAATTTACTTCTTCTACTACTACTACTATAAAAAATAATAATAACAATAATAATTGTGAAATTGTGTGTTCCTTTGTTTTTATTTTATTTTTGTTTTTTTGTTTGCTTAAATTATTATTATCATTATTATTATTATTATTATTATTATTATTATTATTATAACACAGCACAACATCACACTCTGTTACCTCAGTCATAGCAGCCCAAAAGTCATTGTGGGAAGCAGCTCCAAAGGCCCTCCCCTTCAGATAGTTCTGGAGAGAGAGAGAGAGAGAGAGAGAGAGAGAGAGAGAGAGAGAGAGAGAGAGAGAGAGAGAGAGAGAGAGAGAGAGAGAGAGAGAGAGAGAACACTGAACATTGAAATGTTTTTATGTGTGATTCGGCCTTGGGCCACAGTACAAATGGGAATGACGAACGGGTGAAAGGGAGGACGTGTAATGGGCGTATTAATAAGGGTAATCATATGATTAGACCATATGCAATAACAAAAACCGTTCATAGCGAAATGATGATCAACAAAACAGTGCTTCAAATATTTCCAGAACAAAATCAAATACAACTATTACCTTTACTTATATAGCATAGGGTCAGGTAAAACCGACCTATGTTATGTTTCCAAACCCAGCTAGGCTTGTGTCAGTGTCAGTTTAATCATGCTATTTAAGTCATAAAGTGAGCTCCTTCCACTGCTGTGACTGTGTATCTCCTCATGTTGTTTAACATTGAGTGCTATGGCACAAGGCCTACAATCATACCTAATCATTGTTATTTCTTGTTTATATTTATGTGTGTATATTTTATATTGTTGCAGGATGTAATCTCTGCACTGTCTTCCTTAGTCTTTTCCTAGTAAATAAACAAAGTCAAACAACTGTCTGGTTTCCTCTATATGTTCCTGGTCTGCGTGGAGTGCTGATCAACACCCTCCAATCCTTATCCTGATTCTTATCCCTCATCAACTCCTCCTTATCCCTAAGCCCTTACCCCTTACCACCCCCATCACACATGTATACAAAAAAGCATTAAGGTATTAATATCGCCAACACCTTGCTGAAGCCATATAATATTGAAACCTGTTTCACACAGAATTTTACGTATTTGAGAAACCCAACAAGTCTTACCAGAGCGATCCATATCGAGCCATTCATCAATCGTGTTAACTAGAGCTGTGTGGCATGAGTGTTTCTGTCTAAACCCTGATTGTGTTAGATGTAAAATATCATACTGTTACAAGTGCTGTAGTAGATGCTTTGGGATGTGTTTTTGTAGGGGTTTTGACAAGATAGATAGTATGGATATTGGCCTATAGTTGGAAGGGTCCTTCTCATCACCGGATTTATAAAGTGGAATGATTTTGGCATTTTAAAGCTGGGTTGGAAAGTAACATTTATCTATGCATCAATTGTATATGAAGGCTAGAGTGTCAGCAGTAACAAGGGCGGCAAGTTTAAGTATAATCCCATCAAGTCCGTCCGTGTCCTTTGATGCTGATTGTTTCAATTGCGTGAGAGCAGTATGTATTTCGGATAGCGTTATTAGTGGAAGAAATAGTGTATACTGTATGTTTTTGGATGAACAAACTTCGTTCAAAGGCTTTAGGGCATTTTCTTTCCAAGCATCATTGTGTATTAGGTTTTCCGCAGTTCATACAAAGTGCTGATTTAATAAGTTAGGAGAGGGGAGGTTTGACTTAGTTGATTTTTTAACGTAATCTTTGTTTGTTAAGGTATTAGTAGCTTTCCACACTTGTTTAGGGTTTTTGTCTAATAAAATATCTCTAAAATATTTCTGTTTAGCAGCACGTTTCATTGTGTTAACAAGGTTGCGCTGCGCACTAGCCCTCAGATCTTTGGTTGCCTTGTAAAAATCTCTAAGATACGAAGCTTGATCAATGTCGTCTGTTATCCATGGTGGTTTAGGTTTATTTTTTACAGGTTTTATTCTAAATGGGGTCACTTATTATAAACATCACAAAATATTTGTATCCAATAATCTAAGGCTTCCTCGGTTTGACTGTATCGATATATGTTGGATAAACCGGAATTAAGAGAGAAAGAGAGAGAGAGAGAGAGAGAGAGAGAGAGAGAGAGGGAGAGAGAGAGAGAGAGAGAGAGAGAGAGAGAGAGAGGGAGGAGAGGGGGGAGAGAGAGAGAGAGAGAGAGACAGACAGACAGACAGACAGACAGACAGAGACACAGACTTACTGTCAAGCCACCCTTGAAAGTGCTGTCCCCAAGAAAGTGGTGCATCATAGCGATAATGGCGCTGCCCTGAAGTTGACAGAAAACGCTTTGATATGACATGACATTATTATGCGATGATCGCTTAATTCATCATTATTGTTTACCATTATCTATTTATTATCAATTATTGATCATTCATTTAATTGTCTTATCAGCCATCCAAACAGCCAATCTATCACCTGATCACAAACTGACCAATCAACAAATGAATCAACCAGTCAGATAATCAGATATTTAGTCATTTGTTCAACCAGCCAATAAAAAACATCGCTTCAAATTTTGTGTAGGTGTGAATCATGGTACACAGATGGTCACAAATAAAAGTTGTGACCATGCTGACCTGTCAAAGTTTTGCTTAGAGGCAGTATCTTCCATATAAATGGACTTACAGACTTCAAACTTGGTAAGCTTATGTATGTGCATTGACTTTTGGTAGCTCTGAATAAGGTGTACCGAGCACGGTCAAGGTCAAAGTCAAGGACATCGGTAGACCTTGAAAGTGGTTAGGGTCTATAAATTCGTGTTTTAGCCATATATTTCACACTTTTGCTTGACAGAATCGCTTTAAATTTTGTGTAGTGATGTTTCACCTTGAGTAGAAGACACCTGGACATAAATTAAATGTTCTTCTTTTAGCTATGCATTTCATGTCTGGGCTGTTTCTCATGAACTGCTTGACAGAAAAGCTTCACATTTTCTGTGGTGGTGTAACACGGTGCAGGGATGGTTTCAGAGAAAAACAGGTAAGAAGGTAAGAAATATTTTTAGCCATCTTAGGAAAATCTTGTTTTGAATCAAGAAAAATGTCACTAGTCACTGAATTAGACACTGAGAGACTTCTAGTCACATACTTGGCTGTAGCCAGCTTACGTTGATCATCAAGTGATAACAAATTAGCTTATCTGTACGTTTTGAATGTATCTGTGTGCGCTGGTACACCAAGTGCTAACTTAACGGCCTTACTGTCTATGCTTTGTATGGGGAGCCGAAACATAAACTTCTTGTCCGTACGTTAATTTTTATCGAACCAGACTAGTAGCAAGATGTAAGAGTGTTTGAGTATCTTGACCCCACGATTGAGCACTAACTATTTTCAAAAAGTTTAATCTTTGTCTAGCTTTACTTATAAGATGTTCAATATAACAACGCCAGTTTAATTTGGGAGTGAAACAGACTCCTAAAATGTTAAAAGTTTTAGAATATTGAAGAGGTTTGCCTTCTAAAGCAAGTTGAGCAGATATTTTGGATTTTCACCATTACTAAAAACAATTAATTGTGTTTTTTCCCCTGAAAGTTCTAGCCCATTTTCCTTCATATATTTGTTTAACTTAAATTCAACTTGATAAAGTTTTTGAACATGTGTTATGATTCTCTTATTTGTTTGTTTTCTAATATTCGTATTCATCCATACTGCAATATCATCAGCATATTGCACCAAATGGATATTGTTAGATGGAACTTTTGGAAGATCGTGTATAAGAATAGTGAAAAGAATTGGAGCAATAATAGACCCTTGAGGAATTCCAATATCAATGTTCTTAAATGACGAATAACATGTACCAATTCTAGTACGTTTCATTTCAATAAAGTTTTCCTTATTTCTGTCCTTTAGCCATGTTTTATAAGTCTTCTTTTTATTTGTTACTGCCTCTGCACATTCTTCTTTCCACCAGCCATTTCCTCTGTATTTCTTATCATTATAGCATTTGCGTTTTGGCATTGATTTTTCAGCGGCAGACAATACAACTTTTCTGACATTTTCATAAACATCAGTGTCTTCATGTATAATCGCATTATGATCCATTGATAAAAGAGTTGACTCATAGAGACCCCAATCTGCACTATTGTAAAAAAAATAATTAGGGATTATATCTTCAACTTCTTCTTCATCATTAATTATTTGTTTATTTAATTTTACAACAATAGGAAAGTGATCACTCCCTAACGTGTCTTCTTCTGTTCTCCAACTAGTATTGACAGCCAAATCAGAAGATATTAATGTCAAATCGATGGAGGTTGGTCTGTGAGTTGATACATCAGGCACTCTTGTTATGCTGCCATCATTCAATATAACTAATTTAGAATCAACAATGTTTTCAACTAAGCGATTGCAGGTCATAACTGAGCAATCTGGTTCCCAAAACGGAGAATGCGCATTAAAATCTCCAAAAACTATCCATTTTTGATCTGCAGGAAGATGTTTTATCCAGTCTGAGTTGTCTGCATTCGGCCCATTTGGATAGTAAACAGAAGGTATATTTATGCTAAAACATTTGTTCACTTTTAACGATATTGCAGTGGCAAAAACGTTTTCAATGAATATCTTTGTAGAATTAAACGATAGTTTTAGAGGTCTATAATTCAGATCTGATCTGACGTAAATTTGAGCATTCTAGGTCCCCCCGTTTAACTTTTTCGCAACACCCGAGTATACCGTTGCCGACACGTTGCGAGAATGATAGCAACAGCCAAGTCTTCCCTGAGGACGCGTTTTTCTAAAAGTAACTGTGGCCGAGTTTTTGGCAGAATTCTAAACCAATGGTGTTATAGTAAAGAATTGACCCCTCCTGCGTAGTCTGACCAAAGATATTCTAAAGGGGAAGATAAGCATCCGGTCTCTTTTTTCCCTATATGAGTAGTGAGGACAGAAACACTGGTTATGTCCCTTTTAAACAGGACACATTTTACGTCGATAGGCCAGTTGAATTCTCCATTCAAATTCCAGTCTCAGTTTTTGGATAGCCTCCACTGTGAAAAGTGTACTGTCCCCACTAACGATAACTCTATCAGCCCGGTTCGCCGAGCTCTTAAGTAATCCATCTTACCCTGTTAGAATATCTTTGGTGTGACACATTAACCAAGTCACTAACAGTAAACTTTATTGATTAAATTGTGCACAAAAGCAACTGACCCTACCTACTTTTTCAGTCACGAGGTTTGCCTGTACCTAAGTCCTGGAATTTCTATGACGGACAGCGACGTAGCTGTTTTCAGCTCGTTCAGTTTAACACAAAGAAAGGAATTGGTTTTCGAAATGTAAATCATTAAAAGGATAAGAGATGAATCTACACCCCCATACAAAAAAGAAAGTACTGCGATCTCCACATAATGTAAGAGAATGTAAAGGCCAAAATCGAGTGTCCTGGGGGAATTTTCACGCGTTCGTTGCTGTATGCTGACGGCACGCGGCGCAGCAAGAGGGGTTGTGTTGGAAGTGTTAAGCGCTGTCGTGGTAACATGCAAAGTCAGTCAGCCACACAGTCAACCAGCCAGGAACTAACAGACAGACAGCGGTGAAAACAATAAGCAGCTCTCGCTTCACGCCTGCCAATTTCAATGTGTGAGTGACCCGGATTCGAATCCCGGCCTCGCCCTTTCTCTCGAGTTCGACGGGAAAATCGAACTGAACGTCGAGTCCTTCGTCAGATGGGGACTTAAATCTAGTCTGACCCGTGGGCTTTACGCGCATAAAAATCCAAGGGCAGTTAAAAGAGCTTGGAGAAATCTCGCTGCCTGGTATGACCAAATTGAGCTAGGTTTCCTAAGTCCACCCCCTCCTCAACCCCTCTCAAAATGGGTGGTGCTGCACTTGCGGGGACACGCTCTCCAGGTGGGAGCAGACACAAATTTCACAGAGATAAGTCTCTGTGGTTAGAATACACCAAATAACAAGTAAAAATAAATGACCTTCTTGTAGCTCAAGTCGTCAGGGCCCACAGGAATCTCATCCTGATGGAGGACAGGCACGTAAATGGGTTGTGACGACACCAAACCGTCTTTATCCATTATTCTATGGAAGTGAGACGCCAGGAATTGATCAAACTGTTAAAACACACACACACACACACACACACACACACACACACACACACAAAGGCAAAGATCAAATTGCCGAACAAAAATAATCAGTTATACCATAATTGTCTGCTCGCTGTTGAACATAGAGGAATGTTTTCCAAACAAGCTGCATAAACGACCATTGATGCTCATAACAGGCTCCACTGAACTCCATCGAAGTGACTGGGCAGTAGAGCAGTGTTTTCCAAAAAAGCTGCATAAACGACCATTGATGCTCAGAACAGGCTCCACTGAACTCCATCGAAGTGACTCGGCAGTAGAGCAGTGTTTTCCAAAAAAGCTGCATAAACGACCATTGATGCTCATAACAGGCTCCACTGAACTCCATGGAAGTGACTGGGCAGTAGAGCAGTGTTTTCCAAAAAAGCTGCATAAACGACCATTGATGCTCATAACAGGCTCCACTGAACTCCATGGAAGTGACTGGGCAGTAGTGCAGTGTTTTCCAAAAAAGCTGCATAAACGACCATTGATGCTCAGAACAGGCTCCACTGAACTCCATCGAAGTGACTGGGCAGTAGAGCAGTGTTTCCTCTGATCTGGTGGTTGCCTGTGGACGACCTAACACTCATGTCTGCCCATGGACCTCCAGTTTCGGGGTCCGCGACTGGACAATCCAGGGTAAGGTTTCGGGCAGGGACTCGGAATGAGCTGCATGAGAGTAACGCCACTTGGTGGTGATTCAGGCAATAGGACCACCACCACCAACCAACAGCAACAACAAATCATCGGCGAGGATGAACAACTAAAAGTCGACATGGAAACGGGACAATGAACATGATGAAGGAAATGACTGGGGAAGAGGAGGAGAGGAGAAGAGAATAAAGGGCTTCGCACACTAGCATCAGGCGTCAATTGTTTCTCAGAGCAACGCCTTGACGCGTTGACGCCTGCATCACAGCACACATTGTAGCGAGGCAGTGGTGTTCTCACACACGACTCTTGTCGCTTCGCCTCTTGTCGCTTCGCCTCTTGTCGCTCGAACTTCCTTATTTGGAAAGCAAGGAAAGATTACTCTAGCGTCAAACCTCCTCTTAGAAACGACAGTATTTTTTTCCTTCAATCTGAGTTATGGTCCTTCCGTCCGTTGTGATTGGCTAGTTTCACGATCTCTGCGATCTTGAGCATCAAAATTAGAGCCGCTTCTATTCTCGAGCAACACAAAATCGCGCAGCTACGCATCAAAAATCCTGCTGCGCCGCGAATCTCTCACACGCAAGCGGCGCATCAAACTGCGCCTTGCAGCAAAAAATCGCCGCGATCTCGAGATCTTGACGCTAGTGTGCGAAGCCCTTAAAGCATGTGAGAGAGAACAAAATAAAGGAGAAAGAAGAATGGAGCAAGAAGAAAAAAAGGACATTAGAGTCATTCTCTGCTACTGGTGACAAAAAGGTGCGTTCTTTGCTACTGGTGACAAAAGGGGGTTTGGGCACCCAAAAGGGCAAACATAAGCAACAAAACTAAAATTATGTGTGGGGTAACTCTTCCATTTCTGGACACGATGTTAATAATTGCGAAGCAACCCTGTAAACATTCCGGCATCGTTCTTACATTGGCAACGTGATGGCAAATGATGGCAAGTGCTGGCCAGCATCAGTCCTTCAATCAGTCCTATTCTGGCATGCCAGCATCGATCCTATATGTACTTTGCCATTGCTGGGCCCAACACTGGCAAATGCAGTGTGTGCCAGTACTGGATTTGCCAGCATTGGGTCGATTCTGGTTATATGCTGGCATAACTCATTGTCCTCTGATACGATGTAGGCCGAGAGGAGGACTATGTGTGTCCCTGTCTAAATAAAATATAATTAATAATGTCAGGTCAGGTCAGGTCAGGCCAGGTACTTAGTTAGGACATTAGGCCTCGCGGCCTCTTCACTATTTTGTCCCTTCTCGATCTATGCGTCCCCAATTTTGACTACGCATCCCCGTCTCTATACTTATGTGCGGGGGGGGCGGGGGGGTTTGAAGGGGGGGGGGGATGGCAAGGGAGGGGAAGGGGAGGGTGGGGGGGGGGTGAAGGGAGGGGGTTAATCTCTGTATCTCTGTTTTAAGAAAGTGAGAACCTTAATTACAGACCAAATAACGATCAGCATGATTTGACAATGTTGATGAAAAAAGAAAAGTTTAGCTAGCTAGGCGCTCAACTAGCGGAAGCAACAACACGATAAATATAATAAGAACAACATTTTATTTTTTTTGGTAGCTAAGTAATGACATACATTTTCCATCCAATCAAATTGGTCCACCTAAGTACATGACGCAAGCACACGAGGAAGGAGGTATAACTTATTTTTGTCTCTTCCAATCATGATCCGGTCTAGTAGTAGTCCGAATTAGTCAGTACTAGTTTTTAACCTTTATCTTGATAAAAAAATTGTTGATTTGATGTGTCAGATGTACTGTTAGATCTAGACTTGATTTTCTAAGCTTGGGCCATTGGGGTTCCCGGTTGTGTGCAACTGTAAGCTTAGTAGCAGACCGGTCAAGGTTCTGGTAGCTAAGTGAGCGTGATATGATATAAATGATATATTTCGTCAGGGCTCCAATTCTACAGGACCCTCTAAAAGAATGTGCAGGGGGTCCCAGGGATGCACTAGACAAAACATTTGCAATGCCACTGCGGCACAGGGACCCTCTATCCCGCAAGTGAAGGAGTCCCTGGGACCCCTTGTTTTGTGGGACTATTGGGAGCCCTGTTCGTGTTATAACTTCTTTATTTTCCCAACCACCATCATCAAGTTGATGGTTCTGTTGGTATAGAACGTGGGGACTTCGGTCAGGCAGATGTCTAGATGTTAATATACGGTCTATGCTAAGAACATATCGATCAATAATTAATTCAAAGCAAAGGCACAGTTTGTGACAGAACCAAACCGGTTCAATGCAGTTTGCTGCGGACTCGCCTAGTGCATAATTAATTGTTACAACTACAAATGTGAAATAGATCTACACTTTGTTTCTCTTAGTAACTCTACCACTAGAGGACACTCCTTAAAACTAACTAAATCATTATAGTTCATGCTAATATTTATGCAAATGTTTTCACTAACAGGGTTATTAACAATTGGAATTCACTACCAAATGATACTGCAACCGCAGGAACACTCAATAGTTTTAAAAACAAATTAGATAATTTTTGGAAGATTATTGCTTCCATACTAATATAAGTATCAGTAATAATTAGTATGCAGATCAGTTTGCTTGTTTCATTGTATGTTGTACTTTTTTTTGTACTCTTAATAATAATAATTTTTTTTAATAATAACAAAAGCAAAACAAAAAGTTTTAAATTGCATTTCCTTATAAACTAAAAGGAAATAGAAGGCTAAAGGCTATTTAAAAGCCTATATGCCATATATGATATGATATGATATGGTCTAGTCTACATTCACGGTGATGCCATGGACGGTAAACTAAACGATTCCATCAAAGTCAAAAACACTTGATCTTTATCTTGTTAAGAGAAATTACCTTGTGGTCTCACACAACTGTCACACAAGCACAGTAACAAAACAAAAACACACGCATTTTCATGCATGGAGATTTAAAACAAAAAAGTAAAGAAAGGAGTGAACAGCAAAACATGCTTCACATTCACGTTAGGGGCTGAAAGAAAGAAAAGCTGACTGAAAACTGGGTAGCGAGATTACATTTATAGATCTGTGTTTTTCAAAGTGTGTCCCTTTATTGTAAAGAGAGAACCGGATGATTTACAGAGTCCAGAGTACAGATGCATGACTGATCTGGTGATGATTTACAGAGTCAAGAGCACAGATGCATGACTGATCTGGTGATGATTTACAGAGTCAAGAGCACAGATGCATGACTGATCTGGTGATGATTTACAGAGTCCAGAGCACAGATGCATGACTGATCTGGTGATTATTTACAGAGTCAAGAGCACAGATGCATGACTGATCTGGTGATGATTTACAGAGTCAAGAGCACAGATGCATGACTGATCTGGTGATGATTTACAGAGTCAAGAGCACAGGTGCATGACTGATTGATGCTGTGGATGATAATTATACAGTTACTTTCACGTGTATTGGTGCATGAACTGAAGTTAGTGATATGATTTACAGCAGTCAAAGGAGCAGAGGGCATTGCACAGATCTGGTGAAAGAGAAAATACAGTCAAGAGAACAGGGTGGAGCATGACTGTTTCATGGTGCATCACGGCTGTCAATTGCAGGTGCTCACAAGAAAGTGCTGTCCAAACTGAGATGTTGTATTCCTCTGCCAGATGCATGTGGGACTACAGTGTATTTCGAAGAACTTTTGTCTTGGAATTACTTTTTTAAATTTTGCATTGACACACACACACACACATTACACTCAGATATCAATTTACAGCACCCAGATGATAGCCACATTCTAATTAGTAGCTTGGTAGCCAGTGCAGAGATCTATACTCTCCTCTCCTCTCTCTCTCTCTCTCTCGTCCCCCTTTCTCTCCCTCACTCATACATACATTTTGCTTTGTATTTCTGTTTGAATTAATATTGTTGCAGAGCTTCAGATTGTCAGTGCGCCCACGCCATTGACTCATTCTTGTTAATAATGGCGCATGTAAACACATTTTCATGATTGATAATTCATGACACAATGAAATAAAAGTTTTAAACTTCAAAAGCTGTCCGTTTTGGCCTTTTCCAATTATATCTTCATAGCCACTAGTAGTTTTGCTAAATAAACTACCGGTAAGTGTTTTTATTTTTTATCAGACACATGTGTGCACCCACAAAAATAATTGTGCCACATAAGTGGCCCATCATTTTAAAAATTGACCCCTCATTTCCCGTGCAGCCCTGGGTAATAAAAATCGTATGCAATTTATAAAAAAAAATTGGTGGCGCGCCTCTGGCTGCGATCGCGCTCTCCAGTTGGGAGCAACCCGAATTTCACAAGAGGCGAGCCTCTGTGACTATAATAGGTACCTAATACCTATATACCTAATATGACCCATGTAGTCTGAAAACAATGTGAAGCTCTGTGGATGTTTTCAGATTAGATTAACTAAGCATTAGCACCCTGTTTTTTTAAATTATGATATTGATGCGTTCAGATTCAGTAACCCATTAACAAGTCCAATTGTATCAAATCTAAGGCCTTTGTCATGTTTCAGTACCTAATGTTTCATACTTTCCCAATATTGATACTCTTTGTTCCATGTATCTTCTGCGTTCCCAGGCCATATGGCCGAAATGGGTAAGGTACGTATGTGTCCAGTTTCAGTTTTCCGTTTCACTGGTCTCCCCGTTGCGTACAGCCAACACGTTCCGATTTCAGACGAGCTCAAAAGAAAAAAAAATATTTGTAAGATTTTGTTTACAAAAAGTCAGGAAAAAGGGCTAATATGTCAGAAAGATAGCTAGATGATAGAAAGCAAAGGGAAAAGCAGAGTCAAAGAGAGTGGCAGATAAGATGAAGTTACAAGCACAGAACTTCAAGAAGTGGGGGAACTATTTGTACAAAAGACCCCCGATATCCCCATGGAGGGTTGTTCCATGTAAATGTTAAGGTTTCTGAAGGCATGTGGGGTTTTGTAGTCTTTTACTATTTAATTCTCTAACATTATGAAAAAGCTCTTTTCTAGTTTTCTCTTTGGAGTTGGATACACAAGTGCAGTTGGCCCAGAAGCCAAGGAATACTGCTGAATGTCATCCCTTCCGGAGGCGAAAAACCATGAAAGTATTTGACGCACTCCCTGTCATTTCGGTAAGCAGAAACTACTGAAGATAATATACCTTTTCTGTAATAAAACCCATTACAAAATTGGACTACAGCTGTGACGCTTATAATGTCCAAGTGGAATAAGATTTACAGTACTCTATAATTCTAAATAGAATCTCAATATGAATTTCTCTATAATTTATAATTTATAAAACAGCACACATCTCTTTCGATTTACTACCACCACCATCTCCTTTTCTTCTCTGTAGTGTTTTGTCAGTAAAAGGGTTGGTTTTGTGTGTGGTATAAAAGGTGTGAACATCCGGTGTGTGGGGCAACCCCTACATGACCAAGTCCATTTCCTGAAGTACCTGGAGAGATGGTGCACCCGGTTGGTGTTCCCCATGGGCCAGGGGCATTCAAGAGGAACATTGTGTGTGGAAGATGGAGGCATGTGCTCTGCTGCTGGCTGACCAAAGGGGATGTGTCTCATTGGTGAGCTGACAGGGTAAGGGACACTCAGAAGAGAAACTTGTATGTGTGTTGTGAATCAGAAGTTATCGCTGTTCGATTACTTTTTTAAAAATGTAGATAGGATATTGAAAGTGCCAATCTATTTTTAAAATTTTTTTTTTTTTTTATTAATGTTTTAAAAAGGCTTATTAATTAGCTATAAAGGCGTTACAAAACTACACGTTTATGTGCTCTTTGTCGTTATGAAGAGTACTGTCGTGTAAGGACTGTGAACTGTATTTAGATGTCATTACAATATGCGAACTTCGCTACAGTAATATTATTGTTTTCAGATACATTGATGCTCCTCTTTGGTTTATGTGACTAGATTCTGTTTATTACAAGGACCTCTGCCTGACCCATTTTGTTTCATTTACGGAGCAACCTCCGCTTTTTATCTTCCTGTTTTGTTCATTACACCATATCACAGCCCCAGGTAGTGGCTTAGCTGGTGTAATGTTTACATGCCCCCTTATATCCCAAAGGGATGCTGTTCCTGCACTGTACAGGAATTAGGCTCACTACATCCTGTGTTGTTCAGGTTTATAGCAGGGTTTTCTAGAAGCACCATCAGAGGAGTACAGGTGGTTTCTATTTTTGTCTTATGAAAAGGTAAATTCGTCCTTCCTGGATATATGGTAAATTATGCTGATCAATTAGAAAAGAAAAAAAAATCTTTGAATTTTGTAGATCAACTTTTTTGTGTTTATGCAGAAAATGAGATCCTAGATACGAAGCCAAAAGAGAAGACTCACGGCATGCAAAGACAGCCCAGGACTGCCTCGTCCTCAATCTCCAGTATTGACAATGATTGGATGATGCAACAAGCCAGGAAAAATCTCTACTTTATTACTCTCTCTGAAGTGTATATTTATTGTTTGCCTCCAACGTGTTAGGCCTATGAATG